>CM056995.1:159791570-160156570 GCA_029891345.1 Dryococelus australis
ATTATATATTTCTTACCGCCAGCTTCTTCTTCGTAGGTATATACATTAATATAAATTCCACTTCTCTTCTCAAAGATTAGTATGCTATCCTAATTTCATTGGAAATTCCATACCCTTAAGTGCATCATCAAACTCGTGTTCGTAAGCTTCGTATTTATTCACTCTTTGAGGGTTTCTTTGTACTTGATGCAATGCAGATAGAACAGACCACAAAAAACATTTTTGATCATCGTTCTTAACGTTAATTACCGCCTGCTTAGTTTTGATTTTTTTCTGGGAGATCAACATACTAACTGCCCTTGAATGGTACTTATTTATTTATTCACACTTCTAGTTTAAATATTATGTTGAGTACCCACTGAGATCCCTTTGCTTCGAATGCCCCCATCTCAGCTATGATTTTCGATGTGCTGTTGGTATAATATTCTTCCAGATTAGTCGATTTCAGTATAATTTCGTTCTTTGTTTTAAAGGAGCTTTCTACATATTCAATATTCTCACCAATTCCTCTTTTGTACTCAGTGAAGAATTTTATGTTCACTTTGAATGATTTGAATGTATACTAATTAGTCCCATGACAGTTTCTTTTACATCGTTTATGAAATGCTTTGGGTCTTTGTATGCGTTCACATTCTTTACAGCATAAGTCTTGATCCTATTTGAAATGTTGTTTCGATTTCTTCTACACTGAATATGGGTGTGTACTTATGAATTTTACTTCTCAAGTGACTTCTTATGAGAGACGGTTTGTAATAGTGGCTACACATTTCACTTTTGTTTCTCTCATGGGAACTTCTGTTTTGATATTAAGTGTTGTGGCACTTTAAAAATTTCCATGCATTTGTTGGTTCATGTGATTAATTATGTATTGATGTAAGACCTTTGTGCAATCTACTTTTAAGATGGCTTCTTATGAGAGACGGTTTGTAAAAGTGTTTACAAGTTTCGCACTTTACATACTTCTCTTGAGATTTCTTCTTCTTTCTTTCCACAAAGTCTCCTTTCTTAAATTATATTCTTTCCAAACATTACCAGTTGCGTTAACCTTTTTCATTGCCATGGTCGTTATCATATTAGACATCGGTTGATTTTTATTTGTGCTCATTTATTAGGTATAATATTTTATTTTTTAGGTATTCAAATTTTCTTGAGTCGCTCTTCAAAAAATTTTATAACCACTCTTTACAAAGAGTATGTGGATTACGAGGTACTTATAAGCATATCGAACATGCAACTGCACCGGTACATACGCTACATTGTCAACAAGAGAATAGTCGACATGGGATACAAAGAGCTGTACCCCGTCCACGAAAACCCGTTGCCAGATTTCGAGGTCATCATCAACGCACCCATACACACCAACTTTTTCCAGAATCAAAGCACCGACTATGCAAAAGTTGATAACAGCGATTGGACATCGGTGTGGAAATAATCCCAAAATGGTTAACGTGTATATGATGTTGATGCTTTTGGCGATGGCCTATTCCATGCACATCACCAATGATGGCAACGCCGCCAATTATCTCCACAAGGTAGCTCTAGTGCGTATCGTATTGTGCGGCCCACCATTTTAGCAATCGTTCAGTTTGGACGAATTAAACGTCTGGCCCCAGATGGACGAATCTTATTCGCCGTCGCACGGTGCGATAACACGATGTTCGTAAAGTACGTTTTGTTGCTACGAGCACGAATTTTGGGGAGGTAAAGAGAAGACGCAGTCAAATATTACATTCAGCGTGTCTGACTTTATCGGTTCGAGTTGTACAATCACACCGTTTGGGAAGGCGTAAATTGTGCGTGTTACGATTAAAGTGTTTAACGGCTCGCGAGCCGTTAAACACATAGCAATGGTAGTACTTGTAAATTCTTTACTCTTTAATGAAACGAAATAGAATGCCTTTGTTTAGCACCACAATCCACCGTTCCATCATATGCAAAATTTATACCACCATGATTAACACCATCTAAAACTTTTTCGCTGAAAATCTGATGATATCTGTCTGGTAAAATTACTTTAAAATTTCCAGAAATAATTACCACTGTTCAAAATGTACGTTGGCATGAGAAGGCGAGAAAGGAATAAATACGATACTTTTATACATTTTCGTTTCAGTATCATTCCAGACTTGGAACAGTGCGGACGTAAAAATGTCAGTGATGCATCTGCTTTGTTGTGTTCTGTGGTAAAGCATTAACAGCTCTGCGCAGTGTGCGTCAACATGAAAAAACGACCTGTAGAATGAAAACTTCAAGAATGTAATTTTAGTGAGATTCTTCCAGATACAGTTTACATGAAATTATATTTTGAAGAGAGATTCTAAAATTTGTAGCACTGGTTCTCTGCAACTACAATCAGAACCGCAATCACTATCAGCAATGCAATCAGCACTGCAATCACAATCAGCACATCAATCACAATCAGCACTGCAATCCCAATCAGCATCGCAATCACTGCAAGATAGTAACGGTAACATACATATAATCATGCGAGATGTTACCCATACACATTCATGCTGAGGGTGAAGCTATCTCCCACGAATCGCAACATGGAAGCCTATTTCCGAATACAGTGAGGTGCATCGTTGCGGGGCCATCGGGTTGCGGCAAGACGTGCGTCCTACTGAGCCTGCTGGAAGAACCGAATGGCCTTCGGTTCGAGAACATGTACGTTTATTCGAAATTGCTCCAGGAACCAAAATATCAGCGATTGACACGAGTACTGCAGGCCGTGGAAGGCATGGGTTATTTCCCATGCAGTGATAACGAAGCCGCCGTACCTCCAAACGAAGCACTGCGAAACTAGATATTTGTCTTCGACGACATTGCCTGCGAGAAAAAAACTTGTATTCAAGAATACTTTAGCATGGGTCGAC
Source organism: Dryococelus australis (assembly GCA_029891345.1). NCBI lineage: Eukaryota > Metazoa > Arthropoda > Insecta > Phasmatodea > Phasmatidae > Dryococelus > Dryococelus australis. The sequence continues at coordinate 159,794,444 of CM056995.1, forward strand.
ACGCGAAAGTGGACTGTGTATACTTCGGTCAGACTTATTCGTGCATACCCAAACAGATGCTTTGTGACCACGCAAACATGTTGGTGCTGTTTCGCATGGACGATATGAATTTACGCCACGTTTATGATGATCATGTTAATACGAACATGACTCTATCATATTTCAAATATATGGGTGCCTTGTGCTGGAAAGAGAAATATGGATATTGGACGATCATTAAGGACTGTCAGCTACATTGGGGAAGGTACAGGTGTGGGTTCGATCAGTTCATCACTGTCTGTCGAGAGGGTTTATCTACTGGTAACCAGCAAGTGATGCCATCAATACCTCCTGCTACGTCTCTTTTGTAATTTTTAGACAATTTTTTAATTGAATTTTTCGTTACAAATATTTTTTAGTGTTTTTTTTTTAGAATTTCCCTTTAAAGCAGCTCGTTTCAAGTGTATAAATATGTTTGATTGCATCAACTTTAATGTAGTGCTCAGTTACCAAGACATACTGTATTATTCCGTGTGTGTGAGATTGGGTCTGTTTGAAAATGAAATATAAGTCTTCATGATGATGATAATGATGGTGATATGATGACGTTGTTGATTTTATGATAAGAATATGATCTGAGGATCTTTTTAATAATTGTTTTATAATATTTAATATTGTTTAATAATTTTTAGTTTTTTTTTTTTTTTTGGGAATTCTTTGGGATTTCTTTTAGGAATTTTGGAATTTTTTAAGGTTATTTATTGATTTATGGGATCAAAGGTCCTCGGGGTCAAGGTCAAGTCAAGGTCACACAGTTCGGAGGTATAAGGTCAATGACATCCATTATGGCGGTCGGGTGACGTACAAAATGGCGGCCGGACGTCTCCGGCTCCGGTGCCAGATGCAGTTGTGCGTCAACCTACTATTCTTTACTACTCATACTATTTACTTACTTACAGAACTGGAAAATCCGGTACAAAAGCGACACCAATGTACCTTGCCGGCAAAAATATTTTAATGCCAAACTAAAAGCATTGAGCTTTCAGACCTCAGTAGAATATGAATTACCCGAGGTCACAACATGTTCGGTTTGCTCTGACTATGGCGTCGAGTGCCATATTTGCCCCATTTAATATATATTCTACTCCTGGCGATTAGATATATTTCATGTTGCGATCCTACAGATGTTCTTCATTAGGAGTCGTAGCATGAGTAATGTTGGTTTTAGCAACACAGAAAAACTAGTGCATCTCAGGTTGTTCGCTAGATGTTGTATTTACTGGAAGGCCATTCGTCCAAATCCAGTCCAGTAATTTTGTTTAGCTGTCTTGCCAATAGAAAACTATAGGAAACAACATTTCAGACAGTCGTGCAACTTAAAATTGCAATTCACGTAAGCCGAATTGACAATGAGATAGTGGGAGCAGGTAATAACGAACGGTAACAAAACTGGAGAATTCCAAATGATAATTCTATACACAAGGTAATAAAAGCATTTGATAATATATAATTGTCTAACTGCAATATTAATAAAATAGTGATACCGTAAATATAGAATTTTAAATATTCTAAGGACAGTGGTAATTAAAAATGGCAGGCTGGGCTTTAAAAAAGAGTAAATTAATTTTCGCCTCTTGACAAAAGAAAGAAAAGTACGGAAATGTGGATGTAATTGAGAAACAAGCTGGTGTCCTAACAAGGATCAAATTTCCTGGTTTGGGGCAAACGTTGTTGTGGTAACCAGGGGACAGATACTTGAAGACTTAGTGTGCACAAGAGAGTGAAGTCTCAGTTGCAGGTTATTGGCCAGGGAAGTGCTGGCATCGCTACGTATTTGAGGTTATCCTGATGCACTTCCCTCGCGAGCACAGCTGGTGGTGGTGTTACAGCTACAGGAGTTCGTGAAAAGCACGGCGGACTACTTGGGTGGGTCGGCAGAGACGTACCTGCAGTCCGCTCAGAGGAACCTCGTGTGGCAGTCGGTGCATGGACAGACCATCGCTCTGTTCGCGCGGAGCCAGCAGCACCGCCTGCCCGATACTCTCCTGCCTCAGTCATACCGCCTCAAGGTGCAGCCCCACCTCCAGGCAGACGGTGACGGCAACTTTACATTCTCCGGCGAGGTGGACATCGAGTTGCTTGCAGCGCAGCCTGTGGACCGCGTCACCTTGCACGCCCGCGACCTTCAGGTGGGTCTGCATCACCTCTCGCTACTACAGTGTGGCAACTATGTCTTTGTTTTAAGTTGTAGGCAACATCTTACATAACATATCATTTGTGATATAAAGCATATTAGCGATTTCCATGTGTTATCGACATAAGAAGTATTATCGTTAGATTTCAAGCCTAACTCTGTTTTAAATAAAGTATATTTTTTATTTGTCTACATTGACACACTACTACCTCAAAAATGGCTTCCTTGCACAGCAATACAGTACTTCCAGTGTCCCTGCCACTTTTGGAATTTGTCCTAGACGTATTCTCGAAGTGTGTCGAACACATTCTGCGAATCTAACGGGATTTCTAGTGAATAAAAATGGTGACCTTTGAGCCGGATCTTCATCTTTGAGAACAGGACGAGTCCGCAAGAGCCAATCTGGTGAGTAGGAAGAGCGCGGAAGCAAGACCATGACTTTTTCTGGCGAGAGACTCGCGTATGAGGAGAACCTGTTGCAGGGTGCACTGGGAGATGATAATTCGTTTTCAGAACATAATAGTCCATTCTACTTCCTGGTTTTAAGACTTCTCAGAAATGGCATTCTGGAATAGCATCTAGATCTACGGAATGCAAAATTCGGATGTTACACGACGACCAAGCACTTTGTTACCGAGTGTCCTCACATGTGAGTTGCTCGCCAAGAACAACAAAATCTTGTTTCCACACCTGTCCTACTCGCCTGATTTGGCCCTTGCGGACCTCGTCTTCTTCTCGGAGATGAGGATCCAGCTCAAAGGTCGCCATTTTGACACAATTGTGGGGATCCGGCGCTAATCAAAGAATGAGCTTGGCACACTTTGCAGAGAATTCATTCAGAATTCTTTCCAGAAGTGGCGGTATTGCTAGGAGCGCTGTGTTGCCGTGCAAGGGAACTATTTTTAAACGAATATGTTTAATATTGTTCACCAGAATAAAGTAATTTCGCTTAAATAAAGCTACTTTCGAAACTTTTTGATACCACGTTCTACAAGAACTACATAAATACCAATATTTTCTATGTCAATGTACCTAACATTTGATTTTATGTTTGAAGTTTAATGGCAATGGTGAGTTCATGTTAATATAATGGTTTGATTGAACTGGGTCCATTGCCGACCATGAGAATAAACTAAAATCTCACCCACACACGCCTAGAACTCATCAAGACAAAAAACGAAAAAACCTTTTACAGCACCACAGACAAATAATAAGGAATAGCTGTTTCCTTGACAATGAGAAATAATTATGTATATAACTAAAACCACAAAAAGATACACGAACAACTTGTTATTACAAAACAGGACAGATAACGAAAGCAAACCAAAAGTAAAGATAGCATGATGTCGAAAACGAAGAACACCAAACGAGTGAACAAAACAGTGCAGCAAACAATATCACTGGACACAGATGAACAATAAAACTCAAAATGCACACAAAAATTGGACAAAAACCACAACGAAACACAAGTCAGGTAAAGTATGCCATGTCAGATTATAAAAACAATTAAATAAACACTAAGAACAACATAGGAAACACAAAAATAATCAGAGAATATAATTAGTTGAACCAACAGAGAAGACACCGAGTGACGAAAATGTCACAATAAATATAGTCCATTCACGCTTTCTTCGGCCTTTTGGAATCGAACCTTTGAAAAACTACCCTAGGCATAGCATGTCAACCTGTTGTGTTCAATCACTTATATTCCTCGATTGAACAACCCTGTGAATAACGTTAAAGTACTGTAATCTTGAATAGATTAATAATCTACTTAGAATCTTCTATAACTTTTAATATTCATTTCGTATTAAATACGAATTAACAACAGCGAGAGCAGCGACGTGTTGGCACCGGCCGATAAGAAATAGTTCAGAGTTACTATATATTTTAACCTCATTTTTATGCATACTATTTGTCAAATAAACATTGCCTATTGACATGTTTGCATTGTTAGGCAGTACTGACGGAAACGCATTTCATTGCTGCAGTTAAAAATGTCAGCGCAAATTACCGGGTGTAGGCTAGCTCTAGTAAAACGGTGTTTTTTTTTTTTCGTCCGTAAGAAAAGTTCAACAAGCGAAATGAATTGTGTCGCGCTCTCTCTCTCTCTCTCTCTCTCTCTCTCTCTCTCTCTCTCTCTCTCTCTCTCTCTCTCTCTCTCTCCTCTCTCTCTCTCTCTCTCTCGGGAAGTACGTACCACCTATGTAGCAGAAAGGTATACATCTTGTTATTTCTAATTTCAGCACATTTCATACTAATTACAGCAACACTAATGATGTTTGAAATTGTAATTTACAACTGAAACGAGATTTGATTGTTTAAATACCTATTATATGTTATTTAGATGCGATGGCGCGACGATTACAAATCCACGATGCTTACAAATACAGCAGGTTGGCAGACGTGGTGTGGAAAGGAGAATCTAGAATTTGATCATCTTTCCCCTAGCCGCGCGCTTGTCCCAATATGCAAGGCGATTATACCCAGTTTTTGCAGTGGTTACGACTGGCAGTGAAGTGGCGACATGTCAATGACGCGGTGTGTTTCTGAACGAAGCTTCAAGTTCGTACTCATGTTTTCAAACATCCTAGAAAAGTTACAATGTTGTGATATATATATATATATTCCACAGCAGGGTTAAATGTGTTGTGATCGCTGAGTGTGAAAGGAAATTGTGTCTGCGTGTAATCATACCGCAGGCCATTTGTGTGTGGATTTCAAATATGTGCAAAATTTATACATTTTAACCATGAAGTGATGTTATGAGGAAGTTAATTATTTAAATTCACATATGTTTATCACAATGTTGTACCTTTGCGCTAGGTGTTTGAAACATTGTGGTGTAACGAGCATATGTTTCTGTGTTTTAAATATCTGCCACAATCCCAACAAAATACTACGTCCAACCAGATAAATTTAAATACCCAATAAAATAAACCTACAAACCAGTAAGTACCAATGCATGTAATACTAGCAGAATAAATGTTATGGTATGCCTATGAGTTTGCATGTTCACCACTAACTTTTATGTTTGTCGATGCTACATACAATAAATAAGCTACACGAGTTGCGTGCTTGAATTTACTGTGTCATTTCGTTGGGCTGGCTGTCCCTTCGTTTTAATTTTTATTCCAAACACACATTAATACAACAAGTTAAATACTACTGTTGTTTCCACCATAGTTGTAACAAACACCGTCGTGGCAAAATATTAATGTGTATTATGTGTAATGTGTTATATTGGTCTAACAAATAGTTATAAAGCTGACCTAAATATTGTTATAGGCCTAAATTGTGAACATTCGTAGGATATGGTTTCTGCAATATGACATAATTATTTGAACAGCTCTAAACAGCAACCAACGCATTTTACAGTTATAAAAGTAGAAGTCACATGCCAGTGTTTATGTTTACATGTAGCAGAAGGATACATAATCAATAACCAAAAGTATAAATTTAGCAGGGCTTCAGAAAAGCCCGAAGTTATTGTGAATTAACTATAATAAGTCTTCACGATATTTCGGGTCCTGAAATCTGTCCCATTCTTCAGGTGAGACACTGGAAGGACAATCGCATTAGACTCGTGGTCGGCAATGAGCACAGTCCAATCAAACCATCATTATAACATTCGCATTGTGGATGCTTGTGATATTAAATTTAAAAAATAATCGTAATATCAATATTGACGATGTACCGCTGCTTATCTTCTTGCTAGCTATTCAGACATCGACATATAAAGGCTAACACTTACGGAAACGGTGCTAAAGAGAGTACATGGCACTACAGGTGAACGAGAGCAGCGTTCGGGTGTCGACGATGTCTGGCACCCAGCTGCCCTTGCTCAAGGTCACAGCTGACGAGGAGCAGCAGCTATTCGACGTGAAGCTGGGAGAGATCCTGCAGGTGGGAGAGACGTACCAGGTCAGCCTCCAGTACATCGGCCTGCTGCAGGACGATCTTGCTGGCTTCTACCGCAGCAGCTACGACGTCGCCGGCCAGAAGAGGTGAGCCGCATCCCGCCGTCTAGCTTTTCAGTCATTGTAGACACATGGGCTCACTTGAAGACCAGCTGAACATCACAGTCATTCCCAGTTCGATCACAGCTGATGAGACACGTCCACGGAGACACTGGAAACAAATAATCAAATAACATGTCAACGACACTTGACTGTATCTAACTACGATGGAAACAACTTGTTTTGTTGTCAAGATAATTATCGTGCTGTTACAGAGAAGGTTCTACTCCATACTTTTGCCCCTGTGTGAGATGCATGTTTAGGTCAAAGATATATTTGAAATTAAAATAAATGTTTGAAAAAACACTAACCAAAGGAAATATTATAAGACCATTAGATTACCACAATCAAATGACACTGTAGACAAAGCATTTCCAGGTAATTCCATTCGCTATGCAACTGCCAGGTAATTTTTGTCCCTATGAATGCCAGTACAAGTTCTGCATCTCATTTCACTGTAATGCCTTCTTCTACTGGTACTCCATCCAATGACTGGTAGTTTGCATCACTTCATATGATATCAGGTGCTGATATGTGTCATCAGTGACTTCCTGATAGTGACCCAACCATATAAACTAAGTACTATCAATTCCTGACAGAGAGATCTATCACTGTCCTCTGCACATGATGCATATGAATGCGGCAAAAGTTACCTGCGATTGTTGACCTTGTTGTCAGATGACTGGTTCGGACAACACACATTATGTTAGCCAGTCACTAATAGTTAGTTTCTTGGCGTACGAAAGCAATATGCAGAGCCAGTGTTTACACGCTGTTTCCTCTTGACAATGACATCGCTAACAAAAGACCGAGGCATGTTTAACTGCTGCGAAATATATCTGGCAAAATAACAAAATTATATAAGCCCCTGCAATCACACACCTTGGAACATACAACTCTCTCCATTGGCTTATTATGACAGCAAACACATTAATGGTAGCCAAGTATTTGTGTTTTCGCTTGTATATCATTATAATGGCCAATTTTTCACTGGCAGAAAAGGGGTGTCTAGTGAATGTTGTCCACATAGGTGCTTGTCATATAATCAGAACCACTTCTTGATGGTCAATATTATACCCATTCTTTTAGCTTCTTTGCTATACATCCGTTATGCATTCCAAGTGCAGTAATCCTCAGTATGCATTCATTACAATATTAATTATGCCAGCAGTGTTTTGAGAAATTTATCTCATATCCCTGATGTAAAGGGACTTTGCGTTCAACAAGCTAGCATCTGATCATGCCCATCCCGGATCGATGCCGAGTGGATATAAGTTTGAAATTTCATGCACATTGAAAATGTGACAGTTGTAGCCAATGATTGGTTGACTTTCTTGGGGTACGTCAGCCCCTTCCCCTGGCATATTTCGTTATTTGCCAACCGTCGCGTTTTTTCAACTCGTAAACCCTTCAGGGGGACCAGGAACGACAGATATGTTGGGTAGATGCTGTCGATTTTTCCTAGTGCCAGTTTTCTCAAGCAGAGCCAGACTTTTTTGGGGCCTGGGGTAAGAAAGTGTTTAGGCCCCATTCTTCCTTACATTTTGACAATATTCTATAGATTCTGCAATAACATTTTACAAACCACAATCAGTTTTTAATTGCGATCAGTAGTAACCTGATTGTAAGTTAATCAACAACAAATATCGCGGAATATTTTTAATTGGACACTTCGCAAGGACTGTCGCTAAATTGGGTCATGACGGAGTACGTTGACATGCTCCCAGCCCGCTTTCTTTGAGAGCCTGGTACCCTCTCGTCTTGCGAATGTCGTTCCATAGGAATCATAAAGCTATGTCACTGCCTTTAGTTTCTGCCCCAGTGAATATCCACGTTTTCCCCACTCCAAGTATGTAATTGACTCAAAGTCGTCCAAGTCATGTGTAATGAACTGAACTATATTGAGAGTGCCAGTAAATTTTCATGAAAAGATTTCGTGGCTAAATGTATTTAAAAACCTTATAATTTCATTTAAAATCTATGACTGAATGAAGTTTATTTGCATGCAACTCTTGTGTGCACATAAATCATAGTCCAGTCATTTTAGAAGATTGAAAAATTAATATTAGAAACAACGAAATTGGTAGACATAAATTGCTAAACATCCTTGAACTAACCTTCATACCTTTATCCCATCTCTCCAATTGGCCAAGTCCATTATTATTCATGTTTAATTGTAATGGTCATTAATGTTAAAGTAAATGGCGCTGGCCAAATCTTAATTAATTAGTCTCCTCTTTTACTTCAACTACATCTCATTCCCTTCCTTCATCCTTCCTGTCTTTATCTAAAATGAGACTATAACAATACACACATTTATATGAATAAACCTTGTGACTATCACGTAAAATGGTTGGCATTTTTTTTGGAATGATTTGTATTATATAAAATACTTTCACAACAAATATTGTTCCCCGTAAATTTTTCGCTGAAAAAGTGTTATATGTATGTTTATTTCTAAACATTTTCACAAAATTCTATTCCATAGTAATTAAAATATTGTTACTATTACTATCATGCAGATAATTAACACGAGCCTCATAAATCCATAATGTAACATAAAATGTGGTCTGGAATGAATTTGTGTAGCAATAAATTTCATTTAAAGATCATTTAGTATAGTTTTGTTTAATATAGTGTAGTGCCACAATGTCAGGAAATAACTTTGAAGAATTCCTTATTTTCTCTTTAGTGACTATTTATTCAGAGTAATTGTTACTTTGGAAGTAAATATCTACTTCCTGAGAAACGGTGGTAAATTTCTTGCTCTATCTGTTTATCACAAAACACTGCAATCAATGTTTATAGTGTTATATATATATATATATATATATATATATATATATATATATATATATATCCGTAGCCTACTAATACTGGGTAGCTTCGTACTCAACTCCAGATAGTTCACTTGGTAATATGCAGTTCATGCACGACAGACCTTGGCAGACACTGAATGTAGCTGTAAAGTTGAGTCGACTTCATAACTTTTGCACAGCATGCTTTATATTTAAGAAAGTGAATAATACTTAGTAAATCTTCTATTGTATTGTCTTGAGTGATGCAAAAAAAAACCTAATCAATTTTATACCTGGTTTTCCCTACGGAGCAGGTTGTAGCACTGGTTAACTGGTTTTCCCTACGGAGCAGGTTGTAGCACTGGTTAACTGTTGTAGCACTGGTTGTACTGGTTAACAGAGTAACAATGTTGAGCAGCAGTGTCACTTTTAGAGGTAGAAAAGCAAGATGAAATAATTTTTGTAGCTGTTGTTTTGAAATAATATTGCTGCATCATAGTGTATCACCTAGTCTAGTGAATGGCTCTGATGATCTGAGAAATGTTGCGTAGGAAGATTCTCCCTTCTTAACCTTGCAGCAAGTTTGCTTTGCGAGCAAGCAAGCTTGAATCTAGTGTGAATCAAGTTAACTAGTTACTGTAAGTAAAACGTTTATCAAGCTTGATTTATAAAACTTGCTGCAAGTTTGCCCAGGCAAGCTGCAAACATAGTTTCATCCATGTAAAAGTTTGAAATTAGCAAGTATGTGGATGTCATTTAAAACGTTGCATGAATTAAGTTGGCATCTCATGTGATATATCAAGATAGCTCGTCATGGCAAATTCAAGTCAAATGGCAAGCTTACCACAAGCTTACGTCGTGCTATATAAGATGAGGATAGGTCGTTAAGGACTTTCACGGAATCCTTGAATTTGTAATCTTTCGTTATTTCTACGCCCTCGCTGCTTTATCTTTTCTTTTCTTAAAATGTGAAACCGTTGTCGAATTAAAGCTCGTGAGAACAACATTACAATATGATTCACTTAACAAAATCGTCTGTCTGACTGTAAAGAATAAAGTGTGTGTGTGTATATATGTGTATTATATATATATATATATATATATATATATATGTGTGTGTGTGTGTGTGTGTGTGTGTGTGTTGCTGTGTGTGCGTGTGTGTGTGTGTGTGCGCGCCGCGCGCGCTAGTAAATTCTCATTTATACTGCAAGAGATGTTGGGAGTACTAGCAATCGGCGTGTTGACAAACAACTGCTGTGACGGAACTACTTCGTTCTTTCTGTAATGCAACTGAGAGAATATTTCGCTCTTGATATTCCGGCAATGAAAAATAACTACGCATGTGGCGAGTGATGTTTTGTCATGCGTATTTATGCACTCGGATATCGAATAACACAAATAAAAGATAGGATTCCAGTAGAGACCAGCATAACAGTAAAATTGCCAGTTTCGTAAGAGAACTTCGTCCACGTTGTCTTTCATACATATAAGAAAAATTTGTAATATTATCAAACCAAGAACTGCATAACACAAAAAACATATTAAAGTACAATTTCTTGACATATAAGTAGTGGGAATTTATAAGTAATTTATTATATATTATATCCAATTGAAAGCGACTTATGAAAATCAACCTTTGAAAAAACACTCTAGGCAAAACATGTGAACCTGTTTTTTCAATAACCTGTATTCCACAAATATACAACATTGTGGTTAACTTTAGAGTACTGTATTATTGAAAAAATGCAACTTTACCTTAATATCTTCTATAACTTGTAATATGTATTTCTTTTTAAGTATGAATTAACAACAGCGAGAGCAGTGACGTGTTGGCAACGGCCACTAAGAAATAGTTCAGTTATAATATTATTTTCACCTAGTTTTTTAGTATACAGTTTCTAAATTAAACGGTGCCTATTGAAATATTTAAATATTTAGATAGCAACGATGGCAACATATCTCATTTTTACAGTTCATAATAACAGTGGAAAATATCGTGAGTAGGCCGTAATGGTACGGTGGTGTTTTATCGAACGAGAGCAACTTTTAAACAACTGTCTGCTGAGCGAGCTATGTCGCTCTCTCTCACTGTCTTAGTCTCTTTCACACTCGGGAAGTTTCACTTTTCGCTAGTACGAGATAATATTGTACACGTTTTCAATTGTAGCATATTTCATACTTATTATAGCAAAATAATGATTTTTGAATTTGTAATTTACAACTGAAAAGAGATTTTAATGATTGAATACTTATTTTAATATATTTAGATATGATGGTGGGGCAGAAACAAAGTGAAGTTGGCAGACATGGCAAGCCATGACATGGCGTGTTGCTGTTTTGCCAAACGAAGCGTAAATTATTCGTACTCCGAAAAATACTTCAAATTAAATTACCACATCACTTTTGTAGACGTTGTGTTTTTTAAACCTACCTTAGCAAGTTACGATGGTGTGATAAACCTGTGTTTCCGCGGCAGTAATAAATATACTGTTACGGTGTGTTTCGTTAACCGCTGCGTCTGAAATAGTGTGGCGTGGCTGTGTGCGTGACTTCAAATATTTGATGTGAACTATTTTATGACGAAGTGATTTATTTTAATCCACGTCTAATTATTTATCACAACGTTGTACCTTTGCCCTGGGTGTTTGAAACACATTCGTGTAACGTGATTTACCACCAATCCCAACAAAATGACTAAGTCCAGCCCCAATAAATTTCAATAAACCTAATCCACAGTAGGTAGCAATACATATACATATGAGTGGAATAAAATTTACTGTAGGCTTATTTGTGTGCATATTCACCGCTATATTTTAAGTTTCTGTAACAAAAAATAAGCGACGCGAGTTACGTGCTTGATTTTAATGTCGCTTTTTCTTTGGAATGTCTATTCCTTCGTCATTCGAACTGAGGCCGTCCTTTTAAAGAAATAACCTAACACATATCAATAACAAAAAGTTAAATACTACAGTTCATTACCCCGCAGTGTTTAACACAGACGCGGAAAAATATTAACGTGCATTACGTGTAATGTGCTATGTCGTGGAAAACAAATATATTGATGTAAAGTAACCGTAAGAACTATCGCTAATTCAGGCATTTTTAAAATGTCATAAAGCTTACCTAAATAATGTTATAGGCCTAAACGGTGAATATTCGTACGAAATGGTTTTTGAAATAGACCTAAGACAGAATTATTTGAAAAGCTGTAATCAGTAAACAACACATTTGACAGGTAAAAAAGTAGAAGTCACATTTCAATGTTTATTTTAAGGTGTAGCGAAATTATACAAGCACATGTATACACACAATAGCATGTAAACATTGATTTTGACAGATGCTACATGGCAGTCACATGGCAATATTTGTTTACATTTGGCGTAAGGATACGAAACGGGCCTGCAAGTGGATATTTAGCAGGGCTCCGAGAAAGTTGCTTCCAATGGGGAATGGACTCATATATAATATATATAATATATATATATAATATATATATATATAATATATATATATATATATATATGTGTGTGTGTGTGTGTGTGTGTGTGTGTGTGTGTATGTATGTACGTGTGTGTGCGCGTGGGCGTGTGCGTGTGAGCGCGTGTGCGTGTGTGTGTGTTGTGTATGTGTGTGTGTTGTGTGTATGTGTGTGTGTGTTGTGTATGTATATAAATGTGGTTGTGGTGTGTGTGTGTGTGTGTGTGTGTGTGTGTGTGTGGGTTTTGAGTCACAAACAAAAACCTGGTTTTTGTAGCCATCTTATGAGATGGCAGATATTTCCTAAGAAAGAGAGGTTTGGGCAGCTCTTAATATCGAGGTCTTGAGAGCCGATTAGGGCGAAACAATGTGAGTATGGAGCAGTGCCGAAATACAAGGGTGGGGGAAACGAGAGATCCCCGAGAAACCTCATAAACCATTAGCATCGTCCGGCACGATTTCCAAGTGAGGAAATTCGTGAGTGACCCCGTCGGAATATTCTAAGAAAGCAGCTATGGCACAAAGTTGATAGACCCAACAATTAATTTAAATTTTGATATTCGGGAGACCTTTAACTATGGAAGAATTTCCTAGCTTGTGTGCTTTATTTATGGATTTTTCATGTGAAAAATAGCAAATTACTGGAAACGATCTTCACTTAAATAATTTTGCAGAAAATCAGTGGTTCTGACAAATACAGAAGTAAGTCAAAGTAGGTGTACTTGTAAGTCTAGCAGTGTCGTGTATTAGATATTTGTGTTGCGGCTTGCAGGTGGCTGGCCACGACGCAGTTCCAGCCAACACACGCACGCAAGGCGATGCCGTGCTTGGACGAGCCGGCCATGAAGGCACGCTTCCAGGTCAGCATCGCACGGCCGGCCAACCTCCTCTCTGTCAGCAACACCCGCCTCAACTTTTCACAGTACGTACGTCCTCCTCTTACCTCTATCTCTCAGGCAGGTCGTCTGTCCGAGATGTGTGAATATGCCTGCCATGCCTGGCTGCTGTTTGCCAGTGAAGCTTAAACCTGGTCAGACCCCAAGAGCAAGAACCTAAGACAGACTCAATAAGCACTCTACACCTCTGTCTAACATGCCAGAAAGCAAAGCCCTTATCTAATGCAACAATCAGTGCTCTCCCACAAAGCACAGACTGTCGCTGCCATATTCAGCCGTGATAAACAATTGTAGCACTATTTAGCTCCACCCCACCTCCGAATTTTACAGGGTGTTCTCCTCTGACATAACTTCGGAATTCCTTCCCACTTGAAAACCATGTAACCAGTGGTCAGGTCTTGGTTCCAACTATCGACCCAAGCCACATGGAGTAATACACATTCTCGGTAGCGAAGATGCCAGTGGCATCTTGTAAAATGCATGGGACGTGTATAACCATAGCACATTTCAGTTAGGGAGAATCTATATATTAAATCACTTGAATTTAGCAGAGTCTTGTTGGTTGCCTCTATCAAATAAAGTTATTAGAAATAAGGACGTAAAGTGCTCTCACACCTCTGCGTCCAGCAACCATTGTGTAGAGAGTTAACACCCCCTCGCCGCTGCCTTCTGTGAGTAATACATGCATATGTACACACTCATACATGCCAATGCACATGAGACCCTGCAATCACAGCCACGGTCCATTTTCAATACTAGCCACACTCCAACTGTATGTCCAGAAGAGTACTAAGACTTGACGCAGTTACAAGCAACTAACATTCTCTGGAAGAAACATTGAACCAACTAGCAGCATGTGTCTTATGTCAATAGATCAGTCACCGTACTGATTTATGGTATTTCTAAGTAGTGCCGATAGACATAATGCACCTTTCCACTTCGGCCACCCACTCTATGGGCGATACTGTTGGCACCACATTAGCACAAGATTTTTCACATCTCTACGCTGTTGAAGAGACAACAAAGCCCTGTTCTGATACACCAATACCCACCACAGTGGGTACGATGGAGGCGATGTACTTCCCCCACCCATTCCCACATCCTCTCCCACCACTCTCCCACCACCACTCACCTAACCATCACCCCCCCCCCCATCCAATGCTTGTGTGTGTACCCCCTAAACCCCTCCCCCCGTCCTCTGAGGTGTGCTGTGCTTGGTCATCCTCTTCCACCACCCACCCACCAATTTTCCCCCTTTATTGCCTGGAGGTGTGCTGTGATTTTCCAGTTGGTGGTTGTAATAAGAATGGCTCAAGGGACATTTGGGGAGAGCATACATTGACTGTTTGATGTCTGGAGCACGACTGAACTCTGATTGTGGGTGTGGTGAAGGGGAGGGTATTGGAGCACGACTGTGCTCTGATGGTAGTTGAGGAGAGGGGGTGGGTTTCCGGATCTGCATAGTTGTTGATTGTTTGGTGTCTGGAGCATGATGAGCTGTGATGGATGGTGAGGGGAGGGGGAGGTCTTCAGGAGCTGTTGAGGTCTTGACTATTTGGTGTCTCGATCATGGATGAGCTCTAATGGCAAGTGGGGGAAGGGAGAAGTTTTCGGTAGCTGCAAAGTCCTTGCCTATTTGGTGTCTGGCAGACTACTGAGCTCTGACGAGGTTGGCAGTGTGAGGGAAGAGGGCGGTGGATAGGTCTTGTCTGTTCGGGAGCAGGAAGGGAAAAACATGCATGTCTTGACAGGTCGAGCTCTGTAGGCAAGACCGAAGATGATGGGAGGGGTTGAAGGGGAATGCATTTGAATGAGGGAGGGGGGCATTTTAAAGAATTGTTCAGTTTGAATGGCAGGTCGTTAAGACATTAATATTCACTTTTAAGTTCCACAAACACATTTCACCATGTTGAAATGTTGGGGGACTGTTCGGTGGGTTGGAATATGGCGGGACTCTTGCTAAATGATTGTTCATGCAAGAGACAGTTTGATTGGCAGGTAATGAAGAGCATAAGCTTTTAGGGAATATATAGCTGACAGGTCATTACAAGCTTAACTAACCTAGCTTTGGTTTACAATAACTTGTTTTTAATTTGTGTTTACATGATAAATTTCAAAATTTATATGATATTTGTTGGTGCTAGAAATCGTGCATTTGCGCCCTTCTGTATACAGAAACGAATTATTGAATTATGCATTATTACATATCGCAATTTCTAGGTGCGAAACCTCCATAACATCCACTCCCCATCACAGTCAGCTCTCAAATAACCAGATGTCCGATAATATGTAATACAAATAACTCTGCCTGCCAGCGGCTATATTGCAGGCATTTAATATATTAAGTATGGGAAATTTATTTTAGAAAATTCTCAGTGTAAGTTTGGAAGTCGTCGAAGTTGGTTCGTGGAGCTGTGTGGTGTGTACCAAGGGAGTGACAAACCTGTTTAATTGGATTTTATTTGCGCAGTTAGACATACATAATGCAATAAATTACATGTTTTCCCTTTAGCTGGCGGTACATTAACCCCTTTCATTTCTTCAGTAGTGCAAGTACTATAATAGTAAATATCCACTTGCATTATTTCATTTTTTTACACAAACCGAGAGATAGTACATATTTTAAGCCTTGCCGGTACAAGACATTTCTGTGAGATGCACACTCACATCCCCAGAGTGCAAGCCTTAACACATCCGAGTGTGTTCAAACTAGCAATTTGTAATCAGTGTCCTCGATAACACAGGCAGGAGGAAGGCATTTATCGGGTCTCCAGGAACGCACAAGATGGCAACAGATATCCGGCTCGAAAGGTCTGAAAATCATGGAATTTATTTTCATTTTACTGGTATAAATTTTTCCCCATATTACATAATGAGTGTAATTACATATGTTTTCCTTTCGGGTAGCAGAGCATTGGAATTCTCACAGTTCGGATTTAATGCAGGACAGGCTTACTTACTGTGAGACATCCCATATATTCGCTTCAGGTTATTAATTATTGAAATTAACATAAAATATATTATTAATTTATTACACAAGTGTCGTGTCGAATCTAGAATAACTTCGTGCGATACAAGACCATGCATTCAACATTTCACATCATGTGACTGGGTGAATACTTTTAATGAAAAATTTATTATTTAATCGAGCGCTTCCCATACTAATGAGAAACTATGCATACAGATGCATATCAAGCAATGAATTATTTAATGAAACACTTAACTAATTTACTTATTATGCGATATGATTTATTTATTCGTGCAAGTAACATAAATAAAAATAGATAATCACTTGGTGTATTAATTTTTTTACGGAATGCCGATATTCACATGTATTCTTAGATTTTATCCCGCTACAATGTAAGGCATTCACATCAGGCGAAAGCCACAAGCATGCGAGACGCTGAAAGCCTTCAAGTGTCTGAATTCATCCAGAGCAGACAATAAGTTTCTCCTCGCACGTAGCAACCTCGTCTCATCAGGGATTGTGCAAGATGCCATGCGACCACTGGCCACCACTCAACCCTTAATCCTTCTATATGCAGACAAAACTGGTTTGTCAAGAGGACATGCAAATGCTTCTCTAGCCAAAAAAAAAAAAAGTGCATGATTAACAAATGCCTGAAAATCCTTACATGTTATATTTCAAAGTACGTAAACATTCTAGTAATTGTGTATTCAACATTAATTTTTTGTATAATTTCTCAAACATTGTGTAAGGGTTATCAGAAAATTTCGGAGCTCGCATACTGCATTGAAAATCGAAGAGGTTAACCGACTTATTGGACACCATTAAAATATAAAGTGGAAAATTCTATTTTAAAAATAATTTACTAATATAATTTTTGAAACCAAATAGCATTATTTTGAACAATTAACATTATTTGGTATTATTATTACTTGCATGTATTTGCTTATCGAGAGTAACACATTTAAAAAGAGTGTGAGGTAAAGCATTTAGAATCGAGGGTATTAGTCCTTGCTTCATACTACGTCAAAATTACTCACATTTTTATTTATGTAACAAATAAACTTTTGAGAATATTTGTATATCAAATAAACATATCCAAGCAGAATTTGATTATTAAGTTGAAAAATTAAATACCAGTCACTTGTGGATTCACATTTGACGAGTTTGGAAGCGGCTGTAGGCTCGAGAAATTAGTCCTCGATTCATCTCCCGACAAGATTAGTTAGAATTTTTTATATGTACATGAATCTTTTGCATACAGGAATTTTCTGTAGTGTTCTTGCTATGGCAACGCACAGCGTAATGTAATATGCGATGTAGCCATCTCGTAATTGACACGATGTTTGAAGATGTCTTATACAGTTTTACATGTTTCTACCCAACTTGATTATGTCAAAAATGTGGCGACCTAGTGGGTCATTGTCTTGAGATATTTTATTTTTCTAGAAAGATTTGTTGACTCACAGAACGCAATTTAGACTGCCCAACAGGGCAAAGACGTGTGGCACTGCAGAATAAAAATAAAAATAGTCTGCCCATGTAACATACAAGGGCTATAAATTAAAGTGAAGTTAGAGCTACTGTGATATACAAAAGCTATGATAAGGTTTGTAATAGCATACCTCAAACCCTGAGTGCCATGTGAAGGGAGATTTAGGGCAGCGACAAGAGGAACCAGTAAGAGTATTATTTAAATTAATTTAGCTTACATTTATGCCAACTTGCATTTTCATTACATTAAAGATACTCTGTCCATTTACCAATGAAGGGCTGAAAAGATGTAGTGTATTCTTCCAACTGTCTTGGTTTGAGAAAAACTATTAATTATTTTAATTTTCATATTTTTGGAGAAATTTAAAAGTGCTTGAAAGAGACATATTTATATTGGAATATCATAAAAAAATTAATTAATATCTCATACATGTACTAAAATCATACTTTTCACAGGTATACCTTGCAAAACCAAATTAACACTATTGTTATATTTTAAAATTAAAACATTTTGCTGTTATACTAAAACTTTTCCACATATACCAAGCAGACAACAATTTCCCATGCAAGGTAAATACAATTTCAAATTTTGCTTTGAATTCCATTGGTTAATTTCCCAGTGATGTGAATGCAAATGGTCGAGAGCTGTGTTGTATTCTACCAACATGTTTGTTTAATACAGAGAGAGAATAAGAGTGTGAGGTGGAGAAACGAAGATGTGAAATCTGACTGCTGCACGAGGGCGAGTGAGTGGGAGGGGCTGAATCTAGTTCCAGATTTCCTCGGTATGGTGCATGATTCAGTCTTTACCCGTCAGCTGAACGAACAACACACACACACTACCTGCTCCTGTAAGACATCTCGGGAGGGCAAGGGGTCTCTGAGGTTTGTTTAGAAAGAATTTCTACTATGTCGGGGTATCGCCCGCATACAGATAATGCATCCACACCTTTCTAAGCATAGTTTTCGTGAACATTATAGCAATATTACAAATTGAAGTTTAGCAAAATAAAAAAATAAACTTTTTTTCAAATTTAATATTTTATAACTTTTTTACATTTACTGTTAACATGAGAAATATTATTTATATGTTAAAAGTTAACATTTTATTCTCTCCATATATCCCACATGGTTTCATTTTACAAAATTACATAAAATTCAGTAACAGACAAATTTCCATTTAAAGCAGCTCGTTTCAAGTGTATAAATATTTTTGATTGCATCAATTTTAATGTAGTGCTCATTTACCAAGACATACTTTATTATTCCGTGTGTGTGAGATTGGGTCTGTTTGAAAATGAAATATAAGTCTTCATGGTGATGATAATGATGGTGATATGATGACGATGTTGATTTTATGTTGAGAATATGATGTGATAACGATATTATGATATTATGATGGTGATGCTGATATGAGAATGATGATGTGATGATATGATGAAGATTATAAGTTGAAAATATGAAGTTCATAGTTGATGATATGAAAATGATATGTTGATAATATGATGATGTGATGTTTTGATGATATGATGATCGTATGGTATGATGATCAAATGATATGCTGATATCATGATGATGAAATATGTTTATCTGAGTAATTAGCTGTAATATTTCATATAAAAACTTATATGATTGCTGTATTGTCTTGGAAGGTATGAAGGGAAGTGAATTGTATATCCGCTATACTCTAATGTAATGGATTATAGATATTGAGTGTTATGTCCTTTTCATGTATTTGCAGTATTAAAAGTTAGAATATTTCGGTTGGAAGAATGCGTAGAAATATATGTTAACCATGTTTTATGGCGTATGATATTATCTCATAAAATATGAGATGGCTTAAACAATTTTTCAATGGGTGGTTGGAGGTTCGGGTATATAATTTTTTGATGTGTTATTAATTACGAATGAGCGGTAGGGAAACTGGCCTTCATACTTATTTAATAATAGTAATAATAATATGGTGACAGGATCGAGGATTCTATTTCTAGCAATGAAACACTGACTTACAAAGAAATGAATGTATAATTTGACAAATGTTAATAATGTTTGTAATGTGGGTGCATAAATTTGTTGTTGTTTATTTACTCCGAATGTTAGTTTCAAGGGATATCCTAGAATTTCTAGCTATGTTTCTAGGTATTCTCTCTCCGATGAACAACAATAATTTACAACATGTGTAATTTTTAAGGTAATTTTTAGATAATAATATGTGTTCAACTAGAGATGATGTATCTTCTATAAAGAAACTGATATATATATATAATATATATATATATATATATTTATATATATATATATAATATATATATATATATATATATATACCAAATATTATATATATATATATATAAAGTGAACATATATAGTAGCAGTAGTAATTTTAAATTATAATTTACTATGCATGTTGATATAATGTAAATGGCTCTTGTTTTGATATCGAGCTAACACTAGTTCTGTAATACATTTGGAGTTCTTCATTAGAGAGGTTAAATAAGGAGATGCTGAATGATATGGGTGATATGTAAGCGAAAAAATAATAAATATATAAATATCTTTACAAAAGAAAATTTTATGTTTCCACAGTGAATATCAACTACCGTTTTTAAGTTAATATAATAAACGATAAGGAAATCATGTGATTGGTTGAATAAACAACTTTTCTGAGGGTGATGTTTATAGATATGAAAACTTCTGAATATATATCTATGCTAAATAAATGAATGCACTAAATAAGTAGAATATATACTGTGTTTTAAAATGAAATTTATTAAGGAATGGTGTGTAGGAGGTGAGATGCTTCCAGCAACACAATTTCATATAGCAAATGTTCTCTTTTAAATGGATTCTCTTGAGTGTGTATAGGTAAATGCGATAAAATGTATGCATATAGGAGTGGGCAAAATGTTTGTCTGTAGGAGAGATGAATTGGGTAATTTATAGCGAAAGCTCGCAACTAAATAGAATTACCTGGAAGTATATAATAATAGGTAAAATGTTTTTGTATACAATGGAGCGCTGAAATTGAATTTTTAAAGGAAGCTAAAAATTCCATCTCTCTTTTTTTGTTATTACTTTAACAATCTGCTGTGTACAACACAATTACATTGACTTGCAATACTTTGGGATGAGAATTCTTTGGCATCTGGGGTGTGAATCTGTTATAGCTTAGCACTCTCACAAGAATTTCCAGTGTTATAATGCTGAATGTGTACAGTAAGAGTGAATATTCTCTTCCATTCACATCATTTTTGTTTAGGTTAATTGATAATCTTTCGGTAATTTGTGTGGTGGAATGTGTAATATTGCTTGTTTTTTGGTAAGTACCTAATGATTTGATTGCTGCACCAGCATGAACTTAGTCAGTATGTTTCTTGTGTTACAATATATATATGAAATGTTTTGGAGTGAAAATGTTAGGATGACATTATCTTAATTACTTTCCATACTTAACCAATTCGCATAAAATCGAGGTATAGTTTGCACATGTGGGAGTGTGTGAGTATGTGTGCACGCAGTAATTCTATTCACTATCTACATCGATGATTCAGACATATATTTTAATATTTGAGATAGTTAAGAATATGATGGTGTTGCGTTTCCAAGGCCATGAAGCCATGCAGTTGAATCCTACACCCGACAAATAGTTTTCTAATATATACTGAGATAATTGAGATGGTTAATAGTGTGACGGAGTTGCGTTTCCAAGGCCAAGAAGCGATATGGGCGACACTTACATGCATGCCTAGTGCTTCATCGCTTCTACGCACAAGGCTGCAATGTTTCCATCATGAAACTGTACTGCGTAAATTATGTCTGTAACAGTGAACTTTATTACACGAAATGAAAGCCTTACAGAATAAACTATGTCTGTATTGTTATAGTTTTCTCTTTTCGCTTAAGGAAATTGCATGGTTAAGCTTTAAATATGCTAAATTTGGGTATTTCCACAATTTTTTTTCTCCACGAAGAGACATAATATAATAAAAGCGATAAATATGGGGCAAAGATTTTTTCTACTAAAATTATAATTTTAGAACATTTATTTGCCAAGATAACTCGAGATGTTGTTAGAACTTGATTTGAATTTTTGGTGATAGAAAATAAAAATATAATACTAGTGTATGTCTCAGTATATAGTCACTATATGTAAGTTAATGCAATGCAAAAATATTTATACACTTGAAATTATTTGCTTTAATTGATAATTTGTCGGTTACTGAATTTAATGTAATTTTGTGAAATGCACCCTGTTTGATATATGGAGCGAATAAAATATTTACTTGAAGCATATAAACAATCGTTCACATGGTAACTGGAAAAGTAAAAATGTTATAAAAATATTAAATTTTCAAAAAAAAAAAATTATTTTTGCTTAACTTCAATTCGTAATATTGTAACAATGTTGACTAAAACTATGCTGAGAGAGGTGTGGATGCATTCTCTGTATGCATGCGATGTCCTGACATAGTAGAAATTCTTACTAAACAAACCCTGGAGCACCCTCACTCTCCTGAGATGTCTGCTGGGTGCAGGTAGTGTGTGTGTTGTTGCTGGGTGCAGGTAGTGTGTGTGGTGTTGATTTGGCTGGCGGGCAAGACTGACAAGTCTCCGGTCAAGCATCCTACCAAGAAGATCTGGAATTAGTTTCACACTCTACCCTCACCTGGCCCTCATGCAGAGGTCGGATTTCACGTATTCGTTTCTCCATCTCACACTGTAAGTCTCTCTCTTCATTAAGCAAACCTGTCGGCAGAATATAACTTAGCTCTCGTCCGTTTGCATTTCCATCTCCAGGAAATTAATCAAGCGATTTCGAAGAAAGGTTTTAAATTTTAGTTACCCTATATCAGAAATTCTTGTCTGTTTGGTGTATGTGGAAAAGCATTAGGATAGCAGCGAAATATTTTACTTTTAAAATATAACAATGGCGTGAATTTGGTATTGGAGGTGTATCTGTGGAAAGCGTGAATTAAGTAAATGTAATGAGATATAATTTTATTATTTAATGATATTCCAAAATAAATATGCCCCATCCATGAACTTTTAAATTATTCCAGAAATATGTCAACTAAAATAATTAAGAGTTTTACACAAACCAAGACAGTTGGGAGATTACACTACCTTTTTTCAGGGTTTCGTAGGTAAATGGACAGAAAACTTAAACATAATGAAAATCCAAGATGGCGTAAACGTAAGCTAAATTAATTTAAATAATAATTTTACGGTTTCCGCTGGTCGCTGTCCTTAATCTTCCCTCACAAGGCTCTCAGGGTCTGAGGTATGCTATTACAAACCATATCGTAGCACTTGAATATCGCAGTAGTTCGTCCTTCCTCTAGTTTTGAAGCCCTTGTATATAACTGCAGGGAGACTAATTTATTATTTTTCTTCGGTGCCGCGCGTCTTCACTCCTGTTGGACAGTCTGAATTGCGGTACGTGACGCCACCAATCTTTCCAGAAAAAAATACCTGTCAAGCTGATGATACACTAGGTCACCACCTGTTTGACAAAATAAAGTTGGGTAGAAACATGGAAAATTGCATAGTTAAAAGACGTCTTCAAACATTTCGTCAATCACATGATAGCTACATCATATCTTACACTACATCGTGCATTACCATAGTAACCAAAAAGTAGCAAATTCCTAAATGCAAAACAACTCACATATCCATAAAAAAATCAATTTATTCTTGTCGGGAGCGAACTGCGGACTACTTTCTCGAGATTAAGGTCGCTTCCAAACTCAAATTTTTCAAACTACTACTTGCATGTGTTTATTCGATATTCAACTATTCTCGAAAATATATATGTTACGGGAATAGAAATCTGAGTACCTTTGACGTAGTATGAAGCAAGGACTAACTCCCTCGATTCTAAATCCTTTACCTCGCACTCTCTTTAAATGTGTTTAATTGCTATTCACACATACATTCAAGTAATAATAACATTAACTAATGTATGCTGAAACGAGGCAGATTGGTTTTAAAGCTTATATTAGTAAATTATTTTTCTAATATTTTTTCCTCATAATTTAACGCTTTCCAATAAGTCTGTTAACTTCGTCGATTTTCAATGCAGCATGCGAGCTCCGATACTTTTTTTGACTATCCTTACACAATATTTCAGAAAATATATAAAAAAGTAAATGTTGAACATAAAATTCCTATAATTTTTACGTATTTGAAATATAGTATGTAAGGATTTCCATGCATTTTTATCTTTTTTTTTTTTTTTGCTTGAGATGCTTTTGTGTGTCCTCTTGGCAAATCAGTTTCGTCTGCGTATAGAAAGATGAAGAGTTAAGTTGTGGCCAGTAGTCGGGTGGCATCTTGCACAATAATACCTGAAGAGGCGAGCTTGCGTGCAAGAAGAAACGTATTATTGTCTGTTCTGGATGCATTCAGACACATTAAGGCTTGCAGTGCCTCGCGTGTCTGTGGCTTTCACCTGGCATGAATGCCTTATATTTGAGCGGGTTAAAATCGAAGGCTACATGTGAATATTGGCGCCTGTAAGAAAAAGTAATATTCTAAGTGCATATTTATTATTATTATATTACACGAATAAATAAATCGTATCGCTTATGTAAATGGGGCGAGTGTTTGATTAAATAATTCGTTAGTGGATATGCATATGCATGCATGGTCTTTCGCTAAGTATGCAAGTCCTCGATTAAATAACCAATTATTCATTAAAGTATTCACCCAGCCACTTAATGAGAAATGTTGAACGCATGGTCTCGTATCGTATGTAGTCGTTCTAGATTCTACACGACACTAATATAATAAATGAATTATATATTTTATGTTAATTTCAATAATTAATAATCCAAAGCGAAATATACAGGATGCCTCGCAGTAAGTATGCCTGTCGCGCATGCTAGCAGAACTCTACATTTTCCAATGTTCTGCTAGCCGAAGGTAAACATGTGTTATTACTGTCATTTTGAAATTTGGGTAAATTATTTAACAGTAAAATGAAAATATTTACCACAATTTTCGAACCTCACCTTCTTGCTGTGGCGGGAGCCAGCAGGTCTGTTGGCTTCTCGTACATTCCTGGACACATTTTGACTGCCTTACCCTGCCAGTGGCTATCGAGAAAACTGATCATATCTGCTGGTTTGAACGCGCTCGGACACGTAAGGGATTGCGTAATTTGGACGTGAGTATGCATCTGACGGAAATGTCTTCGATATTGGCGAGGCTTAAAATATATATACTCTCTCTCTCTCTCTCTCTCTCTCTCTCTCTCTCTCTCGTCTCTACTCCTCTGTTTATAAAAAATGAAATAAAGGAAGAGCGTATTCATTATTATTTTATTTGCACAATTAAATAAATCAATGCGTATAATGTTCCCCTAGACCTCAGCATTACAAATCATGTATCGGTGGTCCAGTGGACCTCAACAACACATAACCCGCATGACCGAAGATGGTGAATATAAGGAGTGGATCTAGTTATGCCTACCTGTGGTTTGTTAAAAGAATTTAACAGCTTAGGGCTACGTCCCAAAAAGAAACACTTAAATTAGCATGCAATCAATTATCCATGTGGTCAGTTATCATATAAAACAACTAAGTGGTTATTATACACTTTGTCACTAATTCAGTTTCTAATATCAGGGTTCCTATATGTTAACATCAAGAAAATTATAAAAGACAAAATACAACACTAGTTGGGCGGCAGTGAAAAATTTAATGTTTCCAGACATAAAAAAATTAATAAAAATCTTTTTACAATTCCTTGAGTATCGTCACACACACACACATACACATAAATATTTTCTTTTTTACTTTACTTTAATATAATCAGTTTGTTTGCTTGTGTTGATTATGTTAAAGACATAACAAAAATTAAACAATAATTAAAGGTACGTTACAGATTACTGCAAAACTACCATGACTGTAATAAAAATTACAGAAAGAGAATCAATGGAATTGAGGTGCACCCTAGACAATTAATAAAATGAATTACACTTTATGTTATAATATAATTAATTGGTGTTTTTTTTATATTGATCATCATTCTATAGAAAATGCCTAAAGTTCATATGATATTGTTTGAATGTCTAAGACTGGTTATAACCACAGCCATAAAAAAAAACAGTTCATGTTTAATTTTTTTTATATAATGATTATATCTTTCTTGTGTTATGTATTTTTGAGGTGTAGGCACATCATCTTCGCTTCTATCTTAAGATTGAGGGGGAGGGGCACAGCTAGTTTTGGCTGAAAACATCGCCACACTCGTTTTCAGATACAACATGGCAGAAGGCTGACGGGTCGTATAGCAAACAGCCAGCAGCGACACCCAACCACGACCGCGTTATGACACAATATAATAGACAAAATAATAATCGCACTTCGTTAAAAAATTACGTTCACACATCCCTGAGAAAATTAGAATAACATTACATTTACCTATGGCAGTAGCAAAAGTAATTGAAACTATATTGGAGACGTTCTTCAGGAATACTTATTAAAAATGTCACGCCTTAATGAAGTCTTGAGAAGGAGGAGAAAAAAGACTATGTCATCACCTTTGAGCAATACACATACCGAACATACTAACAATACATCTATCGATATAAATGGTCACAGTTACGCTCAGATGGTCAGATGGTAAAACATAATCATTATTTAAAATTTCGGGTTTATGAAAATTTTAAGTAGCAAATATAATGGCAGCAGATCCTGGTATTATTAATGACATTACTAACAAAGAGATAACATGATCACATGATTTACAAAGGTGTTGTCCTGTTATGACACATATAAGAAACAAATCTAAATGTAAATGAATAAAGACTCATTACTTAAAGGTGGTGGAACACAACACAAAAAAAAACCCAAATAATAGATACACATTTGAAATACCTTTAAGAGTATTAGTTGTAGACTTAATTTAAGAGTTTGCACATGAACAATCCTTACTTTTACATTAATGCTGCTTATTAGATACAATAAAATGAGTGATATTCAATTACAAATTTAAGCTTGAGCACAGAAAATAGATAATTGACCGCAGCAAATTCAAGGGTAGAACTTTGCCAAAAAAAAAAAAAAAAAACTTTACCTAGAAAGGCAAAGACACAAAATACAAGAATAGAAAGGTAAATATATAAGCAAAATGTTTACTGTGCCACAAAAATGGCACAGTAGGTATGCCTAACTGCGTCAGTAAAATCTAATTACACGTCTTCGTCATCACTTGGTACACACTACATAACTCCGCGAACCGACGTCAATGGCTTCCAAACTTATACTGAAAATAATTTAAAATAAATTTCCCTGCTTATATATTTAACACGTGGCAATATGGCCGCTGGCCAGCAGCGGTATTTGTATTTCATATTATCAAAAATCTGGTTATTTGAGAGCTGACTGTGATGGGGAATTTGCGTGTGCGGAAGTTTTGTTCCAAGTAATTGTTCATTGTGATATGTATAGGCCATTCACGATAAGTGAGCACTTTTGAAAGCCCTGCTAAAAGTATACTTTCTTGCCCATTATACATCCTTCCACCACATGTAAACAAACAATGCATGTGACTGCCATATGATTGCGACATGTTAATAAACTCAAAGTTTACATTTTAGGACTGCTAAATGTAACACGTATATTATTTATGAAACATGTAACATATACGATTTACATATCACATGATATATATAATATATACATATATGTTTATATGTATGCATATATATGTATATATGTCATGTAAAATATGCTATATATATAAAAAATACGTAACATATATAATTGTTTGGGTCATCTCACAGCTCCGATAGACAAAACCTTTACAAAACAAACAATTGAAAATTGGATGCTCTAGCGATGAAGTCATGGAAACTGTGAAAAAGCAAACATTAAACTTTGGTAGTGAACAAGGACCAACACGACACGTTAAAAAGGACACGCATTTGTTAAGACGAAAAATAATTTGGAAGGGCAGCCAAATCCAGATTTTGAAATAGACTCGCACTACTGCACACCCAAGGTACAACAACACTTGTCACACAAATTATCAAACATTTAAAAACTGTACCGCAAACTTAACGTTTCCCATGACTCGCCATTTTCTAAGTGCCCCATCGCTCTGTACGCGTGACAAGTAAAACGTCAGCTCTAAAACATGGTAGCTGTGTTTGGCCTCAGCTGACTGAAGTTAGGTGCAACTAAGCCATCAGGAAAGAAACATACATCCTGCAGGCCTAAGGTAGCTGCGTAACGTAGCAGATGTCTGAAGTAAATGAAGTAGACAGAGCGAGGCCGTGCAAGGTCTTAAATAAAAATTAAAAATAAAAAAATAATGACGCACGAAGTGGAAAGGGGATGGCAGGGAGGCAAGAAAAGACGAGGGAATCTGAGCCAAACAAAGAGTACACCACTGCACAGAAGTAGATGGTGCTAATAAACCTAACGTGACGGCGCAAACGCGGCTGTATATAAAAAAATGTAATATATAAAAAAGAAAAATATATAAAATATGTGCATGTATATGTACATTTTAAGGATTTTATGTGCACCTTTATAAATGGAGATATACATATATTTCAATATTGGTCTATAAAGTATACATTGAATAAAAATAATTTATACTAAAAATATAAACATATCAACAAGTGCAATTGTGTATATGTACATATAGTTTTTTTCGACACCGTTACTTTGTGTTCGTACCCTTCTGAGACCCTCCAAAAAAGAACTGAACGTTTATATTGTAAATTGAAGTGGTAAAAGAAGGGTATACCGGGCGTGTAACTGGCACAACCTTCATTTGTACAAAATAATTCTAAAAATAATGTATATTATTTATAGCTAAGTGAAATGCCGATCCGGTGATGGCCACATTCCGGTGTATCTCGTGGCCCAAATGGGTGCGACATTTCCTTTTTGTCAAACCCACACAGACCTCAAGAAACCAATTTTACAGGTTAAGTGCATGTACTCTCAACATTGTTGTGATTCCTTCATTGTAATGACTGCAGCAGAACTGAAATCTTAAATGAGAAAAATATTTAAAGAAAATTACTATACTTACAAAAATGGTTCATGCGTGCACACACAAAGCTGAAATAAATGTCTTATTATTAATGTAAAACCAATACATATCCACAAATAACAGCAAATGATAATGTAAAGGATAAATTATAAAAGTAATACTTACAGGCAAGTTACTGTGCATAGCGATCAGCACTTGGTTTAACTTTCCTTGTTACTATAGCTGTGCGTCAATACACAGCCAATCAGAAGCCCCGACACATATACTATGTTAACAATTGAAAAACTTATTTACAAATCAAGAAAGTGTGTGTTATGACTTCATTCCTTGGGAAGATATTTTATTTTGTTTATTTATGGATAATCACAACCACGGAAGTTTTGTAACGCTTTTAGGTAATTTTTAAAGTAAAAATTGAAATGTAAATAATTTACTATTTTAAAATGTCTCAGTTCAATTAAAAATACTAATTTTTGAAAAAACCAACTACCAATTCAATGTACAGACCTTAATTTCTTCGGTACAAATGTAGCAACATAAACAAACTAATATTATTATTGTTATATCAAGTGTAGCCAGGCAACTGTGCTTTTGTGTTTTGTATGTGCTTATAACTATAACTTTGAACGTGTTAGGTGAAAGCTAGCCCATACAGCTTCTTTAGAAATACTTAATTTAACACATACACAGCTTATGAAATCTAACCTTTACAAAAATGCACTCGCAAGTAAACAGGAGCTCTGGGAGTCTGAGGTGTTGACTATGGCATGTAATTTACAGTTACATTAAATTTCAATAACTACAATATTTTTGCGGCCAAAGTGGCGGATATTACAAACAATTATGCCTACTCAATAACGCATACTATCATCGTTGATATTTCTCAAAAGGTAGCAAGTTGTCATGTCGAACATCCATTTCGAAATTTAAAACATGAAATTGTTCTATAGGCCTAACTGTTGACAATTAATTGTAAATACTTTATAATTCTTATCGCGGCAAGCATTGCCAAATAAAACAATTAGGCCTATATTTGCATCACGAAAGAATGTCGGCATTAAGCACAGATATATGTCTATAGGTAACAAAACCTGCTTCAAGATTTTATAGTTTATATGATTTAACACCTTTGGTCTAGCATCAAACCGCAAACGTTTATGTTATGTTAACGATAGTAACTTGGGATGAATAACTACATGAACACATGTTTGAGGTTAGGCCTACATTACAAAATAACACAGTGATTTCAAAACGTGTCAAATTAAAGTATAATTATTGACAGGCACATTTGCACTTGTTTTCAAGGCAGATTTAAGAAAGGTTACGTGGCTGTGCGTAAACAGATACGTACAGATTATTTGAGATTAGGCCTACATTACAAAACTACGCAGTGATATAAAAACGTGTAAAATTAACGTATAATTATTGACTGCCAAATTTGCACTTTTTATAATGACAGATTTGAAAGAAAGGTAAAACATATGGGCGTAGGTAGATAGGTACAGATAACATTCAATATTATTTGTCAAACTTAGGATATAACATGTACTTTGCAAACTCACATGAATATATTAATGTTGCGTGTATGTTGTCGTTCATTTACTTTATTATTGTTATTTAACTTTCCGCTTATAATATCAAGTTTCTAACTGTCAATTTATACTTGTTCTTTTTCACTTTTTTTTGCTGGGGATAAGCTGCGAAAACACATAGTAAAAACACATTTACATTTACCTCCGGACAGTTGCAGTTGAAATTTGCATCATTTCTGCAACTCGTTCGATCACCTTACACGACATCATCTCTCCTCGACGAATTAAAGAATAAATACTTTAGGCGACATTTGTAATGTCCTCCTGACGCTGAATATTTTTACGTACTTTGCTCGAACTCATAACTTTACACAAAATCACAACAACACAATTAAACAAAATACGACCTATAATAAAACAATGCTGATTGCAGATAAGCTGAAAAATAAATGAGAATTATTAAAACACAACTTCCTGTTTCAAGCGAAGCCAAGCAACAAGCATGAAGAAACCACAACAACGGACTGTTGGTTTTGACCGTTGCGCCGATCACGTGACAATATAATTATGAGTTACAGTAAATACATAATCTTTATGCCAATAATTACTTTAAAGTGTATAAAATAAACTTCAAACAGCTTAAGTCGCCATAAATTTAAACATTGCACTTGCGATACCGCGTTAATTCGTAGAACTACTTTTCACATTTCAATGCCAACAGAACTGGGTGTGTTCATCCCCAGCCTGTGTTATACATACGCAGTTGCGGGCAGTGGTTTTTTTTTTCAAAGGTTGATTTCTAGAGTGCTCACTTTAACGTGAATGGCCTTTAATAATGAATACTTCGATAATTCATTGCTGTATAAGTAAGGGCAAAAGTGCACGAATTTTAGCACAAATACATATTATACAAATTTTTAAATTTAACATTAAAACACAAATGAAAAACTAGTGCTTGTAAACCAAATTTGAAATTTGCTACATTTGCAGGTGCATTAAGCTCTTAATGACCAATCACTTATATTTTCCCTAAAATCAGATCTTAATGATCTGTTGTTCAAATTGTCTCATGTATTAACAAACATTTAGCAAGAGTCCTACCACATTCCAAACCACCCAACAGTCTCCCGACCCACATTCCAACCGACCGAAATGTGTTTTTGACACTTAAAAGCAAAGATTAGGTCTTAATTACCTGTCACTCGAACTGACAATCCACTAAAATGGATTGCTTGTCTTCAAATTGCAATCTTTTGTGAACACTCAGGGATGAACTAATGGAATTTTGATGTGACTACTCATCAGCCCCCACATTCCAACCTGCCGAAATGTGTTTGTGGCACTTAGAAGCAAAGATTAAAGTCTAAATGACATGTCATTCAAACTGAACGATACACCGAAATACCCCCCTCCCTCACCCAAATGCATTTCCCTCCCCCCCCCCAATTATCCACAGTCTGCCTATAGCTCCCGATCTGTCAAGACATGCATCAATTTCCCTTCCAGCTCCCGAATAGACAAGACCTAAACACCTCCTCCCCTCGCCCTGCCAACCTCACCATAGCTCAGTCGTCCGCAAGACACCATACAGGCAACCCTCCACGGCTCCCGCCACCCTCCTCCTCCCCTCACCCAGCATCAAAGCTCATCGTGCTCAAGAAACCAAACAGGAAATACCTATGCCGCTCCTGATACCCGCCGCATCTTCTCAACCACCATCAGAACTCAGTCGTGCCCTAGGCAAAAAAACAGTCAACCTCTACTATCTCCAAATGTCTCTTGAGCCATTCTTGCTCCAACAACCAACTGGCCAATCACAGGACACCTTCAGGGAAATGAAAGGGAACACCCATATGCAGGAAGGGGTAATATCAACAGCCAATAACAGCATATCTCCTGTGTTGTAGTGGTGAGGGGGAGGGGGTTAGCAACCACAGTACACCTCGGGAGAGTGGAGTAGGGAAAGGGAGGAGGGGTACACACATGCAGGGAAAGATTGGGGGAGTGGGCGGTAAAGGGGGGTGAGGGTGGATTTTGAGGAGGGAGGTTTGGTGAAGGTACATCGCTGCCATCTTGGATTCTGTGCTCGGAAGGCCGTACACCTCCTACTATCATGCCCGCTCATGCCTGTTGTTCATCTAAGGTACCAACGACAGCCCTATTGTCTTTTCAGGAGATCACTAATGTGCTGTCAGAACCGTAACAATTAATATAATTTTATCACGAAAAGTTGACTTAAGATAAGTCAACTTAATTTTTTTTTTCGGGAAAAATTTTTATTGCTACATATCCAACTTAAAGAGGAAAATATACACTCATACTATGCCCACTCACAATATTCATGAAATATTTTTATTTTTTTATGGGGAATTAATTCC
Source organism: Dryococelus australis (assembly GCA_029891345.1). Taxonomy (NCBI): domain Eukaryota; kingdom Metazoa; phylum Arthropoda; class Insecta; order Phasmatodea; family Phasmatidae; genus Dryococelus; species Dryococelus australis. The sequence continues at coordinate 159,827,192 of CM056995.1, forward strand.
GCCTACTTTTTATTTTCTTTGATATTGATTTCCAAAGTACGTAAAGCTTATGTTCTTCACTGACAATTTACTTTGTACAGTAACGCAAGTATTTCCCTCTTTGTGTTGTAATATTAGTCAAACGGAAATCTGTGTGGCAGCACAACAGGATGACGATCAAATCTTTATACATATGCTGTAATTCGAAAATTCCAATATTTAAAAAAATTAGTAAATGTGTCTGAACCCTGTACCATAATTTCAATAGTCGAATTCAAATGAATCGTGCGTAATATTTTGTACCAGAGTTTTAACTTAAAAAGAGTACGCACTGGAATTATTGTATTTCATTGTTTTATATTTTTCCCAACAAGATAACAAATTAAAATGTGTGTTTAAAATTAGTCCCTGGGCATAAAATTGCAACTCCTAGGAGGACGCGAACTAACACGACCAAATTTTTTAAACAGAATACCATCATATAGAGGTGATAATTTTTGCTCCTGCAGCTTGATATGACATACAGAACATTGTGACATCAGTTATGTGGCCGCACGTAGGGAGGCAACAACCACTGCTACACGATGCGGCATTGAGAGGAAGAGACTTTGGATATTCGTCTGAGGTATCTCCGCCCATGCTGTATCGATGTATGGCCCAAAGATAATTCGTTGGTGCCGTGGATGTCGTGTGACAAGCCAATCGCTGTCCGACCATGGACCACGCATTTTTGATGGTCAATAGTTCCGGTAAATACGCAGGCGAAGGAAGCAGTGTGGTATGGCCGTCATCGAGGAACTGTTGGACGATATGTGCAACATGCGGTCGCACATTATCCTGTTGGTGCAGGTCCTCAGACCTAACCTTGGAGATACGGGGAAACAACAGGATCCAGCATCTCCGCGATGTAACGATTGCTGGTCAGTTATCAGTGGTGCGGACATTGTGCGAGTAGGACTGAAATCCGATGGCACTCCATACCATAACTCCAGGTGCTTTGTCGGTATGGCGGTGCATAAAACCGGATTCGTCTAAGCATGCACCACTGTGCCGACAGATACGGATGCGACTGCCATGGTGCTGCTAGCAGAAGTGGGATATGTCGAAGCAGACGATGACTTGCCATTTATCCCTCCAGCATGACGTTCCAAACACCATTACAGCCGCAATCATCTTTGGTGAGCAGTTAGTGGCAGCCGCAGTATTGGGCACGTGGATATGACGCCCTGGGTGATACTGCAAATGGTGATGCACTGTGAGTGCGGACACAGATTGATGAGCCACATGCCTCAACTCCTGAGAGAGGTTGTTTTAACTGGCTGTAAGGTCCGTAATCAACATGCACACAAAATGTCTGTCCCCGCACTTATTGGCGCGGTGGAGCCATTGGATTCCTGCATGCCGCACAGCCCATCCTTCCTTCACCCACTCATCTCATATCCGCTTCACTCTGATTGAATTTCTTCCAACACAATGCGATAACCAGTTTTGCGGTAGGATAATGCACAATTCCGGTAGGCCACGATTCTCCCGCCTCCAAAGGCAGATACCCGTTTGAATGGTTTTATTCTTCAGCATGGCATGCTCACTACATCTGTGCACACGAACCGCTTGTCAGTGTCGCCATTGCCGCACATGCTACGCCACTTGGCTGAACAACTAATTACGTCGTTGTCCTCCTGCTTTATACATTCCCCCAATGTGGGGTCCTTCAGGTGCGTGCTTCTTGGTGATGCAATTTTAATGCCAACAGTGTATTGTTTTCGTATTTCCTCCAACAAAATAAAATGCAAAATTCAAGTAGAATTTATACTACCATGTTTCAAGAAAAAAGTATGTTTATGCTAAAAGTTTGCCTGGAGAGTAACGAAAATGTTTGCCGGTGTTCTTGACAAACGTTGCTGTATGCAGGATTATTCCAATTAAATTGAGTACTGACAACAAAACTGCTTCTAAAATATCTCGTTTCCAGAAGTTTTCACTTTTATGGTATGGGATATGACGTATTATAACTTCTTACCTCTAGAAATAAGATACAGTACAGACAGTTTAATGGCTCGGGCAGCAGCAATTCACGAAACGTTTTCATGATGATATGTGAGGTCTGTAAATTGCATAGCTATTTTTTCTGAATGAATTATGTTTTGATGGATATTAATAGTTTGCGCTCCGATAACGGAGTTTCAGTGCCGAAGTTACCGAATTCTGATTCTTTCAATGAGATGCAGAAACAATTTTCTCTCAGGCAGCAGATGGCAGGATCCCAGGATCTTTGCTAAAAATCATTAGCCCTTTTTAAACCAAAATCTAGATGTAAATGCAGTAACTTATACTACGTGTGAGAAACACGTCAAAATATCTGATGTAAACAGAATATTACGGAGTTGGTACTGTGTACACTACGTGCTACAAAATTTAATTTAGTGGCCTCTATCTCACGGACCTGGAAAGGAGGTGGCTTGGTCTCCATCGCTCAAACTCGCGACCGCTCGAGTCAAGAGAGAAGCTTGTCACTCGTAGGTCACTCACCTGCCGAATTCCGCAATCAATAGGTTCGAAGAACTGTCCACTGTCCTCGCTCCCTTTGGGACATTCCTATGTGCATGGATTTCATTGCGATCTGAAGAGGAGCATGAATCCACTAGGTGTGCATATTTCCGATACTCCTAAAACTCTGTCAGACCCACATACGTTACCTACTTTGACTGATAAATAATTGAGGCCATTTACTCATCCTACACTGTAGGGCAACGAAAGGTCTCTTTTCCTATATAACTGCGACCAAAACTGTCGTACATCAAAGCCCCTCCATATTCAAGCAGAAATTGGTTACAAAACTACGAAACACACACACAAATTCTTTGAAAATGTTCACTATATTTTATGGTCAAATATACAATAATTATGGCTCAGACAAAAATACAACAAGAATACTGAAGTAATTGAGCAATACTAGCAATATTACATTCCAAGTACATTTTTTATGTAGAAAAATGCTGTTTTCATATCCATCTAATAAAGGACTCGCAATTTAATTTAAAATACAAAAATTACAATTCTTGCATTCTCAGGCAGTTCTTGTAAAATTCTGCTATTTTAAAAAATACGATTCTGAGAAGAACCGCCTTAAAATTTTGGGCATTTTAAAAACTCTATCATGCCACTGCCCATTTTAGGAATTAAAATTATCAATAACATTTTTTAAGAGAATTTGCCTTGACTTTATAAATTACATTTAAATAATATTTACTTGTTTTTTGACAACATTTTTTTTTTTTTAATAACGCATATAAGTTTACATTTCCAAACAAAATTACAGGCTGTAAAAACATGGGACCTCTACAACAGCCATAATTTTAACATTTATCTTTTTAATGTGTTTTATTTCGCTTATTACAAAATATTCTACGTAATTATATGAATGCTCTTGTCACTGCAAACTTCATAATTTCTTTCATGGGAAGCTAAGTGATACTAACTGAAAAGATTCAACATTTTAAAATTTTCGTTTTCTTGTCTGGTTTAGCTTCAAAATCAAAGTCTACAGACAAAATTTACTTCTACAAGTAATTTTGGACAGCAACTGTCCAATTCTACATTACTAGCTTTATGAGCTCTACATTGTTAATATACGACTATTTATCTCAGTGTGATCTCGTCCCCAGCAGCCATCAGTCTCTGGCTACCTAAGCTGCTGCGGGGACTTAAATACCAAATCAAAACTAGGGGTGAACCACGAGAGGAGGTAGCAATTTTACCCTACCCAATCAGAATGAGTTGCAGGTTCTAGAAGTGAGTAAAACGCCATATATTTCATTTAGAATTACGGCGCGCGCTTCCTATGAGCTCGGCGACGCTAGTGCCCTAGGCGCGAGCATGATGAACTAAGGATGGCCGATATGTTTCCCAGTCTGTTCCCAGCAGTTATGCTAGTCGGATGTCCGTGCCGGGATCTGCAAGCGAACTTCACGTATTCGTTGCCGTTCGTCAATGTTCACACTACCAGATCGTGTAAGTAACCGTTAGCTTATAAGTCTGTCTTTTATATGCAATTATCTTAATAATTTAGCCGTGAAACGATGATTTTGCGCCGTGCACTTTAGAAAGTCGGCGGGCTGACACAACAGAGCGATGTCGAGGCAAATGCAGTCAACTAGGAACGTGTAGGCGGGCTGGTATTTTTCCATGCATATTGAGACGCCACCGTCTTATCCTATAATAAATATATCTCACTACCCTACGTGTCCAGAACGAGGCATGTCAAATGTTTAAGCCTCTTCCCGATCTTCAAGCGCAACTGCATATCCTTAGGCTCGAGGCCAAGGTTATTTTTTTCAGTTTTTACTCTTTAATGCATGCGGTTTGATTAAAAAGAACACTCTTACTCTTATAGGCTCCAGCAGACAGATTTATCAGCTACTCATCCACGACACGTCATGAATATTTCCTAGTAAATATTATGGTCTTTTTATTCCTGTAAACCAATATTGTCCTCAGGTAGTGTGCAGGAGGATTTATAATAGAAATCCTTATTTATGTGCCTGTGCTTACGCAACTGGATGCGAAGCAGAAATCTAAACATCGACTCGATTTAGTGGTTCATAATGGATATGTGTACATATGTAAGATGATAACAAGACATATTTTCATGACGGTTGATTATTTGTTTATATTATAGTCTTAAACTAAACATTCAACAAAATAGACGGAATAATTTCTCCTTTCGCGAGAATTATACATCTTGAAGGTAAATATGAATATTCAGTCCATGCAGGATTATTATGTCTACTATGTATAACACACAAGTCACTTTCAGTACAGCATATCCTGGGTTATTCATTTTTTCGAGTAGAAATCTATTTTATTAAATAAGAAGCAGTTGGGTCATGAACTGTATAAATTTATGATGTCAAGAACGGACGTAGGCTTAAAATAAATCGCCTCTGGGAGCCAAATACGTCCAACTTCTTCACAACTCTTAATGATTTGTGCCTTGCCTCACTAGAGCACAACTCGTCCCCGTGCATGCGTATCCACCTGTAAATGTGTATGGCGCCGGTTTGGACCTGTTAATATAAAAGTCACTAATCGGTGTCATCCACGGATGATGCTCTTTTTAACCTTAATATTATAGTTGCTAATACTACATAAACCATGGGTTAATTATTAGCTATACGTTTTGGTTTTATTAAGCACTGAATGTATCTTCCATCACCCAAACCCATATGACCAGAGAGGCTTCTGTGTGTGGACATTATTTACGGTGTGATGACTTGTGAACTACCTGGGAGACACGTACTGATGTGGCGAGCAGTGTGATAGGACGGTGAGTGAAGAGTGAGTGAAGAGATTTGGGTGGCTTTTAACATCGACGTCTTGAAAGCCGATGAGGGTGAAGTGAATATGGAGCAGTGCCAGACTGCATGGGCGGAGGAAACAGGATATCCCCGAGAAAACCCGCCGACCAACAGTATTATCCATCACGATTCCCACATACGAAAATCCGGCAGCGACCCTGCCAGGAATCGAACCTGGTTCGCCCAGCTGGGAGGTGAGTACTCTAACCACTACAACACCATGGCCCCACTTGTGAGAGTGGTGATGTGGAGAGATGGTGTGCTGCTGCAGGGACACAGGCGATGGCGTGGTGTGGGACCACTACGAGGAGACACCGCCCATGTCCACCTACCTGCTGGCGTTCGCCATTTCGGAGTTCGAGCAGCACAGCACAACGGCGGGCAACATGAGTGTGTGGGTGCGCCCTGGGGCGGGGTCCCAGGCAGAATATGCCCTCTCTGTCAGCCAGGATCTGCTGACGGCTCTTGAGGACTTCACCGCCAGCCCCTACCAGCTGCCCAAGATGGACCAGCTCGCCGTCCCCGACTTCTCCTTCGGCGCCATGGAGAACTGGGGGCTGGTCACCTACAGGTCAGGCTCCTCGCTCTTACATATCTGCGATATACACGTCATTTTGCTGTTCCTAAATATGTTCACCATATATCACTCCGAGACGTTAGCAGAAATCGATTACTGTGTATCGAAAATGTCGCTTATATTGAAATCCCATGTGTGGGCATCCAAAATATCAATCATTCTGATATTGCAGTTATCGCATCACCAGCATCGCACATTGTCAACATTGCATATCATCAACATCGAATATCCCCAATATCGTGATACGCGATATAATGTTCTACCCTGTTGAACCACATAACATTTACTATATTTTATAAATATTTTTTCGTGATCGATACATGACCATATCGTACAATCTTGCTGGATGCCTGCTACGCGTTATATGTAATTCTCTACCTATTCACCGACATAGATTACACAAGTTGTGCTAAAACTATTCGAATGGGAACTGTCACTATACAGAAGGTTTATATCTTACTAAACACTTTCGTAACTATCCTTCGAAGAATTCACATGCTGCGCTTCACACATTTTATGTTATCACTGGGGGAGGGGGTGCTAATTATGTTTGGCAGAGAATAAGGAACTTTATAATGGTTTAATGTGTTAGTAAAAGTGCAATGTCCAAATTAGTGTACACTGATAGAGGCTTTCATTGTTTTGTGTATCCTATAGTGTATTATCGGGTATGAACGTGAGTTTAATCGTTGCTTGAGACATTCGGGTTACGTTCCACCTCGTAGCAATGATTCACATCACATCATAGCCAAGTCCACAGGATTTCACATAGCACATGGACATTCCGAAACTCTTCTAGTGTGAGCGGTTACTGGGCTCCCTCACCTACTTCATACAGACTTTCAAGTTGTGTTATGTTTCGATATCTGCTGAGATGTGGCAGCGGTTTACTCTAGCCCCTGTGCATGTAGTGGTCCGGGTGTCACCCACGTGAAATTGTTCAAGGTACTGTAGATAACCAGGATGCAGGTGGCAATATGGCATTATGGCTAAATCTTAAGAGGTTGGTCACTTATATGCATTTATAACTGTGCTAATTGTTACCTGTACCAAGGAGCATAGGCATTAAAGCATAGAAGTGGACATGCGACATGCTTTGACTTCTGATAAATCTTCGAATAAGTTTATTAAGAAATACAGGGCAGTTTGCGGCTTTGTTATTATGAACTCTGTGTATCGCCTACACTCATAATCCGAGCTGATCTCTGTAGATAACGTCTCCCTCTCTTGTAGTCTGCACCTAATCTTCTGCCTCGGCAAAATGACACCTTAGCCATCATGTCGAATGAGAATGTGGGCATGCAGTTGGCCACTCTAATTATTATGGAACTTCTCGGATAAGTTTGGAAGGTAAGTCTCAGGTATAATTTTTGACAAGACATCCAAGGAAACTTTCTACCCAGAGATGACTATGCACGTATCCCTCCTGATTTCAGAGATCCTCCTTAGTTACCAATCACCAGTGATAGCTGACATTGTGCCTATCAAAAACTTTTTAGTTTATTCCTCAAATCAACATCGGCCCGAAATCCTCATAGGCTGCTTAATATGATGTTCATGGGCAGGGAAAAATTCACTGCAGAAATACTATCCGCCCCGACTACGGGTATCTTGGGTAACGTGAACTTGTCAGCTTGAATTGCTAGACAAAAAAAAAGCTGTACACTTTCACTATCTGACAAAACAACTTACGGCGGTATGCAGGCGATAGCTGCAAGTAAGTACCACATCAGCTCAAAGAGTCACAGGTAATACTAACCCTAAACGAATTGCTGGATTCCAGTAAAGCCTCCCAAACCATGACTCTCCAACCAACGGAAAGGAAGGAGCTGCATGACAATCAGGTCGTTGACAAATTTTCTCTCTGTAGGTCACTTTATCTAAGCCAAGAGTATCTGTTAACACTAGTCTTGATGATAAATACTGGCCAAATGTGGGCCTAGCCAATCTTAGTAGATTGTATTTGTACCAGCACTATCCTTCTTGCCATATGTAGAACCAAACTATGTGCCTCTAATAATTGGCATGGAGGCGATCTATATTATACGAATGTAGACAAAAGACACACATGCATACTTTCCTCTCCCTTATTTACCCCTAAGTGACAGCGTAACAGTTGATGGTGTCCGGCAATATGAGATACCTCTTTCACAACTGTCTGTAGCCGACCGAAGTTTTTTATCCCTACCTGGCTCGCTACTGACATCAGGAAGCGGAGAGATGACCTGTGGCTAGCCAGTTGCTGGAGCATAAGAACTCAACTCTTACATCATATAGTTTTTTCCCTGACCTAATCTAATCTAGATGATAAGAGTGCGTCTGAGGTAGAGATGGGACCAAAGTGTGTCTCAGGTCTGAGCCCCATATGCATACGAGGAAAGGATACCATGCAAGGAGGCCGGCCTCGCTGTAGATAAGGATTGGACAGCCATAGCCGCGTTTGGTGCTATTGATACCTGTTAAAGAGTTTCGAGAGCTAAACGTAAGTCATTGGCATTTTTTAGGGAAAAAAAAGGAAATTTTGAGGAAAGGGAAATTTTTTTAAAAATGTGAAAATTTAAGGGAAGAAGAAACATTTTAAAGGGAAAAAGGGAAATTGTTAGGGACTGGAATTTTTAAATAATATTTTAATAATATTTTCTAATTTTTGATAATAATTTTTTATTTTTTATTTTTCGGTTTAAAGGCCAATAGTCATGGGTTAAAGACCAAAGGTCATCTTGAAACACACATTGAAAAATATATAATACGTCGTCGAAAGATGCGACTTCTTGCTTCAGGCCATCAGGCTTCTGGCCAGTCCATTCCTTCAACGAAGTTGTGGACGCCCACTCCCCCACTCATTCCTCTACGTAGTCACTAGGTGCCAACCCTGGACAATTATCTTCCCGGAATTACCCAGCTCAACTCGACACGGTCCAGGTACGAGAAAGAGGGCACAGCCAGATTGTAGCCGAGATAACACGCACTTCCAGCGGCTCAGCACGGATAGAGCCCACCACGCTGCCTGGGCGGGCAAATGAGCGATTTTGGGACCCCTGTTCATCTAGTGTGTCTTCTTCCCACTGTGTACCCTTGCAAACTAAATGTGAAATCAACATAGACATTTTGGCAAGTACTGACAATTGACACTGGAAAATGGAACATAAATATTCCCACCACGCAAATTCTCACAAAACAAGAGAAAATATTTTAGTTGCAAATAACTTTGAACTTTGAGCTTTTAAGATGACAATCTTGTGACTAGTGTCCGCAACTGGCTATTAGCATTGTCGTGGGTATGCCGGCAGAACGCAGTTACGGCAGAAATTATCGGCAAAAGCTTGTTCCATGTATGAGCAACTGCTCTAGTTGTCGGGCGACTGTGTAACGACTAGGGCGCACGTTATACATTGTCTCTATCTAAATATAATAAAGGATGCCAGGATGAGAGCAACGAGTGGAAGTAAGGCATATTACAAAGGGCTTTACGGCGACTGCCGTCAGAACCTTTGTACCGGAGATACGACGTTCCAGGAATAGCCCTTTTGAATGGCATGTATTAAAAGTGTATATTTTGTAAGTGTTATGTTTCCACATTACGAGTCTTCACCCTCATCTCATCCCATTAATTGAGCAAGTGTTTATTTTCTGTTGTGTTAAATATAGAACCACGCAATTATTTTTGTTTACCGAGATGCGTGAACAAATTGAATACATCCTCTAATTAATTATTATGTTTTTTTTTCTGATACTTGTAGACATATTGGTTCTGGGTTGTAGATGATTCTCTATCTTATAATCCTAGTACACACGGGCATTTTTCTTGTACAATAACGTGAGCACGTTCTTATACTCCCCGACATGCATCGTGTAAACGGCTGCTGAGTATGCTAGTTTCTAGCACACAAGAGCTTGTATACTAGCTAGTGCCATATAGGGGCGGTCCTATTTTTCACTATCTTTCTTGTACAAGTCGAATGTCAAAAAAACATATATTTTGTTGATGCTGGCAATAAGCAGATATGTTAATGTTTTTAATACGATAAGATGTCTGATAGTCCCACTATCATCAATAAAAAATTAAGTGTATCAATTTTAAAACATAGAGGTTTTTCTTTCTTTCTGTGAGTGATTTAAATGTTCTACATATGCAAATATTTAGTGCTTGAAATATGTCTGAGTGGACTAATTCTTTTATTCTTTTTTTATGGCAGATGCTATTGATAATGCACAACTTACTCCCACGCCCCAAAAACTGCGTCCAAATCATACATAATTGACATCAGCCATCCACTTTCATGCTCACCAGCTGGTGTCGTGTGTATGGATCACACAATTCCGTTTATACTAGCTAGTGGGTAGGGTAGGCACTTAATTCTTCAATTTCTGGTTCACCTTTATTTTTACTTTCTTGTACAAGAAAGATGCTCGTGTGTACTAGGCTTTAGGTTTTGATCGCACCATGATTAAATGTATATACATGCAAAAATGTGTTGGAAGCGGGGGGTGGGGGAGCACCCTCCTCTAGCCGGGGGTGATCGCCTCCTGAGCTGGAGAAGTATTTTAACTACTGAGTGTGGTGGCTTGTGTTGGTGGTACGCAGGGAGAGGCGACTCCTGTTCGACGAGCGAGTGTCGACGACGGCTGAAAAGCAGCAAGCACATCGTGGCACACATCTCCCACCAGTGGTTCGGCAACCTCGTCACCATGTCCTGGTGGACCTACCCCTGGCTCAACGAGGGCTTCGCCACTTACTGCGAGTACTTCATCACCGCCAAGGTGAGCACCCCCCCCCCCCCTCCTTCGGCTTCTTCCACGCCCGCTGTGCCGCTTGTCGGCAGCTCAGTCACGTAAGCATCGCTATAGGCTGTTCACGATAAAATCAGAACTTTTGAAATCAATCTTATAAAAAAGACACTATCCCTACCTGCATATTTTTAACGGGCGAACTGAGTGACATGCGCCCAGTAAAGTTGGTAACTATGAATCGAAAGTAGTTCCATATCTTAACGTCGAATAAAAAGGAATCAACTAACCATTTGTGATAACTTATATTATTTTTTCACTTCCTGTTTTTTTAATGCATCGAAGTGTAAAAATGAACAGATTTTCAAAACATTTTATTTTGTAATAATTTCAGTTACACTTGACCGAGAAATGAATAAAGTGACGAGGCCCATGGCAATGTTAATTCTGCATAAGGCGGAAATACACAACGTGCATAAAAGTAAATCTTAATCAGAGCTTTCAAAAATGCTCATTTTACCGTGAACAGTCTATAGCCTGCTATAGGAGTTGACGACAGGCAGGCAAGCACTGCACTGTGTGTCAAAGGCACCGCGTATTGTATCCACGACGTACATCTGCTCTCAATAAGCGTCTGTGACGTAATAATTAACATCAATTTGTACTGCACGTTCAGCCACTTCTTCAATGATCGTCTACCATAGTTTCATAACCGAAATTGATCATGCCAGTTTGCATTTTTAAAAGAGCTGCCCACGCTAGACAAAACATATAAAACTGTAACTTCCTGCTCTGAAGTGAAAATTTACAAAAACTTTCTATTTTAAATAGACATGACTCAGAACACTGCGAAAATAATTTTGATAACTTTGTTTTTCATTGAAGCCCTGCAGGTTGTTAACCGGCTTAGGTAGCCGGTAGCCTTAGCGTTAAGTGGCAACTTGCGCACAATAAATTACGCAAGGATAAAATCAAGGCCACCTTATACTATGTACAATTCTAGAAGTCCATTACCCAGCTTATTCTCTTCCGATCTCTATGGCCTAACACCGCGAAGCACGTTCCGTGTCGAGTCCCTGTATTATATCCATGGACTTGTGTGTTCTTTGTAGATCTAAGTTTAGGACAGTGTAGTGTTGGCATTTCTCCTGATTAGCCTCCCGACCAAAAGTGGGAGCGTTAAACGGCCACACTTAAATGTGTCTTCTCTAAAGGTCAATATTGTTTTTTTTTTTTTTTCAAGCCATCATTTACCCAACTATCCAAGAACTTCTACGTACGAAGAAACGAAAAATATATATCGTGCGGTTTATTCATTGGTTCAAATATAACAAAAACATTTTATGTAAAATTTCGCTACTATTGTGACTGTTAGCGACATTTCAATGCTGGTCTCAGTAAATAACGATCTAGACGACACTTTTAATGCAGTATCCAAAGTAAAATACAATGTTTTGATGTGCACGGTTTAAAAACTTTCCCTCTGCCTTACGGTTTAATTTTTTATCCTTGCCCACACAACAAGTTGTTTCTCCAGTTCTAACAGCATCATATGCCATCACCATTGGTACTGTATAATGCACATGAGCATCGCCAAACCAACTAGATTTTTTTAGTTTCCACGAAGAATGATACACCATGTGATACACCATGATACGTACTCATCATCCACTGAAATTTACAGCCAGTAGTTAAATTTACAGCCAGTAGTTTTGTTATCAGTGTATAATTTTCGTATCGTGTTCTTTCTTCCTTTTGCTTGCACGCCTAAAATCATCTACTATTCCCATTTCCTTGTTGATTTTTCTATGAGATTACTTCGTTTCATGAAATAAACATTTTCTCAGGATTTTTCTTATTCTCATTTTCGGAACATAACTGTGCCATCTCATTTTAGCATTGCTATAATCTCATTCAAGACCTGTATTTCTTATTTGCTTTCATGCCCATCCGTTATTCTGTTTTGTCATGAAATTGCCAGCAGAATACGCACAAACTCCATTCATCTTGCTCCGGTATTTCCAGCATTCTTATACGCCGTTCAAGTTACAGCTGTATTATGTGAAAACAGGAGTTAAAATTACCTTGTAGAATTGTACACTTTCGTAGACACATGTACAAAAGTAATAATTAAAAATGTGTAAAATTGTATAGTGATTCTTAGTTACAAGTATTGTAAAACAGATTACAAACATCATGAGAACCACAATTTCTAATAAATATGTCCATTCCGAGACTTGGTAAAGATCTTTTACTCTTTTGCTCCAGGTTTTACTTCGCCTGAAAAGGACAACATTCTCTTGAACATACATGGACCGTTCAAAATATGAGTTTCTCCAATGCAGATACTACAGGTTATGTAACGTACGCACAAAGGACATTTCACGCATATTTACCTACTTTCTACATTGTCCGCTGGACAATTTTTACACCGATCCAAGATTGGCACATGCCTGAAAATAATTTCTCTGCAGAAAGCAAGATATTGATGTTATAGCCAATCTCAGGGTGCATTTTGAACATTTTACCTCATTCTGAAATCGTCTTCTAACAGGCAGTGGTTTTCAACGATCGAAACAAATTGAAACCAGATGGGGTGATGGCCGCATTGTAAGAATGTTGCTCTAAAATGTTCCAGTGAGAGGAATGCCGAAGTTCATCTATTGTCTGTACAGTGTGAGATGTATCATGATCGTTAGCAGACTACGTACACTCTTCCTGCCACATTTTCCACTTTCGTTGCAGCAGCACACACAGCATACTGCTAACAACTTCCGTAAATTAGTGGAAATGTTTACGGATATTCAGAGTTAGTATATGCGAACATGATCAGTAATGACGTAAAACAGCTGAGTTCAATAAATACAAGAAACAGAATGTATCCGCGTGTCTTACAGATCCAGGTTTCAGGCACAAACAAAGCCGTATCTAAACCAAATTTTTTTTTGCCAGTGTAACCAGAGAATCAGAAAATAATATTCGCTTTTGCGGTATTTATGATTTCCACGACACTTATACCTACTCCTACAAACATCATCAGGTATCACCAGGGACTTGTAACAGCTAGCAACCTACAAAACTCTCAACCGTTACTAGAGTGAGTGAAGAGATTTACGACGCTCTTGACATCCAAGTCTTGAGAGCCGATGAGGATAAAGTGAAGTGATTATGGAGCAGCACCGGAATGCAAGGGCGGACGAAATGGGAAATCCCGGAGAATATTCGCCGAACAACGGCATCGTCCGACACGATTCCAACACGCAGTAATCCGAGGGTGACCCCGCCGGGAATCAAACTCAGTTCGCCTTGGCGGGAGGTGAGCAGTCTAGCCATTAAACCACCGCGGCCCCTTCATCAGTTACTAGAAACTGTAAAAGTAACGTATGTCATATTTACTACCACAGTCGATAATTTCGTGGCCTGATAGTTAGCCCGAATGTAGGAGAGCACTTTTGAAATCAACCTTCGAAAAAAGTCACTTCCCCTACCTGAATAATTCTTTAACGGGTGGACTGAGTGATATGCGCTTATTAAAGTTGGTAACGATCGAGGGAAAGTATTTCCATATTTTAACGTCGAATTAGAAGTGTTAGGTAACTTTTTATGACAACTTTAATTATTTATTTCGGTTTTTTTAATGTATCGGAATGTAAAAATAAGCAGATTTGTACCTCTGTACTTTTATAATAATTTCACAGTGTCACTTGACCGAAGCATGAATAAAGCGATGAGTTCAATGACAATGTAAATTTTACATAAGGCGGAAAATGACACAACCTGCATATATGTAGATCTTAAGCAGGGCTTTCAAAAGTGCTCATTTTACCGCCAAAAGCCTATAGTAGACAAACGCCTGGGTGTAGGCAGCCACAGATCAACGCTTACGCATACTATTGCGTATGTAGATTGTATATACAAGATGTTCGGAAACTACCTGTCGAAATTCAAACCACAGCATCTTTGGGCGAACAGAAACAGGAGACTCTAGCCACAAAATGTCTGGAAAGGTCATTTAGTATGTTTAAATTGAAGTTGGATTTCGGCAAACGACTCCAGGTGCCCGCAGCCGTATGTACCTGCGTGCACAACAAGTTGCGTGACACGAAGGCGAACAACGGTGGCGTGACATGCGTCCAGTGTTTGTACATAGGCAACCACGAAATACATAAGCTCACCTGCCACTGCTGTGACGCCTGTCCGTGGGACATCGGCAACCTGACCGTCAGACAGGCGGCGCAGTGTGCCGCGTGCAGCACTGCTGTAGATCAGTTCGCCTTCGTGTTGTACATGCAGGTACATACGGCTGTGGAGACCCGGCGTCATTTGCTGGTCCGCCGGCGTCGGTTGCTGAAGTTCAATATCAATTTAAACATAGTAAATGGTCTTTCCAAAAATTTTCTCTCAAGAGTTTCTTGTTTCTATTCGCCCTCAGATGCTATGGTTTGAATTTCGACAGGTAGTTTCCGAACACGTTGTATATTATACACAAAAATGCGAAGAGAAGGTATTTGGTGGGTGGAAAGAGTCACCAACTCCGAAACTTTTAACACGTGTTCAAATCTTGCTACACAATAAAAGATTTAAACACTTTTAAAATTCTTTCTTGTGTACAGCAAAACATTCGCACATCAATAATTCCGTTTTTTTTAATCTCTTCTTTTTTTAATTAACTGAGTGTACAAAAATCTACAAAAAGTCACGGAGTTCCGTAATTTCATAGGATGTTCTGTGGAATTTAATTAAGCTGGGTTATTAGAAGAACAGCATGTATACAATTTGACGGAGAGTTGTAGAAAATATTTACCAGCACTTTTTCCGTAAAATGCCAGAATTTTTTTTTTTTTTAAGAGTGTGCATGTCGGCTGCCTAAACTCAGAAAGAAGCAGCCCTTTTTGGGTCCCAGAACACAGTAGCCATGAACTTGCCGGTCTAGGACGCAGCCTCGGACTCTTTCTCGGTGGCGAGTCACATTGTTACATTCCAACGAGAAAGTTGCAGTGCAATGGCAACACAACTTGTGCGGCCTGTATGTTGCTTTACCACTTGTACAACTACTCGAAATAAGTGCTAAGTCTACTAGATACACACCTGTACTAATTACCCCAGTCGCAAGCGGTGTACACAAATTAGTATATTTTGCAGTTTTATTAAGTGTATGATGTCGGCTGTGTGGGGCATCAACTACTCTAAATAAATATTTTAAAAATAAAACGTGGACCAACACAATTTATAAATAAGTTAGTACACAAACCTGTACTGCTAATACTTCTTTGTACAACATAAGCAATTCGCTTTATCAGAACCCAGTGCCCCAAGTGTATTTTAACAATTTGCAAAACGCACGACATTTTTGCTGCTGATAAAAGACGGGTTGAGTTCACTCTTGAGTATATTTGAGGTCCTTACACAAAAGTCGGCACTTCCGAGCAGTAATTGGAAACCGTGCACGAACCATTTGTCCACCGTGTCTCGTGCAGCTGATACGAGTAACAGTAGGATGTGCAGTAACGCATCTGATGCAGTGAACGGAACAGATTCTCGCAGGTGAGGAGGTGACGGATGTTGGCAGGTGATGACGGACTGGCGGCTGGCGGACCAGTTCGTGGTGCAAGTCCTCCACAACGCCTTCGCCGTGGATGCTCTTGACTCCTCCCGCCCCATCAACTACGAGGTGCGCACGTCCACCGAGATAAGCTCCGTATTCGACACCATCACCTACGACAAAGGTACCGCAGCATGTTCCCTACACTTTCCCTATATGTCGCCCACGCACGAATATATCATATCGCCTCTTTTCAGCAAGAAAACGGCCTGATGAAGAAGATAAAGGTGATAAGGAACTACGTGCCTATAACGTATAGACAACAAAAGATTTTAACAATGTGAAATATCATTACTTAACGTACGAGTTCCTTGGAAATTACTCGCAATGCAGTGGCGTGTGGTGAACTGTTTCAAAATAAGCTGGCGTTATCTCGGTACTATACCCTGTTTTTGGTAATTTACAGTTCCACCACTAAAACGTAGTTCGGCAGCTGAACGCCATAGGACGCGTGTAATGGGTCCCTCGCTGCTCGCTTGTGAGTGTTCGGAATGAATTCAGTTTCCCTAAGCTCCGGTGTGGTTATTTACTCCTTCTGCGTGCGCAGAGAATGTACAGTAGTGAGCAAGCACCAGCTTTCCTTGCAACAGTTTACCACACCCCACCGTCGCTATATTATTATCTTTTTCTGTTTAAGTGAAACCAATTAACTTTGGTTTTGTGAGAAATTTACGAGAAAGCTTCCACGGTCACTACTGCATACAAATCTCTGTAACAAAAGTCTAATTTTACAAAAATGTAAATACTATCATATTGCAAATCACCATGTAAATGTAATGAATATAATAGTTAGCTATTCATGCTTCTGATAAATGTTAACCAATAAAGACAGCAAATTTTAATCACAGCACTTCACCCAATGTTCAATGACAGTTTCATATATAGTTGCAGTTCTGTGGAAATCCAGATTTTAGAAATGTAACTTCGAATCACGAAAAAGGAGGGAAGATACCCATTCCATTTTCTTGCCTCTCTCCACTTCTCACTTATGTGGTTGCCACAATATCTTAAGTTGCAACAGGTCTTACAGTTCCATTTTCCGTGTTAGACCATTACAAATTACGAATACTTCTTCATTTATTTTCTTTTTCAAGGGAAATCAACACTGCATATCATTGATATGGGTGGCACTTCTTTATTTTCATATTGCCGGCACTCTTCTGCTAAGATTGTAAAAGGAGGTTTTTCTTGTTTAGCATTCAATTCAAAATTATTTTCGCTTCCGTGTATGTTTGTCATAAAAAACGTAATGATATTTTGTTTTGGCTTTTGTACCCACAGCTGGCTCCATCATCCGAATGATGGAACACGTCCTGACAAACAACGTATTCCAAAATGGTCTTAGGAGATACCTGAAGGACCGGTAAGTGGAACGTTTTTGGGAGATGATACGTGGGATCAGCACGTCCGCTGTTTTAAAACGGTTTTGATGTCTGTAAAGCTATTACTGTTACGGCTTACCAAAAGAATTTTTCTGGAAAATATTGTATCTTAGTTTATGTGAGTAGTAAGGTCAACACAACATTTTTCAGAGCCTACGGCGTCTCAGATCCTGATCAGCTGTACTCTTCGCTGCAGGAACAGTTGAATGAATCAAGCGAGCTGTACATAAACGTCAAGGAAGTCATGGACACGTGGACTAACCAAAAAGGGTACCCTGTGATCACTGTGACAAGGGACTACAAGGCAGGCACTGCTACTGTGGAACAGGTCTCAGTTTTATCTACCAACATACACTTGATGACCGTGATTGCATCAGAGCTGTCCTAAACGCAATTCTTTGACGAAATGCTGTAAATTTAGAATCCATGTAATTCTGTTGAACTGTGTATTCACAGTATTTAAACATTCCTTTAAAAAATTACCCTTTGTATGATATGACTGATTATTTCCCATATTATAATATACCAGAACCGTTTTATACTACCGTTAACATTAACGTAATTTCTTCTTTTTATTAAGTTTCATTTGTATTTTGTTTATAAATTATAGGTGTTAATTTCAGGTCTATAAGCATTTGTTTTTTTTTTTTTTTTTTTTTTTTGTAATTTATAATAATAAATAGTTGTTAGGTAAAATACTCTTACGTTGAGTCATTTTAAGTTGTTTAAGTACACTTTAATTATTGCCACGATTATACATTTAGGAATGCTTATTTTGGAAATATTTATGTTGTATATAAAAATGTTTATTTCTGACTATACTAACAGCGTATAAATAAGGCGTTTTCTTTCAAATATGTTTAATTTATTTTACCTCTTCCCCAGGGATACATAATGAGTAACTTGAAAGTAGAATGTCGGTAGGCCTTCAGAAAAATTGTAATTAACCACGAATATTACATATAGTTTGGATTTACTGTGAGTCAAGAATAATATCTTCGTTCGTGAGGTTTTGAACGGGACTTCACGCACTATTCCAGAATGTTTGTGTTAACACTTCATCTTATTCGTTTTCAAAATGCAGATTGTGAGCATGTATTTTCTGTTAACAGCACTTTTCTTTGCAAATATTTTATTACCTCTGAGATAAATTTAGGAAGTTGTAACACGATATACCACACAACAATCCAAACCAGAAAACGTTAATCATGTGTATGCTATATATTTTTCTACTAGTTGTACTTGGTGCGCTAAGCTAGCATGTTGGCCTCCTAAAACTGCCGCAGAATAATGAAGCGTACAATATCGGAATAGATGTTTTCAAAACAAACTACAGCAACATCTGCTAGCAGACTGTCTGGCATGCCAGCGGTATGGGAGGTTGTTGTTACTTGCACAATACTTCCGTTCTCAGTGTGTAATCATTCTAAGAGCTGAATCGAGGCAGGGTCGTGCATTGTGATACATCCAGAAATCTCTGTGATTTTCCAGCTAATCCAGCAGATGACCAGAGAGCAATGTATCAATCTGGCGCTGATGGATACTCCTCTAGCACCTTCCACTCCGTAATGAGACCCTCTCTCTTCAGAAATACCCGTGTTATGTTACTTTATTTCCAGGAGAGCAATAAAGCAGTGTCACCGCTCACTGCACCCTCCTTCATCAAGTCTTTTGTCCTCCAGCATACAGAAATTCAGTCACTAATCACAGCTCATTCAGTCAATCGCCACAAAGGAAATTTGATGGAGTCAGTCGATCATACCGTTGTAGAACTGAACTTTTCATATCCCTTGTGGGTTTTTGCAGCTAGTTACACCAACTGATCATTGCAGCGGCCTCTGAATATCTTCACTGTATTTCAGACTTGAGGATTCGATGTCCTGAGTGTTCAGGAGTTCAACGCCCAATACATCAACCACGCACTAGTTGACCTCTGTTTATTCGCCGAACAGCTGTTCTTGGTATTTAGGATACCATTGCCATCGGAACCGCCTAACAAAGCCCTCTTTTGTTGAAAGAAACGGTTGTATAAATATTCAGACGGTCGTCTTATCAGAGAAAGGTTACATATAGCACATTACCTGACATCTTTGCAAACATGTTGCTTAACTTTTTCTGACTGTAAGGAATGGAAACGGTCTTGACACGCTAAACTATTGGCTACCACATCACAGATCCTCCGGTACACGACGGTGGCGTTCATCAGTACAGCTAAGAGAGGAAACCGGCAGCCGCTATTGTGGGACCAATGTGAATACTTCCACAGAATCTCGCATCTACATCTAAATACTAAATCCCCCAAACATATTGTGTGCGGTAGCCCCTAAAGGCCCTGCAACAATTTGCTAATGCAGTGAAAAAATACCGTAGATACCAGACTTTTGTGCTTATAATCGATACATCCCGTTTGATATACCTGTATTTCGCTAAAACATTCAGCGACTAGATGAACTCCAAAACACATTAGATCACATCTACTTTTGTGATTGGTTGATTGTAACTGCCACGCATCTCAGATGTGTGTCCGCGAATAACGGACGTTCAAGTTAATTCTGATTGGTAGTCAGGCATTGGTGTCGGAACTAGGGGGGCTGGGGGGGACGTTGCCCCCTCCCCCTGCATTGTGAACCGGGGGTGGGGCAATAGGGTACGACGTTTTTTAAAAAAGTTTGGAGAATTTAACGTGAAATTTTAATTGGAATATTTTATGTCTTAGTCAACAGTACCTAAATATCTAAAAAAGAAATGTAGTTAAAGATGGCCACATAGGCCTTCTCATGTATACGATGTAACATAATGAAATGAAACACACACTTCAGAACTTGCATGATCCTTACACCTTTAAATCACAACAATTATTGATTAAGGGAAATTAATTATGATGAGTAACCAATTACTTGGTAGATAACATAGACAGTATTTTATGTTTTGTTTCTGTACGTACAATATGAGAACCACAGTCACCCCTCTACTTTTCCAAACACTTGGCATCTGTAAGACTCAGCATTTATAAATGCACTCATAATTTTGCTTATGTTCGTAGCTTCAAGTAATTCTGGGTAACTGGTAATAACACACAAATGATTCAAGCGTTTTTGTGTCATGGTTGACCGAAGGTATGTTTTTATTCTGCGTAGCATTGCAAACGACCGTTCAGCTGTAGAAGATGTTGCTGGAACCACCAGTAGCAATCTTAGCAGCGCATGTAATTGGGGAAATAGGCTCTTTGTTTCTGGATGCATTTGTTTGAAACTATTGACATAATTTTGTACACTTTTTTGGGTTTGAATCAACTGTGCGATAAATTCCTTTTCTTGTTTAGACTTAGTCAAGTCAATTCCAAATGCAGATATGGTTGTCAAGATAGGCTCATCCAATGATCCAGGAGTCAATAGCAAACTCTTTTCCAAGTGGAGGTATTTCTCAAGTTCAGGCTGTTCAGACCTATATACTATTTCATTAATAATATTATCTAGAAACTCATAGTAAATTTTTCTGTAGTATTGTTTGACTGACTCAAAGTTGTGTTCAGCAGCCGGATTTTGGGCCTGCTCTAACCTTTTCGGAAGTATTCTCATTCTTGTTAGTGTGGGTTTTGAAAGATCCATTTCTATAATCATCTGTCCAACCTCGTCCCAAACACCATCAAATGCAATATCCGATATCTTACTTTTTATACATTGTATTGCCACATTGACAGCTTCCTTAGCACCAGCAACTGTCTGGATTTTACCTTTACAAAATGGTACTAAGGTTCTCAGTCAATGAAAACACCATTTGGATTATCTTAATACCAAAAAAAGACATTTCCTTGCGAAAGTTGATCTAGATGACCTCTTGCTTTAGGGCCAATGTCACTAAGATCGTAAGCTAAGGTGTCTAGAAAATCCAGTACAGCTGGATACATGTTTAAAACACCTGACAAGGATGCTTTTTGCACAGTCCAACGAGTTGGACATAGTGGTCGTGGGCCAGAACTAGTCAAATTGTGATGTGTTGCGATTTGAGAAAACACTGCACGTCGCTTGGTAGAGTCTCTTACAATGACCTCAATGTCATTCACCCACTGCAAACAGTTCCGAATAAAGGGAATTGATTTGGACGAATCTTGTAATGATAAATTGAGAGCATACGCAGTGCAATGAATATATAATGCTAGAGGTTTCTCAGCTAACATTTTAGATTTAACTCCACTTTTTGCACCAGCCCTGTTGGCGCCACCATCGTAACATTCCCACGTAATTTATCTAAGTTCAAGTCCAGACGAAGCAATGCATCTTTTATTACATTAAACAAGAATTCTCCAATCACTGATGCTGTTTCATATAACCCTAATGAAAAACGCATCTATAATGAATGTTTCATGATCCACACTTCGAATATTTATTGATACTTGTTCCTTGCCACTAGTGTCACTTGTTTCGTCAACTATCAAGGAAAACTCTCCTCTTGTTTTAATTGTGTTAACAATGCTGCGTTATATTTCATGAGAAGTTATTTGTAGGATTTAATTTTGTATATCGCTCGAAGTGAACGATTTTTTCTCTATGTGAAATTTTTCAGTTCTGGAATGTAATTTTCTCTCAACAAAATAAGTTGACAGAAATTACGTTCATCACTTGTGTTAGCCCGAAAGGCTAGTCCCTGACGTGCTAAAACAAAGCCGTAGTGATTATTGCTTTCAAGCAGTGCAGTTGTTGACTTGATCAATCCTGACTTCTTGTGAAATAAGAGAGATTATTGGTGCGCCTTTTTTGGGAGCAGTCAACATCACTACTGATTCTTTGTGACGAGAGGTATCATGATGTTTTTTTTAACTTGTTAACTGCTTCCTTCCAATTATATATCCCTCGGAAGTTAGTGAAGCGTCGTGATTTGATTTGTGGGCAACTAGAGTCTTGTTTAGAGCTCTTGCACAGAAAAAGCAAAATACTTTCTCACCCTGCACATCGAAATGAAGCCAAGGGTAATCTGCGTACCAGTGATTTTGGAAATTATGCTTCCTTCCGCCTTGATACCATGGTCGAATATTGGATAGCTGATGTAGCTTATCGACATACTCAGTTTGAGCAAATTTGGGCAGTATGGGTAAGATACCTGAGACTGTACCACTATCACAATGTGTAGTTTGAGAAGGTATGGGCTGGAGGACATCAGAGGCTGCATCATCATGTGTAGTTTGAAGTAGAAGAACATCTGAGACTGCATCATCATGTGTTGTTTCAGTAATCATGTACTGAACGCATGTGACAGCACCACCATCACATTGGCTAGTTTCACAAAGTATAGACTGAACTTCTGAGACTGCTTTAATCTTGTCATGGATAGTTGCAGGAGGAGGTATAGGCTGAACATTTGAGGCTGGATAACAAATAAGATAAAGCAAACAGTTGTGTGCTGCCACAAACTATAAAACCAATTTTATATCCGCCTTCACTTCCGAATTTACTGGTAAATTAAAAATTACTGAAGGAATTAAGGGGAAATATTTTTACAGAGTATTCTGTTTCATTTACGGCCGATGTGTAGTGTTAACTCTGACGAAAGTGTAAATAAGTAATGCAACCTCTTAGAAAGGGAAATGTTATAATACAGTTAGATTTTTCATATTTACACTTCAAATATTTTCAGATAAAATATAAATGTACAAAAATACAGACAACCAAAATATTATTTGTGTTCATTTTTGTTGTATTAATCGGTCTGTAATTTTAGGCTGTTAGCTTACTTACTGGTATATATTTCAGTTCAACTTTATAGTTTTTATCTTATAAAATAAACATTAAGGGGAAATGTAATAAAAATTTCACTGAGACTGAACTGTAAACTAGGCCACGTGCCATAATGGAAGTTTACTTGGAATTTTCCCTACAAGCTTCCGTGGCCGTTCCTGTGAATCGTTTTGTTTCATAGAAAATATCCGATTAATTATTGAAATTAAGAAAATTGTTGTAATCTATCTCTGTTAGGTCAGGTTTATAAACTACGCAAGAACGCAGAATTGCAACAGACAATTAATGCAGCAAAATATCAGCCGCTTATAAATATCGTATACAGCAACATGCTACCAACCAGACATTTTGAATCTTTGAAATTGTAAATGTTAGACATGAAATTTCTATTTGAAATCTTCTGTAACGAAGTTACGATCATGTGTCGTGAATGTTTCCCCTCTCATCTGTAAAGTGAGATTGTTTCGATAAACCATAACCAAATAACTTGATAATTTACGTGTTCAATTTTAGCATGTTGTGTTTCTGGGTTCTGGCATTCTGGCGGTGGCGTAGCTTATAAACCTGGCCTTACAAGACTTTAACACCCTTTAAGCACTAGTTTTTAAATAAACGATTTAAATACAAACTATGTATTTTAACAACTCATTTCCGCTAACAATAACTATTTCCGACGGTATTTGGCGCGATATCCTGACTTTCGGCTGATGATAAACACGTGTTCAATATCTCAAGGCCATTTTGACATACATCTGACCCAAGGAAGTCAAATAAATAAAATTAATGAAAACAATGTTTGTTTCCATTCACAAAAAAAAATGCATTTTTCTCTTTTCGGTGCGTATATCACTTATAATTAAACTGCCAGAGATGGCTTTCAAAAAGTTAGTTACTATGAACTATGGGACTCACTAGATGTAGTTAGTGCATGCTGTGTACCCTTGTGTTTTGGGACAGCCAAAGAGAAAAGTTTACTCGCAGGATAAAATTTTGGAACGCCGTTCTGGAACTAAACTTTAAGTTTTTATTTTGTGTGATGCTACCTAATTATGTGGAAAGGAACTATGTGGACAATTGAAAGTTGAAACGTACGGAACATTAGCGCACAGTATATGTACGTTGATATGGATATGGATGGAATAAAATAATATGGATGGAAAATGTTAAAATTTGTTGTGATGTTGCGTTGTATCATGCATCTTTTTTTCCAAAACATTAGGAAGACCAAATTGTTAAAGGTATCTAACTTAAGCCCAAAAGATATTTTAGTGTAGTTATTGCAGTAAAAGGTTGGGTTTGGGTTCATGCTTCACATCTGGGCTTCACCTAACGTTTTACAGAGTAATTTTAACCTGTTTTGCTTACCTGATCTATTCACTCTCCTTTTAAAAAAGAAATCATTTTTTGAACTACTTGCCGGTCTCTTATTTGGTTTTGTGACAATTTTCTTCTTGTGCTCCATGACAAATATCACTATCGTAACTCAACCATTAGTGCTCTACACTCACGATGACGTTGCTACTGTAGCATTGCTTTAGTATAACAACACCAAACACACAGACTACATGCAGGAAAACTTTATTGACTACCGGCATCCGGCAAAATATCAATGTTACCACACCAGCCAATTTTACGAAATTTCCGTTACGATTCAAATTCCCCCAAAAAAAGACTTTCTGAGATAAATTCCGCTCAAATTTTCGCAGATGCTTTAATATTTATGATAGGGGCATGTAAATCATACACTGATTCAATCTTCGACAGATTGCGTAAATTATCAAGTGTTTTAAGTTTCTTATCGTTTAAAGTTCAACAGTGCTGAGGTAATACAGTGCTGTACTACACCTCAGTGGACTTGGTTTCTAACTAGAAGCCAGAAACAAATATATGTAACATAAAAAGAAAATAATTTAGTTAACGTCAGACAATAACAATTGTTTAGGACAATGATTTACAGCATTTTCACCTCTTTATTAGAAATATTCAAGAAAACCCCAACCCCTCCCCTCGCGGGTATTTTTTTTATCTAGCGACGTTTTTTGACTGCATTATTGTTTGGAATTATTTGCCTCCCCCTTCCCCCCCCCCCCTCCACCAGGCCCGACAGAAAAACATTCCGGCGCTACTGCAGTCAGGTAAGAAAATGTCTTTTTACAAGGAAACGCAACTAGTATCCAAAAGAAAGTCGCATATGTGCATGTAGAGCATAGAAGTCTAGTCTGCGTTTAAATATTATCACAGAAAAAAAAGGTCGCCATATACAGTGTATAGACAAGCTTCACAATCATAGACTTATACCACCAGATATAATATTCCATTGTCCGCTGCCACAGAGAGAACCCAGTCTCCTGTTTTATTTGGCCATCCGTAATGAATTAATTAGAACGTTACAGGTTTACGATTGGTTTATAGATCCGCAGCACGTATCGGATGAGCGAATTTCCAATGACATTCATGACAGGTCACCTAGCCTGTGACGAAACCATAACGCGAAATGGCCGGTCTCGTTCAGATATAACTTGACATAACATAAGGAAGGACATAGTTAGTAATTTGAGCAGGCAGCAGTGGCGTTTATTCCATAGACGCAAGGTAAGCAATACTAACCCTATCCTTACATATTGGAAATGTTTCATCCTTTATAGTTTTCGCCTTTAACTTTAAATTTAAACACATTTAAATCTGAGTTTCCGTTTCTGATTCGAGAAAAGAGTTTTCGTAATTTCTGTACTGTACACGCATAGTGCTGCTATCTAGTATTTATTTCCACAAACAGGAGCAACTAGTGATGAATCGAACTCGCAGCGAGTTACCCTGCCGCGTTCATTCAGCATAGTAAGCAGTCGTTCTGTTTGCATACCCCAGTCCTCATTTTTCCTTGGAAAGTGGATAAAAGTGTTCGGGAAAACGGGAGTTTTCTTATAATTTGTAATATGGTCTCTAAATAATATTCAGTTTAATTATTATTAGATTAATTACGTTCCCGTTATTATAACTAATGATAGGTATTATAAAACGGTAAATACATGTCGAGGGTAAGCAAAGTTCAAAGTTGCGTTTGTTAGTAGAAATTGAAAATGGAACCACAGCCCGGCACTACCAAATTTTATCTAAAACACTCAAATATGAGGGGCTATTATGGAAGGTAGGTGATTGGACTTAACGTCGCGTCGACAACGAGGTCATTAGAGATGGTGCAAATTGCGCAGGGAAGAAAGGAATGGGGAAGTATTGGGAAGGAGTCGGCCATGGCTTTTGTTAGGGACCCATCCCAGCATTCGCCTGCAGTGATTTTGGAAAATTACGGAAAACCGAAATCAGGATGACCAGACCGGGAATCGAACCCGCGTCCTCCCGAATGCGAGTGCAATGAGTTCCACTGTGTCACCTCACTCGGTAATAGGCTAATATATTGCTTTCCCTGTAAAAACTCACAACACACCACTGACAGACAGGCAGGCACAAATGTAAGTTATGTTGGTGTACAGGACCGCTTCCTGCTGAAGCGCGCTGGTGAGACTGCGAACACTCAGCAGTACAAGTGGTGGGTGCCAATCAGCCTCACCTCTAGTACCAGCGCCGACTTCCAGACGACCCCGCCCTCCTCCTGGCTGGAACCAACACACGACCAGCTGCACCTGACTGGCGTCGCCTCCAGCAACGACTGGCTCATACTCAACATACAGCAGACAGGTACGTGCTTTGCCATACAAGCCACCACTTCGGTCAGTCTACTTATCTCAGGCATGTCAACCACTCCTTAAAAAAAGGGTTAATTTTGTATTTATCCGCAAATCCGATGTACCTACTGTGAATAGGACAGCATTTGTTGAAGTTTAGATCGCTAGTTATACTATAAGAATCTAGAAAGTAAAAAGGACTATTTCGCAGTTTGGTATTTTCCGTAAAGAGAACATCAGTAACAGAAGCAGTTTTTGTCTTAGGCAAGTAATATTTCAGGCGCGATTAAGGGCGATAAGAGGTGAGACGATTAAGCGTTTGGATGCAAATACATTGCATATTTTGATGCAGACCAGCAGAATCTGGATGCAGAGGAGTATATTTCTGATGAATACGCATGCAAGTACAGAAGAATTTTTTTTTTTTTTTTTTAACCTTAAAGTCAGTTAGAGGTTAGATATATAACATTAAAACATATGCAAACAAAAAAATAACTTACCTTCTATAGAGTTAAAGGAAGGCATGCAGTGGTGAAAAAAACTTCCACGGCCCAAAATTTAAATTTATTGAGCGCTGCTTATAAAACAGTGTTTTTTTTCGCCTTTCACAATATTATTTTCTTTACTACTTTGATTCTAGAGAACCTCAAATTTAGTTGAAGTTAATGTAAATGAACAACGAATGTAAACCTCATTTCTCTTAGGAATAATAATGTAGTGCTTTATGTATTGTTTGTAGTCTTAACTACAAAGTCATTGACTTGGCAAGAATACTACATAAATATTTCCAAACCGTCTGTCTGCATGTCAAAAATTATATGTAATCACTGAGTTGGTAGTAATTCAGTTTGAAGTTAATTTTAAAGGAAAAGTAGTGTCAGATTTAGCGTTCATGATATTAATACATGTAATTAAAACAAATGATACAATAATTTAAATTTAGGCAAATTCCCATCTCTAGTTCTGTCTCAAAATTTTACTCTTTGAAGACGTTACTACATGTTAATAATTGAGGAATATTATTAACACTATTTCAATTGCTTAGGGTTTGTTTAGTAGGATAACCACCACAGCATTAGCACTTTTATATGATACACAAATCAGCCTGTGTCTTTTATGTGATACACAAATCAGCCTGTGTCTTTTATGTAAGAACGAATGGAGAACAAGTAAGGAAAAGGAAGTAGTTAAGTATCTAGGCCATTTT
This sequence comes from Dryococelus australis, assembly GCA_029891345.1. Classification (NCBI taxonomy): domain Eukaryota; kingdom Metazoa; phylum Arthropoda; class Insecta; order Phasmatodea; family Phasmatidae; genus Dryococelus; species Dryococelus australis. The sequence continues at coordinate 159,855,436 of CM056995.1, forward strand.
AGTACTTGCAGTTGACCTGCAGTTTGATCACATAGACAATTTGATCTTGCTCCACGTTTATTCTTGATTGATTTGTTATTATATAGATGTATCAAGTATAATATTTAATTAATTTCATAAATAAAATTACTATTAATGCACTTGACTCTCTAAGTGTGAACTCTTGACATATTTATGCAGACACAGTTGTAGCCAAACAAAATTATTTTACTATATAATTATTGAGGTTGTCATAATTTTACTAGCGACTTTAATTCAATGACAGGAAAAAAAATTCACTACATTTCGATGATGCTGCACAAATGGTCACCCAACGGAAATTTATGTTAGCATTATAATTAAAATTCTTGATGTTTTATGAAATACTTCAAAATGAACGAGCTTATATAGTAAGAAGGCCGTGGCAACTCAGCAGCTTCCCAAACGGGAGCAGTATACCACATTGCTCGGAGTCACGAAGGTAAGGCGGATGAGGAAGATAGTTGCTCCACTGGTAACAACATTGAGATGTCGGGTAACCTAGACAGGACTCGCTCGTCCCACTACCTAATTTAAGATATTGAAGAGGTAGGAGAGATATGCATAGACATCGTAAAAACCCTTCCATACAAAAGTTTGCAAAATTGCATAAAACTAAAGAGCTGTAGCTATTGTAGAGGAACGAAGAAATATTTTGATAGATAATTCAAACAAGATTTATTGAATGTTAATAATAAGGAATTATGAAATCGGCCAGTTGACTGCTGTGGAAGGACCAAACTGGCACTAACTTCTTTTCATTTACACTGAGGCCATGTTTTTTGTGTTTAAAACTTAAGTTTATCACCTGTGAACCACCAAAAATTTTTCTTTATATTTGGTTATGTATGGTTAGTTACACTGAATGGTAAGCTACGTTTATTGTTTCTCAGTCTCTGCGCGTGTGCTATGAGGTGAACTCGTGGTTCCTACCCAATACGATCAGCTGTAGTGATTTTAAAACAGGAATCATGTTCCCCAAAACGCCGTGATGTTTACCGGCCAAAGGCAAGACAGGTTGCATTATCTCTGTCTCATCGAGGGTGTTCGTCACAAACTACTTTAATTATGTCACATACCTTCATGTCTCTTGCCGAATTATTGCCCTTATATAATTATGTTGCATCCCAAAACGCATGGCTTTGGCCAACGTACTTTCCATTTTATGAATCCACTAAGCAATCTCCTTATTCGGAGTAGGCTTTGGACAACAGGTTTCCTTTTAAAAATTCTGTGTTACACATGGAAAGTGTCTTAAAGGCACCATTTTATATCTAAGTTAAAGGTACGTTATTCTGTATTTCATGTGATATTCAAATGAAGATATTAATAAGGTCATTAAAATATGTATAGATTTGATATTTGTAAGTTATAAATACCAAAAGTTTCTAATGTAGATTCGTCGTACGACATGTATATTTCCTTCGGGCGAGCCCTCTAGCTGGCACTGAACTTGAGCCCCACATCAGGCACATAACAAGTGCACTGTAGTGTTTACCTACCAAAGCCAGGGATGCATAAAAACCTCTCCTACTAGTTACGGGCATACGATGACTGTTACAGGAGTTCTAAGTTATATAAATCTTGAAAATTCAACTTTTGAACCTTTCTACTCATTCAGTAACCTTCGGTCCTCAGGAACACTATTTTCAGCTGTCATACTTCTTTGTACTTATCTCGTTAGTGCCTATTCTCTTAGTTATTGCTGCTCACACTCTCTGGCTAAATGGTTCAAGTACATGGAAGCTCGTTCGCTTTCATATGATACCTCACCTTCTCAATAACTGGGATATTTATATATGCTTCACTCGCATTTGTTTCGTCCAAACAGCAAGTGACTTCCTTATTGCATAACCAGATTATTTCACGTTCATCTATCAGGTGGCACGACTGGTGTGGGTTCCAGCCCATTCCTCAAAATTACACAAACATTTCCAGGCACTGAGTCACAGTCAAGTGGCTCGGAGAGCTCGAGAGATCCCATCGTCTACATATTTTGAGTACAGCACTACAGCATAAAAAACAATGTTAACTTCTTTTAATCCTTGTACACTACATGCTGTTAATCTGGTTGCGGGACGAGATGTGTAGAAGTTACCCTTTAATTTAGCAGTGCCTGAGTAACCCAACTAAAAATACCAGTCATAAAGTCAATATCCGAAAGTCACTAACCCAAAAAATGTTGGTGCTATAGTTACAAGACCCAAAAAGCAGTAGCGCTATGTCGGTACCTCTAAGGTCATTCAGTAGCCCTAAAGTATGGGGCCTAAGTTTAACAACCATTTACACACACTAAACTAATAAGATTAAAATGTATAATTGTACATAAGTAACTATTAAGTCGCTATCACTTGGAACTTTTGTACAGCTAGTGTTATAAGGGTTATAGGGTTGTTCTGTGCGCGATGTTGCAGGCTATTACCGAGTGAACTACGACGCAACCAACTGGCGGTTGCTGGTGGCACAGCTGCAGAGCGACAAATACAGCGTGGTGCACGCCGTCAACAGAGCACAGCTGCTGGACGACAGTCTCAACCTGGCGAGGGCCGGTCTGCTCGACTATAGCACTGCGCTCGACATCACCCGCTACCTCTCCCGAGAGCATGACTACGTGCCCTGGTATGCGGCGCTCTCCGCCTTCCGCTTCCTCGACACCAGGCTGCAGGGCGCACCCACCACACACTACCAGCTCTTCAAGGTGACCAGCACCTTTCTATGCCTCCCTCCAGTGGGATCCTCTTTGATCACTAGATGTCTTCCATGCCACTTGCATCTTTCCATTCTCACCCTCTACTCAGCAGACTCCTCCCACAGACCTGGTACACACTATCCATTGTTCTCTACTGTGTCACCTACTTATCCTGTTTTGGAACCATTACCACAAAAAAGGGTGTCGCGGTGGGGTAGCAGTGAAACTACTTTTCTCCCATCAAGACGAACTGGGTTCGTTACCCAGTGGAGTCACCCAGATTTTCGCATGTGAGTAACGTGGCAGATATTACCATTGGCTGGTTCCTTTTCTCAGGCAACTACCATTTCCCCCACTATTTCATTCCGATTTAGCTCCATCTTCATCTCATTTTAACCTCGCTGGTGCTCAAGAGCTCGCTGTTAAGCACCGACAATACCTCCCAACTCAACCGAAGTATAACAGATCTCTGTCACAAAACTACGATCACCTCTACGCATTATCACTCTCTACGTACAATTTCCAGTTCAGAAAGGAGAAAAATATATTTGTAATATTTATGATATTATTACAGTAATGTGTCCTGTGAAGTATGAAAAACTTTCTGAATTTACCAATGTGCAAATATCGCAGAAAATAAATATGTTGTACCAATTTGCAGCAGTTTTGTGTACTCTGCATGTTAAGTAGTTTTGTTTTCTCTCAGTACAAAGCGACAAACAAGAACTTTCTTTACTATCGAAAATATTTTGGCATTCATTCAAACATACTGTCCGTGAGCCAGTACAAAAACTTCAGTGAAAAATATAACAGTATTGTCTATCATGTAAATAGCAAGATTGTCATTAACAACTGGACAAATAAAATACATATAGGCTAGGTGTTATACTTTAAACAATTGTAAGTGAGAAATTAAAGAGACAATATGTGTTAAGTCTACTGAGCTTAAGGCCCATGCTTCCATTGCGAGAACATTGGTTACAATTCGAGCCCAATTCCTGGCCCGATATAAAAGATAGGATATGGAAATATTCGAAGATTCACTTGACGACAGGTGAGAACTCGCGAATATCTCCAGCTTCCACATCTAAGAAACGATTATCGAGTCATTGTGCTGCTAATTTTCAGTCCGATAGTAACAGGTGAGTTGAAGGTTGGTATTTTGGTTCTTTTTAACACAGATGAGAGCTTGGCTCACCTGCGACAAAAGGGTGTGAACGTGTTCACCCACTGATTGGGTGAATGAGGTGTGGTATGGCCTGTGTAGCTCAAAGTGCAGCGATAAAATGTAAAATACATGGTCATGCCTGTGTCCGCGCATGTATTCACTGTTCTAAAGTAAAAGGCGAACCTAATGACTGTAACATTCTGTATTCAACCATGCTGTTCCAATAACGACATATTAATTAGGTACTCTGTGTGGCCATATGTGACTGGTCGCCCATTGTTGATGGTTCGAACGGTGTCAGTTGTGTAACTATAAGTAAGTCTGGCCTCCCTTTGCTGTTATTACAGTGTTAAAACTTGAGGGTAGGCTCTCTACTATGTTGTACACAGCTGGCAGCATTTGTTTCCATTCTTCCTGTTGGTCGAGTAGGTCTGACACTCAAACGATGATACAAACCATGATACAGTTCACCTTTCATTTATATAATTATAACACTAATACAGTAAAGAGCATATTCCAAACTTTTGCCACAATTTGAGAAGCATGTTATGGTCCAGAAGATCTTGGTACATGCCATAATTCATGTATGCTTCGATTAAAACGATGGCCCAAGTTAAAACCATTACAAATTACCCAGATTCTTAAAATGCCGCCACAAAATCCACTGTCAACACAACTTACTTAGGTAAATATTACTTTTCAGGTAACCCCCAGGCCCAAGCACATGCATCAAAGCGCGAGTTAAAATACCATGTCTCACGTCATAAGACCATTGAATGCTCCACACTTCAGTTGCAGCTTGGGTACAGTGGCCAATGGTGGGATTTTCTCTTTTGCAGCACCAATGACCGAGCAAGGTGTGGAAGTGGTAATCCTTCGGAATCGCATTTTATTTATTGTATTGTAATCACTGGCTAGCTTATGTACGATATGTTGTCACCAGAATTAATAATATACATAATAACACCACATTTTATCAGCGTATTCCTGGAATTATATGCTATAGAAATCGGTTTGTTTTGTTACAATGTTCCAAGCCACCACACCAGTCTGCCTATTTCAACAACATACTCTTCTTGTTCTTCCCCGCCTCGTCATTCATGTCCCATCAGACCATCGGCAATTGGAGTTGTGCCCTGAGAATTTCTCAGGGCACAACAGCTGCAGCACCAAGCTGCAGCTGAGCCTAGTCGCAATCCGATCTCAGACACAGTCTGGCCTTCAGCAGCATCACACTCACCAGTCAATATCTGGTTCTTTTAAGGATTAAAAAAACCCTACCCTGAGAATACTTGTTCTGCCCTTCTTCCTTATGTACTACTCTGGTTCCTGTCCCCTTGTCTCTTCTAGTGATGATACGGTATTAAACCAAACGAAAACCATATCATGTAAGTCTGGTCTATGGCAGTAAGTCACAGTCAATAAGGTCAAGGACACATCCAGAAGGGTCTTTGGTAGTGAAAAATTTTATCATATATATTGACTGAATCATTAAAGACCTCGGCTGAGTCAATTCTTAACCCCCTTCGCCAAAAGCAATAGGTAATTAGGTATTTAATTGTGTCATAGTCTGCAGACAAGCCACTCTGGGAGAGTAGCAACCCATCCACGAACTCCAAGTGCGAGAATATAATCTGATATCCTCCTCCCATTTGTCTAACATAGCCAGCATCGCAGTGAATATGGACTGCTTCACCAGTCTCGACAACCTGTGGTTACACTCGATCTCTTGATATATCTCTATAGTGTCTACTGCTCTATTCCCTTCTGTACTTCTATTTCAGTCCTGTTCTCATCAGGCCAGTCTATGACGACCAGTTCGTTCTCTGGCACCACGACTCTCCTCCATTGTATTCTATGTTTCAAGAGAGTATTTTCTCAATCTTTTACATCAACTTGCTCCTTCTTGTCACTTCCTTCTGTTGAATATTCTTCTTTGTGCTCATTTTCCATTTTCCTTCTGTTCATGAAAGAAGATCTCCTCTGATCTCTCACCAGTCTGAACATATTTCTGAGGACCCCAACAACTACACTTACCTTGACAAGAACAACCGAATCCCATATGTATGTCCACCCACTGGAAGTTGCAACTTTTCTTTTATCTTCTATCTCATGTACTGCCACTGAGATGACTTCAAGTCCCTCAGTCATCTCCAGGTCAGAAATCTCGAAACCATCCCCTGCCTCCTGTTGGCCAAAGCACCAGTTGTCTTCCTCGATTCGCTTTCCTACTTCTGTTAGGAAGTTTAACAGCTATGTTGCTCTATGTTTGTTCTTAACCATTTCTTCCAAATTGACCTTTCCATTTGGATTCTGAAAAAAAGATTCCTTAGAGCTTTTATTCTTCTACGCCCATGTGTATCTAGCACACATACACACACACACATAGGGTTTTTCACCAGGGCAAAGGAAAACAACTTATCATTAAAAGGTTCCATGGCCATTCAAGTACTGTGAAGGGTAACAGCCAATTTGCAGCCACCCATATGCAGCCTTGCCTCCACATCTGGTAAGATCTCATGCATATATCTCCCTTTTTTCTTGCTTGCCAATCTCTTCTTATAGTTTTCTGCATCGTCTACCATTTTTCTTCTGCAGAAATGCTTTCCACATGCCTCCAACTATTTAGTTTTCTCTGCTTGACAACCATATATGTGTGTGTGTGTGTGTGTGTGTGTATACATATACACATATATGGTTGTCTATATATATATAGATAGTGATCGACCCTACCATCACCTGTAAGTATTAATTCTAAACCAACCTGTATGCCCTGATGACCCCCAACAGTGCAGCTCTTTGTGCACGCATTAAATTATTGCGTGTATTATTTGTACATGGTCCATCACTCTATGCCATACTGCACGTGTACAGAGTAATATTGGGAGAACCCCAATCTGGTGCACAATCCATAACAACCTGTAAATTAGCCTCCAGCCAGCAGAAGCCACCTCCCTAAATATATGGAACCTCATTACTGCCTTATCAGCAGTATAGCGAACATGGTCGTGGGTTTGCGCCCTGGCCCCTTCGTAGCAGATTTTCATTTCGCTTGTCGATCTGGGAATTTTTCTGCAAATCGGTCTAACTTGAGCTCGATAACGTCACTTCAATACAACTACAACGACAAAAAAGTGGGCAGTTGCTCGGGTCTGCGCCGTATAGTTTTACATTTTAGAGTTCAAATTTCTGCCTTGTAACGAAATTGTTTGAGTTATTTTAAGTTATATATTATTATCATTTGTTGAAAAAATTTTAGTTCTTAAATATTTTTGCCTAAAAGCAATTATTCGCAACTGACTCCACAGTGTAATCGGTTGAATGTGGTTGTTTGCTACTCAAATCGATTGGTTTCTATTTGAGCTGTGTAGCATGCATAATGTTAGCAGACACACATGAAAGCCTTATTTTTAGTATTGTGATATTTTTGCCTTAATTTTAACTTGTAACTGTAAAAGCTCGTTTAGTTACAGAAATCACAATATTGATTATTAAGCTTGTTAAAGATAAATATTTAAACAATTTAATAATGACTTAATTAGTTGTGCGTGTGTCCATTATACATAAATGTGAATATAGTACCTTGTTTTTTAAACTTAAGCAGTACCCTTAATAACCTCATTTTCCATACGTTAATAGTTTAGTACTTGTACTCAGAAACTTAAATAGATGCAGTCTTCTAAGGAAAAAAACAATCTTCGTGCTGTTTGATTGCATTTGTACCCCTGAAAACTGTGGAATGTTTTCCATTTACGAGTTGTTTTTGCCTGCCACTTACAATTTTCTGTTAGCACTTTAGGTAATGTGTGGATATGAACGGATGCATTCTTTCTTCTCATCTTCTAGAGAAACTTTTATACCTTCTGTTGTGCCCATGGGTATAACAGAGGGTAATAGAAACTGTGTATCGTGTAGGGCGGATTTAGGAACCTCCTTTAGAGATTCCACACACCAGCAAATTTTTGTAGACATTTCAAAGCCAGAGTGTGGGTTATTTGGAATATATATTTTTGCAGCAACATTTTACCGGTTGAAAACATTTTCAGCACAAATATATTTGTGCTTTACACATAAGTAATGGTCCGTGGTGGCCACATCACTTACCTCACAACACGGTAAACAAGAGTTGTTTCTTGGCCAAGTCACCCGCATTTTCGTATAACATGGTTGACGTCACTGCAGACAGGCGGATTTTCTCATGCCACTCCCGTTTTACCCGTTCTTGCATTTATCCGCGGCTCCATTTTAACCTCATTTCGTCCTCTCCGGCGCTCTAGCCACCAATGTTAAAGCCCAGACCAAAACCTCCCAGTTCTACTCACACCGGCGCTCAAATCAGCCATTCAGCGCTGCCAAAATATTTATGACTTCCTCTCGTCGACAGCTAGGTAAGACGGATACACCATTTATACACAAGTTGGCTAGCTGTAGGCGCAAGTAGAAAGATTATGCCATTTCGGGGACATCGGCATGTGGCATCAGAGCCGGCCAGCCGCCAAGTTGTGACATGACCCGTCCGCCATTTTGTCCCCTTTTTCCTTCAAATTCTCCCTTTTCCCCTCAAAATTAACTAAATATCCCTAAAAATTTCTCTTTTTCCCTCAAAAATGCGTATTTTTCCCAGGGCAGGAGACCGGGATTTGTGACTCCGGAAACCAGGATTAGTGACTCCGAGCTAGGAGAGCAGGACTGAGGACTCAAGACCTTTGACCCTTGACTGCTGACCCTTTACGATTTACCTTTGACCTTTGACCCCAGAAATTTAAAAAAATTCCCAAAAAAATCAAAAAAATCGTAAAAAAATTACCAAAAATGCAGTATATATAATATATATAAATTATCAGCAAAACATATGAAAAATTATTTTTAACATGTATTTGAAAGAAACTTAAATTTTGGAATGTCGTCCTTTACCCATACTTTTTCCACCATCTCGATGGATTGTCTCCTTCATGCAAACGCCATCTTGGTAAGTGCAACCATCCGCCATCTTGGTAGTTGTAGTCGACGGCCATATTGCTAGGTGAAGTCCACCATGTTGTTTTTTCGATTGTAATTTCTTTTAAAGTTTATCTTTTACCCGTGTTCGACTGCGATATTGTATTTGACGTTTCACTACCTAGGGGGTGCTAGTGTATTAACTCACCCACCAGATGGCACCTATATATATGTATATATATATAAAGTTTGTGCTGTAGGCACCCTCCACATTGGACTATATTTTCAACGCATAGGTGATGTTAATTTCTCGATTATACTACCAGCTATTGGCCTGTACCGAATGGTGACATTGACCATTCCTGCAAAGTACATAAACTGTCATATTTATTTATCTTTTATTCTTAAATTCAGGTCTTTTTATTTAAAATATTTATTTATTTTAAATAATTTTTATATAATGTAGGGAAGTTTTAATACAAAATTAATAAAACACGGTATATTTTTTACATAGATTTTATTGTACACATAATACAATATACAGGATTATTAATCTTCTTTAGTGTTCACCACTCGATGTCCACCTCAGCGACCCAGGAATTTAAGTGGGCAAGGAAACCCCACCACTTGACATAGAGGAGATTACCCTAATACAGGACAACGCCCAGTACCGAACAGTAGCTAGTTCTTAGTTCGCCCACTAGTACGCTTATCGATCTGTAGACTAGCTTCATTTCAGTATGTGTTCAAGCTTTGGTGGTGGTTGTTTGGCGAGTTCATGTGCTGTTGCGTGAATAGTGTTCTGACGGTTTTGAGCAACCAATCTGTGCTAATTTTACAGCCACTTCGCTACCTGTTAAGAAAAAGTGTTATGCGCTGATTAGGTTTGCAGATAGGTAAGGCTCATAGCTATGCAGTGTTATTGGTCTCGTGTATCATGATTGTTTACAGTAGGCATTTTCTGTAGATCATGTCGTGTGCCCAGACCGGACACGGATACAGTTCCCAGTACCGGACAAAGAAATACATTTAATTACTTATGCGGGTTCATGATAATACATGCGCCATTTTTTCAGGGCATTTTTAGAAGAATGTCGACGAAAAAAAAAAGGAAAGTGGGAGGAAGGAAAAATTAAAATGGCTGTTGATAGTGTGTTAGCAGGACAATTAACCATTCGAGAGACTGCAGGGCAATTTTTTGTGCCCAAAAGGACCTTGGAGGATCGACTTAAAATCTTGAAAGGGAGGAAACCTGTTACTATGTTATGGATAGACTTAGGAAAACATTTACAGAAGAGATTGAGAGTGAGCTAGTGAATCATTTGAAGGACCTAGACAATCGCCTGTTACCAGTCACAAAATCTGAATTTTTGTTACTTGTTTACCAGCTGGCTGAACACATGATAATTTCCACCAGTTCAACAAAAATAAGAGAAAAGCTGGAAACAAATTATACAGGAAGTTTGCTAAACGGCATCCACAATTTTCTCTCCGTACCGCCGAATCCAATAGTCTTCGGCGTGCTAAGGGCTTCAGCAAAACCCAAGTTCACTTGTTTTTCTCTAAATATGAGGAACTGTTGGAAGAATATTCGTGCCCACCCCCCCCACCCCCAACAGGATTTTCAATTGTGACGAAACAGGAGTTTCTATTCTCCACGAAAATTCTTTGAATGAGTTGTCCATAAAAGGCAAAAAGCAAGTCAGTAGGCTGACTTCAGTGGGAAAGGGGAAGGAACATCACAATAATGCTGTGCATAAACGCTGCAGGAGATCAGTTTATTCCTCCACTTTTTGTGTTTCCGAGGAAACGAATGGATCAAACCCTGAAAAAGGATGCTCCAGATGGAAGTGTTTTTGATGCTCAGGAAAGTGGATGGATTTCTGCAGCGGGATTTTTAAGTGGCTAGAAAAATTAGTTGACAGTGTTAAACCCACAAAGGAAAGTCCAGTACTTCTGATTCTCGATGGGCACAGTACGCACAAGGACTTGCAAGTTATTTTGTTTGCAAAGGCGAACAATGGTCACATGTTAAGCCTGCCTCCCCACACGACCCACAAGCTTCAGCCTTTAGATCGTGCCATTATCTGGCCGTTTAAGACTGCATTCAAGGTGGCTTGTGGGAACTGGATGCACAAATATGGACTGTTGGAGCTAAAAATCCATGAAAGAGACATCTGTAGCTTGGTTAAAACAGCATTTACCTCAATTTCCAGTATTAATCTGGCCAAGTCAACTTTTGAGTGTACTGGAATACACCCATTCAACAGGCACATATTCACAGATATTGATTTCATTCCAAGCAGGATGAGCCAGCACATTCAGGAATAGAGTTCGAACAAAGAGGCTCAAAATTGTGAAGCTCCATCAACATTCAAGCCGTTATTGAAAAAATATCGCCAGTACCAGAAGAAATAGATAAAAAAAACAGCAACTAGAAGAAGAAGGGCAGAAACTAGCGAATTACTGCCATCAACACCATACAAGACGGCCCTGGCAGGAAAAGAGGAAGCTAAAAGGCAGGAAATATAGAAATCAGGAAAGCCATGAAAGAGGGGACAATAAAACAAAACACTCAAGAAAAAAAGAATAAGAGAAATATAAGCGACAGGAAGGCAAAGAATGCTCCCAAAACTTCCAACGTTCAAGGAACACAACGAATGATGAATTTAGGGGTCAATGAAAAAGAAAATACAGGTGGGAAACAACAAAAATGAAACCAATCCAACTGAGTGCGTAATATGCGGTGAAACTTTTCAGGGAAACTGGGTGCAGTGTTTAGATTGTGGTGGCTGGCACATGAGAGATGTGCAGACAGCGACAATATCATGTTTTTCAGGTGTGAGCGTTGTAAATAGATTTTTAAATGTTTTATTTTCCAGGTACTTATACTAGATTGTATATTCAGGTTTTTCCATAATTTTGGGGTTATTAGTCTTGTTCATAATCGTATATGCATATTTTAAAATGCTGTCCGGTACTGGGAACCTCTTTTTGAAAACATAAAAAATGTAGCATATTTTAAAAATATTTTTAAAAATTCCTTACAATAAAATACTGTGAAATTCATTTATATGATCATGTTATGCGTATGTTAAACTACATGTCCAGCATATATTTTTCATATCTGATTCCAAATAATAATGCAAATTACAAAAAAAAAAGTTAAGGCATCTGGTTAAGGCATCCCCTACGGCCTTCCGTTATGTCGTTTCAGCAACTTCTCTAACCTTGAAGTTATTGACGCTCGAAAACGAATAAAAACTTATAGTGTGGGAACAGTTATATTCTCAGCTGCGTTCACAACAGTGTTTTGACAGTGTTGTCTCGGCAATTGTACGATAAAAGCCTGTCGTGAAGTATCAGGTAGAATGTGTACGTGTTGGCAGGAATTTTACAATGTGTAGTCAATTCGATTGTGCAGTGGATCACATTGGAGGAACTACACTAGTTCTGTTTATTCATATCGAATAACATGAGCGGGGCCAAACTTGTGAAAGTATCAGGGCCCAATGTCGTGAATTGGGTGCGTCCATAAATTTCATTTTGGGATTGAGTGTACATCTGATATGCCAGCATGAACTGCTCATTTTCAAAGTTCATGTTAATGTCAACGTACGGGCAGCTTTCGTTATTCAAAAATATTTTCACATTTTCTATTTGACATTGGTCGAACTGCGAACGGCTTACTCTTACATTGTTCTGCCTTCTGGTCTCTAGACCAGCGATGATGTACCTCGGTTTCTCAGAAGCATAGCTGGACTTCACCACCCAGTTGACGTACTGGTTTACTGGCGATCAAGGCTATGTCTCGAGACTCCATGACCTAAAAGCAACATCGATGTTTTTGCCATCTTCCACATTCTGCTACATTGTTATGCATTCTGCAGTACTCAGCTGAACATGAGGAATCATCCATTCGATAGACTGTAGTTTCATTTCCACTGCCACAAGGTTTTCTTCCGTACCAATGATGATGTCCACATGTGTATTGGCTAGGAGCAGCGCCGCTTCCTGCTTCGAATAAAAGTTAATTCGATTGCAGTCTTCGGCAAATCCCAATAGCCTGGAGAGCGGAACGCTTACTTCTAATCTGCCTTCGGTGTAAATGGGAACACAGTAGCAATATTCGATTACCCAGTCCCCCATCTTAACTGCAGGAAGCTCAGTCAGTATGAGATAAAAGTAATTTTTGACCGTTGATGTTATTCCCAATTCTCGCGACTGGTCCACCTCGACATCGTTGAGAAAAAACGTGATGCATTCGATCAGGTGAAGAATTACATTGCATGTTATTTTCTTCGATGCCAGGTTGGACCCTTCTTCTTTCATCATAGTCCCCCTAATTCGCAGGAAATAGTGCCAAGGAAGGGTTCAGATACCTTTGTGTTGGACCACAAACGGAATTAACGATGGTAGTGTGTACGTGTGTACGGCCCGATCATGAAAGGCTGATATGCATGATATTTCACCTTCGATATGCTGTTTTCGAAAAAACTGGCTCTTCGATATTTAGGAAATCTTCCATTGCGATCGACCTCGTAGTCAGGACTGCAGAGGAAAATCCCTCAAGCAAGAGTTAACGCCTTGGAAACCGGTGATATACTGATTGCAAGTTTTCACTGCACTTTATTTTGTAGCTTCTGGTTGGCGTAAATCTTATTACCATCTTCTGAAAAGCATGTATAGTGTGATTTCTTTGTTTCAAATGTTCACTTACTATCCGCGCTGGTCGACGACAGTCACGACCACCTCGTATGCTCTCTTCGCGACGACCGGAACGTACATGATGCTTTGCGATGCCACGACAAGTTTAAAACCAAGAGAGACCATAGGCGAAAATTCGTGCAGTTAATTGCTCAGCCTGCCATTGAGGTACGTGCCACTCGCCAAATTGCAGTTTTTTCGTACTTCGTACTACACTTACCAGCAAGATATTTATGGACTGCGACGATACAGGTGTTTTTCCAGCTTCATAAATGCGTGGCTCTAACCCCAACATCGGTCCGATGGTATCCGGTTTTGTAAAGTCGATATCTTCGCTGCATCTTATAACCCTCTTCAGAGTATTGGGATTCCTATGCAGATTGAATTCTGTGTCAAGGGACAGCGAATCTTCAATATTCCTTGAAATGTTGTATATTTGTTAAGAGCCAAAAGGCAGTGACACCTCGTGGGAAACATTACCTTTTTTTTTTACAAGGTACATCTTGTAGTTTTTTTCATCGGTGTTCGGTATCGCATTGTAGGTTTGAAAATCGGCAAAGCTTATGCTCTATTCCCAATAAGGTCGAGTGGTGAAAAATATATTGCACACAGCTCGGAGCTACGACCAGTCAAGGTAAGCATTATCGACATGACTGACAGTTTCCTCAGGGTATATGGTCATTTTATACAATTACTTGTACAAGCGAACCAGGAAGCGAAGGTTCAAATGGCCAGAGCTCCACATGTTAGGCATCTGCTCTGTTTCGTAATTGTACATTAGTTTGGTATATATAAATACTCGCACAGTTCAGGCGGAAGATGCAAATTTACAAAACTATCATAATAGTCTGTGTTTTACCCTTTTTATGTAATATGCCCAGTGTTTAACGGGTCCGACTATTATGCCCAGACAAATTATGGCACTTCTTCTCTCTTAGATTTTGGGGGCAAACATCTCTTATAAACACTCCTCTAAAATAAGATATTTTCAAATTGTGCACAAAAAGTTCCAAATTGATATTCATGAGTACTCATTTCGGTCGAGATCTCACAATCGCCTATTCCTGCTGCATCGCTTAAGCACACTTCCACCTCCTACTGGGTATGCCCTTAGGTAGAGGCCTTGGCAGTTTTTTGACCCATGGCGATAACTTTCATGTTTGTATTGTGCCTTTGTTCCTCGAACAACTGCTTCCGTTCGTTCGATGCTGTGTTGATGGCTCGGACGTTACTACTTGTGGCTCCGATTAGGCTTCCGAGGGCCCTGAGTGCATGCAAAAACAATGGAATAATCAGCCAGTATATGTTTTCTTAGCCTTGCATAATTTTCTTCCTTTTGCTGCTACGTTTTTTATTCACTCGCACCTTCCACTTGCTCTCTGTACATGATCCCATTTAACTTGTGCCTTTCTCTTGCTCTCATCCCCCACACCAATCTTCACTTTGGTCTTCATCATGTTGTAAACACCCCATGCTCCTATTTTCTCTCCGAGTCCGGCATCTGATTATTTTCTTATTTCGTCGGCTTTCTATGCATTTTCTTGTTTGCCTGGTGTCTGGCTTGCAGATCCTTATTTATGGAGTAAATGATGTCGTGCTGCTTGCGTGCCTCAGCAGGTGTTTATGCTCATCGTTGGCCTTTTAGCTAGCTTGGTTCCTGGTCTGCAGAACCTGAACCTGGGAATGTGCAGCTCAAATGGTAGATTGTTGATCAGCATATCAACGACCTTGCTTCCAGCTATGGTCTTACCTTTTCGAGGTATTTTAGTGAACTGGGCAAGAAAAGTATACATACGCCCCTTTGATACATTTTTGTTCCAATAGCATTCTATACTTGGAAGAGTCCGGATGTAAAATACCTATGATGCATCTGCTCTGTCGCTTCTGTGGTATTACATTTACAGCTTTGTGAAATTTATGACGACATGAAATAATGACCTGTAGAATGAAAAGATCTAGTTTGACTTTTGAATGCAAATTTTGCCAGAAGTAATTTCCTCGGAGTGCTGCTTTAAAGAGATATCACTAAAGCCATTGCAGATGTATAGTGCAAAGGATGCATCCCGACTATTCTACAAACCAACCAGGGCAAAGAACTCTATAATGCGAAGTTCAGGGCTCTGATGAACGAGTGAGTGATGAGATTTCGATGGCTCTTAACATCGAGGTCTTGAGAGCCGATGAGGGTTATTGAGGTGAGTATGAAGCAGCACCAGAATGAAATGGTGGGGGAAATTGCAGATCCCTGAGTAAATCTACCGACCAAGGGCATAGTCTGGCACAATTCCCACACACAAAAATCGGAGCGATCCGGCCAGGGATTGAACCCAGAGCGGCTTAGTGGGAGCCGTGCTGGCTAACTGCTCAGCCACCATTGCCCTGGCCCTGATGAAGAAATATAACGTAAGTCATTATTCAATTTGGAGCAATCTCAAAGATTATATCATTGAGAGTTTCTAAAGGACTCTGGAGGGTAACATGTGCAGACATTTCACTGCAAATGGCACCTACAAGTAACTGGATATATTCCCAAAACTCTTACATGAGTACAATTATAACGTTCATTCTACCACTCACGTGAAGTCCGAAGCTGTGATAAACGACTCCCTGGTTCAGACCATGTAAACTATTCCGAAGAGGAGGGGCCCACGTGAGTCTAAAGTTAAGATCGGTGACCTTGTGTGCATCTCCAAACAGAAAGGTGTCTTCAAGAAAGGGTTCGTGGTGAATTGGAGCCCCGAAATTTTTCATGTGCGATATACACGCAATTATGCTCCAGGGACATACTTTGTCGAGGATCTAATTAATTTTCCCATCCATGGATGTTTCTGCGCAAAGGAGATCCAGTCTACAAAGTTTCCAAATATGTATTTGGTCAAGAAGTTTCTGCAATGATGTAACAGAAGGGTGTACATCAAGTGGTAGTGTTTCCTTCAAACTTCAATTCCTGGGTCGCTGAGATGGGTATCGAGCGGTGAACACTAAAGAAAATTAATAATAGTGTATAATTTATTATGTGTAGAATAAATGTTACATAAAATATCACAATGTCTTTTATTTATTTTATAAAACCTCCCCATTTTATATAAAATAATTTTTAATAAACATTTTTTAAATAAATATTCTTGCATTAAGGAATAAAATAAAAAATAAATGTGACAATTTATGTACTTTGCAAATGTCACCATTTGGTACAGACCAATACCAGGCGACATAATCGAGAAATTACCATCACTTATATGTAAAAATATATAAACCAATATGGAGGGTGCCGACAGCGCAACCTATACATTACAAAAACATAAACAAATATAGCTGCTACACTTTCACAACCTGAGTGTTGAAAACAAATGAAATCCTATGTGACAGTCGAACGAATGTGAGAGACAATTTCTAAAAATAATGACAATAGAAACAACCAACATCGTGGACTGCACCTAGCAAGATGGCTGTCGGCTGCAACTACCAATATGGCGTATGGTTGCACCTACCAAGATGGTGGTCATGCGAATGTGACAGCCTACCAAGACGGTGAAATATGTATGGGTAAAGATTGAAATCTGGAAATTTAAGTTTTTTAAAAATATTTTTAAAATAATTTTTTAGAAATTGTTACTAATTACTTTTTATATATTTCATATATTTTTTGGATATTTTTTAGGGCAAAAGTCAAGGGTCAATGGTCATGGGCCAACAGCCAAGGATCAAGGGTATGTAGTCCTTAATCCTGCTCTCCTGTCTCAGAGTAACAAATCCTGGTCTCTGTAGTCACAAATCCTGGTCTCAGGAGTCAACATTTCTGGTCTCTGAAGTCACAAGTCCTGATCTCAGGAGTCAACAGTCCTGGTTCTGTAGTCACAAATCCTGGTCTCAGGAGTCAACAGTCCTGGTCTCGCTAGTCACAAATCCTGGTGTCAGGAGTCAACAGTCCTGGTCTCTGTAGTCACTAATTCTGGTCTCAGGAGTCAACGGTCCTGGTCTCTGTAGTCACAAATCCTAGTCTCAGGAGTCAACAGTTCTGGTCTCTGTAGTCACAAATCCTGGTCTCAGGAGTCAACAGTCCTTATCTTTGTAGTCACTAATTCTGGTCTCAGGAGTCAACAATCCTGGTCTCAGGAGTCAACAATTTTGGTGTCGATAGTCACAAATCCTGATCTCAGGAGTCAACCATCCTGGTCTCTGGAGTCACAAATCCTAGTCTCAGGAGTCAACAGTACTCGTATCTGGAGTCACAGATCCTGGTCTCTGTAATCACAAATCCTGCTCTCAGGAGTCAACAGTCTTGATCCCTGGAGTCACAAATCCTGGTCTCAGAAGTCAACAGTCCTGGTCTCTGGAGTAACAAATCCTGGTTTCAGGATTCAACAATTTTGGTCTCGCTAGTCACAAATCGTGGTCTCAGGAGTCAACAGTCCTGGTCTCTGTAGTCACAAATCCTGGCCTCAGGAGTCAACAGTCCTTGTCTCTGTAGTCACAAATCCTGGTCTCAGGAGTCAACAGGCCTGGTCACTGGAGACACGAATTCTGATCTCTTACTCTGGGATAAGCTAGATTTTTTTAAAGGGAAATACAAAAATTTCTAAGGAACAAAGGGAAAAATTCGGCGGATTTGTGACATTTCAACATTGCAGCTAGCTGGCTCTGGCTCCGATACCAGATGCCGATGGCCCCGAAACTACATAATCCTCTTACTGGTGCACTAACATGAAAACGACGCAATATATGTGGCCACTCAATGCATGTTTACAGAAGATGGGGAAATCTATCACTGCAGTCACCTGCAGTCTATTCTTTAGAGTCTCAAGCCACCGTAATTTAGCATTGACAGCTGCCCCCATGGATAACCGATTGTACTTGGCTGAAGTTCGTGCAATATGGTATTATATCTGTCTGTTGTTCATTATTGGTCCTCCAAGCATGCTGAATGAAATGAGGCAAGGCGTTACAAATCCGAAAATATCTCATGCATGTTTGTTGTCATACGTCACCAAATAGTAAGCAAATTTTTTCTGAATTTTACATGTTTAGTACTATCTATAGTCCATCTCACGCGTAGATTGTAGTACAGGGCTTATGGAACTCACTGTTGCCAGATTGCTTCAGCTTTGTGAAATAACTGGAAAGCTGAGAAACAAATGGGCGGTGATGGAAACGGTCACTATTGCGTGCAGTGCATACTATTTCTGGAGGTTTGTTTTGTGTTATCTGTCAGTGTCGGGTCTCGGATCCTCAGGACGTCTCACATGCCACTTGATGAATGACATCAGTCACCGTCAAGCGATGTCAGCCACTGAGAGAGTATGCAGGCCACGCGAGATCTACAGTCCACCGAACACATTACAAGACATGAGAGGACAGCTTTGCTCTTTCGCGAGACAAATCGACGGTGCTGCCCTCATGTGGCGTGGTGTTATAGCGGTTCATTGACTTGTGTGTATTGTATAAAGGAAATTTTAATTTAAAATGCTTGCCGGACTGAATGTAGCACTACGAAATATGTTGTGCCGTCACACCACACTGCTAAGATCGTTACTAGCTCGTCTTACGCACTTTAATGCTATTGGTATACAACAGTCCTGTACTGTCTTTTACTGTATTTAATTACACCCCTTCACTTAATCCGCTAACATGTCACACTTGTGCATTCTTTTATAGTTACTCTGTTTACTTTTCATAACTATCCCTTTGTAATTGCTTAGTATAGTAAATTTAAGGTATTATTTGTTCATCTTACAGAATTTCAGAATTAAGGAAACGATGTCATCAAACCAGATAATTTTCGCATGAAACACTCTAACTCTGTCTTGCTTGCATTAAGTTATATGATGTGTAAATTCTAGCAGGCAGCATAATAGAGTGATATTGTGTCACACATTAACTTCCATGATTTTTCATCGTGCACCAGGCAAAACATTTCTAACCCATGTTTTCGATTCCACCACAAACTCTAATCCGTTACCTGAAAAAAAATTAAGTTCGTGTTTGATGTCTAACACAAGGGACTTTTAACATAGTCGTGAAGTGTGTAACAACTAAATAGAAAATATTAGTACAGATAAAAGTAAAGATCATACAAAATACAAATACAAACTTATCAGTTCTGAATAACGAACTAACTTCAGTTTACACACTGGTGCATAGCGTTAAATTCCACTTAAGAACTGACGATATATTATGGTCCAAAATATCCTGGACGCCACCATCATCTGTTTGTGTAATTTTTTCTTTAAATTTCGTATACACATTTTGCATTGCTTCAGTTTTTTTTTATCATCAGGACCTAGAATACTGAGAAACGGATTTTTTTGCAGTAACATTAAAATTATGCTTCGAAAATGTCGTCTGCAGTCACACGAATAAAGCTACCAGTACACGAAGGTTTTTATTAGATACAGAATAATTGTGCCAGATAGGTGGTGTACCGCAGTGGTGTGCTAATCGCCCCTCCCAATACGGCAAACAAGGTTCGAATCCCGGTTGGGTTACCCGGATATACAGCATGTGGGTTACGTGACGGACGTTGCCGCTGGCCGGCGGGGATCTTCCCGTTCTCTCCGCTTCTGTACTCCGCTCTTGTTCTACATTCATCTCACTTCACCCTCTCCGGCGCTAAACCCATTGCGGTTCAAACCCCGACCAAAACCACTCAGATCTACTATCATCGGCGCTCAATTGTCAGATATTCAGCGCAGCTGGAAATTTCTCGTGCCGCTTGTCTATAGTCAGGCAAGACGGGCATGACACGAGACAGGTTGCCTAGTTGCAGGTGTACCAACATCGAAACAACGACTCAGTGTCGATGGACACGAGTTGCGGATTAGCAAGAGAAGGGTAGATTCATCACTGCACTCACCTCCGGATTATTCTGCACAACCCCGGCCCCATATAGTTTAGCACTGACTGCTGCTTCAGTGGGAAATACAGCAAGAATAAACACAAACTAAAATACGTTTCTTTATTAAGCAAACCTTAAATTCATTTCATAGAACAAGTCCACAAAATCACCGAAAAACATTGTTCAGTGACTCCTCACATAAATAAAGGGGAAAAGTGTATACATTATATCTTGTCAAACTCACACCCTAAGGATGGTCCACGCTAGTAAAGCGGAGATGAGCTACAGCCGCATTATTTACTCTAGTAAACTGCGCGTACTTCCCGAGGTTGAAGTAAATATGTACCCGCGCTATTTTCCATATATATGTCGCTGATCTTAACACTAGTTAAATATGAACACGATATTATTTTTCTTGGAAGAAATCAATATTTTTTTAGCTAGACAGCAAAATTAGCAACAAGTTTACTTTTCTGCAGGTAATGCAGAATACAACCCATACGAAACATTCAAAGTACGTAGTCATGTAAAATATGAGGCCTCGAAAATAGATTTGTCCCACGTTTCCAAAATGCAGGGCAACAAAAATTGATTTTCCTCGGGCCCGCAAAATCTCCTGTGTGTGTCTGAAGTTGTGCAGTGCATTCGTAACTGTTACGTTTGTATCAATATTAAACAATGAAAATTGGGAAGACAATATGTGTTTTAAAATTATATCAATAGTTATAAAATAAATATCGTGCAGGAAATAGTAAAAACGATACCAAGTATATTTGGGAAAAAAAGTAAGTTTTTAGTAAGTTAAAAGTAAATATACCAGTAAAATTAATTTATAATTCAAAGTTTCGAAATATTTTTCTTATAGACGTTTAATAAAAAATGCCATATAAGTTTTACATCGTTTCCTGTGTGCTTTCCAAGAACAACTTTGGTTGACAAATATCACTCGTTTCGGACAACCACGTGACAGCTACTTTTAACCCGACTACGGCGAAGCAAAGGAAGGGTTATGATTTTAACACTATGTATGTATGTTAAATTTCGGATGTTCCACTGTAGCATTGCATCTATGGTACCGATTTCGATTCCTTTTGATAACTCGAGTGTCACAGACTATGATACAATTAATAAAATTCAAGATGGTTGCCATGGCAAAATGGCGACACAGGGAAAGTTAGTTCGCGCAAGCATTTCATTCGCGGCTTACTTTTTTGGTAGTATGTGTCATTATTGTTTTACGATCATTACACTTTAAATTTATAATATGTAGATTAAGCATGATAATTTACAATATGTAGATTAAGCATGATAATTTACATATGTAGATTAAGCATGATAATTATAATATGTAGATTAAGCATGATAATTTACAATATGTAGATTAAGCATGATAATTTATAATATGTAGATTAAGCATGATAATTTATAATATGTAGATTAAGCATGATAATTTACAATATGTAGATTAAGCATGATAATTTATAATATGTAGATTAAGCATGATAATTTATAATATGTAGATTAAGCATGATAATTTTTCAATATACATTTGTGTAGGTAGAAAACAATTGGTAGATAAAAATAAAGCTATAAAAAACTAAAACCAGACAACTCAAAAATTTAAAAAAATTAAAAAGTCCAGTGTAGGTAGAAAAAATGGTAAGTGAAATAATATCATAAAAAACTATGTCACATTTAAAATCTAACTAATTCTAACTCAAGATCTTGAGAAACGGAAGGCATAGGTAGAGGCCTGTGCTTAGCAGTGGGTTACAATAGGCTAACGATAAAACGATAAGTCCATACGTTTGTCCATTCTGGGGTGTCACAGAGATGTAGTTTCTACAGAACTGAACTGAGATGCATTAAATTCAGTACATAGATACCTGCTTTAGTTATATTTATTTTCCCGTGTACCTCCCATACATATAAAGTGTTTTAAACGGCACCACGTGTGAGTGCGGATTTATGATTATACTTGTACACATAACTGGGACTTTTTTTTAGATTTTCAGTAGTCGGGTTTTAGTTTTTTATAACTTCATTTTTATTTCTTATTTTCAAGTCCCTCATCACCACATTTCCCTCAATGCAAGTGTTGTTAATATTTTAATTTAGCAGAGGTCGTCGTTGCTGTTGCAATAGTTAGCACGGCAAGTTTTCTTGTTTCAGAACTACGCGCTGAAGCAAGTGGGTCACTTGTACGACTCGCTGGGGTTCGAAGTGAAGTCTACAGACGACCACGTGACGAAGCTGCTGCGGAGGAACATGTTGTCGTGGGCTTGCAGCCTCGAGCACGCCGACTGCGTCAGCAAGTCTGTCGATATGTTCTCCGGCCTGATGGAGGACCCCAACAGCACGTAAGTAACGTGCCACTGGTTATTATTAACTAACGCCTTCTCAAATTACAACAAAAGAAGGAGATGCAAAACAGACTTATATCATGTTAACGCCACCCTTATTGCTGGTGGTGGATAACAGACAAATTAATCTAACTATGGCGAGAAAATGGAGTGAAGATGACTAAAGGCTGTTCACGATAAAGTAAGCACTTTTCAATCCAACTTTCGAAAAAAGTCACTGCTCCTACCTGCGTATGTTTTAATGGGCACATTGAGTGACATGCACCCAGTAAAGTTGGTGACGATGGAGGGAAATTAGTTCCATATCTTAACTTCGAATAAAAAGTGATAAGTAACCCCTCATTGTAACATAAATTATTTCTTTCACTTTCTGATTTTTTTTTTCTTTGTAATGCTTCGAAGAGTGGAAATCAGCAGATCTGTAAAATATATTCTTTCGTGATTATTTTACAGTTTCACTTGACCAACGCACGAATAAAGTGATGAGACCCATGGCAATGTTAATTTTACATAAGGCGGAAGAATACACAACATGCATACAAGTAGATCTTAAGCAGGGCTTTCAAAAGTGCTCATTTTATCGTGAACAGCCTATAGCGGTAATGAGGTAGAGGGAATGGGTTTCTGTCGGGGAGGAGGGTATGTTGGTGGGGCAGTGAGAGGGGAGGAGTTAGGGTGAGGTTTTAAGGGGGTGAAGAGGCGACTTGGGGGTTGGTGGCAAGGGTGGACGCTGAGGAGGTCGGGCTATGGTAAGTAAATTGAAATGGGATGGAGAGTAGGGTGGTGTATGGGTGGGTCGTGAGGGAGATCGGGATTTTAGCGAGAAATTTTGAGAGAGGTGGAGTGTTGGGTATTGTTATGGTATGGGGGGAGCGGGAGGGAAAAAAGGACATTAATTTGCTTTGGTGGACGATGCGGCAGATTGATCGACTGCACAGTCAATTATGAATTGGCACAGGGGTCGTAGGAAACTTGTTAACTTGTCATCTGATGATCGCTGTACCAAGTTTCGGTTGAGCTCTGCTAACTTTGCGATAATCAAACCGTCAAGGTCACCCACATGCAACATGACTGTTGTGGTCATTAATTTTTCTCTAATTTTACAAGTTTTTCAACTTTTGCAATTTTCCCTCGATTTTTTAGATTTATGGTCACCAATGTTGAGGCCAAAGTAAATTACGTGGAACAAAACGATCAGCTCAGTAGCATATTAATTCCTTGATTTTTACTTTTTTTTCCCCCTCGATTTTTCCAGTTTATGGTTACTTGTGTAAAGGTCAACATTTTCTACGACCAGCATGGCGATTGGGGACAGTAATGTAATTTTTTC
This sequence comes from Dryococelus australis, assembly GCA_029891345.1. Classification (NCBI taxonomy): domain Eukaryota; kingdom Metazoa; phylum Arthropoda; class Insecta; order Phasmatodea; family Phasmatidae; genus Dryococelus; species Dryococelus australis. Next base: position 159,879,484 of record CM056995.1, read on the forward strand.
CTTGGTTTTTACGATTATTTAAATTTTCTTGAAATTTTTTTTCTGAATATTTTGAGTTCGAGATCACTAGAGTCAAGGTCCAGATCTCCCTCTTCCAACATGGTGGTTTGGGTCTTATATGCTAATAAACATGACTGCTAACACACCTTATCCACTAGGCCTGGCTCGGAGCCTTTTTGTCCGCCTTGTAGCTTTGAAACTATTACATCGAGGCGCTTTGAATGCGCTTTTCTGCTTTTCACAATTATGCGGCCTATACACCGAAGAGTCTCGATTCCACTTTGTGCTTTGACGATTTTTCGGCTCTTTCATCGAGAAGCTTCGAATCCATTTTGCTCATTTGAGTACTGGAGCAAATCTTTTTCCAATTATTACGTTTTTATTTATTTCGGGGAAAAGAAATTAATGGGTAAAAATCGCCAATTTCTTAAGTTATTTTGGGTTTAACAGAATATTTTGTTAGTAACATGGCCGCATTAGGCTATCGAGTGAGATCCACTCCTTTGATGCGATTCAAGATGGCCGTCGACTCCCGACTCATATCTCTATTCCCTGTGCCTAAACGCAAAAAAAATGAAATTACAACTAGCGTCCATTTAAACGTGGTTTTGTACAAGTGATGTTACACGTGTTACAAAAACCGGTACCTTATATACGTTGATACTCAACTAGTTGAAAAAATCATATGAACGAATACGACCCTTGCATGGAAGAGCGACGACGACAAAGGTGGGGGCAGATGTATGGAAAAGTCACCACCAACGGCTATGTGAGCCACACTCGCAGATCAGCCTCCTCTTTAGCCAAGGCTAATAACACTCTCGATACATAGGAAGTCAGCTAAGTGTACATGCAACTTCCTCTTCGCGAACACCTACACGATAGTTTTACCCAGTGTAATAATTGCAAGGCTAGATCCTAATTTGCAGCGCTGCAAGGCATACCTGTTTCAGCAGGTTTGACGAGCAGCTTTAGAAGATCAGCTACATCATTTCATTTCACCCCGCATCAAATTCACAAAGTCTATCTTCGCTAGCTAACAACTACCCTACTTTCTCCAGCTCTAATCCAGTCAAAGGAAATTATTTTTTATCCTTCGCGACTTTCGCATAGATTTTCTACGGCCCTCTCAGCTTTGCCAGGTTTGCTATTCTCTTCCATCTAAACCCTTCTTCTTTCGGAATGTGCCCATGGCTACAATTGCGGCCATGGCACCAGACAACCCTGCTACAGCCGCGATGAATGATCCCATTTTGTTAATTAAACCTGACCTAAGGCGTAAAGGGCTTTCCCTGAGACGCATCCCATTCTCCAACCGCCTTAGCTACTAACAAGCATGCCGGAGGACACACAGAACTGTGAAGGTGCTCACGCTGGCGTAGCGGAAATAGGGGGCTCACCAGTATAAAAAAAAAAAAAAAAAAAACAGCTGTAGAAGTTGACGCTGGCCCGAGGCCCACGTAAAGGCTGTTATTTGTTAATTTAGTAGTTTTAAAAGCCCTGCTAAGTATCTGCTTCTCTTTTCCTTCTGCTCTATGTAAATCAACATTGCCATCGACCTAATAACTTTATTCATGGGCCACCCAAGTGAAACCGCGAGATTATTAGCATGTATAGGCTGCTTACAGAATCTTGGCAATTTTCAAATCAACCTCTGAGATATGTCACTGTCCTTACCTTCCTGGGCACACACTGGCATGCCACTCCAGAGTTAATAACGACGGATATAAAGTAGATCCATGTCTTAAGGTTGAATTAAAACTGCTAGCTAAACAATTGTAAATATTAAAATCATTTTTGTTGAAATATTTTCTAGTTAAATAATATTAAGTATTAGGACACCTCGATTAGCACGCTCGCCTCCCACCAAGGCGAATCGGGTTCAATGCCTGGCCGGGTCACCTGATTTTCGGAAGTGGGAATCGTGCTGGACGATGCCGTTGGTCGGTGGTTTTTCTCGGATATCTCCCGTTTCTCCCGCCCCTTCACTCCGGTGGTACTCCATATTCACTTCAATCATCCTCGTCGGCTCTCAAGACCTCGCTGATAAGTGCCTCCCAAATCTATTCACTTATTAACACACCTGTAAAATATTTACTTCTCTAACAATTTCACAATTATACAATAGCCATTCGCAAAATAAAGTGACCAAGCCAATGGCAGTGTTGATTTTACATATGGTGGAAGAATACACTATGTGCATACAAGTAGATTTTAAACAGGGCTTAAGAAAGTGCGCATTTTACTGTGAACATCCTTTAACGTAGACGTGTCACCAATATTAAGATTCGTACTAGAATGTGTACAAAACAAGAGGCGCTAACTTCATTGGTCATACGTTTCAATACATGCACTCTTTCATGAGCTAGGTAAGCTAATTAACTTAGTATTTTAACGAGGGATGGGAGTAGGGAGCAGGATAAGTTATTAAGAAGATTATTTATTTAAAGTATAGTTAAGGCATTCACTGAACATCTCTAACAGTTACAGACTTCTCCAGTATACATGAAAGAGGCCAAGTGAAGAGAAGGATGTACGGGAAGGCCGGGAAGGATGTTAGGCCGCGGTTAAACGGGATGCACAACTACTTCACTGAAACAAGTTCAGCTATTGAAGAGGTTACATTACCTTCGAACGAGTTCTGTTCTCAGTTGTTTCTCGTTCAAGGTGAACCGTTTTCATAAGTAGTTTCGAACGACTTCTCTTCTCTGCTACGCTCCTATTGGCTGCTTCGAAGTAAATAAGCAGTGTAATTAATATTGCTGAATTTGGCGGGAATTCCTGCACTTGTTGAATTAACTTCAGTTTAAGGTTGGATGTAGTCCACTAATACCCACCCATTATGTCATTACGGTAAAGTGTAGGTTTCGTAACAATTAAAAGACCAATAGTGGTAAATGTTGGAGGCTATTATAAATAAATATCATACATTTTTAGTTCCATATTTGTTGAGGTTAGAATTTCCTTTGATTTCATTCAACTTGGGGTGTGTAACTGCGAAAACATGTTCTGTTTTTAAACTTGTTCAGACATGGCTACCGAATGTATTTAGCTGAATGTGTTAAACAGTTGAACAGCACTCGTGTAACCACGGCCTTAGAGAGAACAAGTATAGTTAAAAGAGAACTCGCCCGAGTCTCGCACCCTGTACTGGTTGTCCCGAGGTCCCGCAGCTAACCAGACAGTTGACAATCACTAACTGTGTCGCTGACAGCCCTCGCAGCCCAGTCCACTCTTCGCGCCTCTCCGCGTGTGGGTTGACGTAACCCATACTGATTGACTCCCGTTGTGCATTGGAGGCGGAGTCTGCTCGTAGGTTTGTGGTAATTATACAGGAATGTCCTGAAGTCTGCTGGACCCACATTTTCTGTTGTTCTTTGCGCATTTCTACAATAGTTGATACATTCCACTTTGGCGAATCGATGTTATGATTTGGTAGTTTACAAAATTCGCCTGTGGCCTCCTTCACAGGCATTGTTTAGACAGATGGTGCACAACGTGGCCGTGTATAACAACTCGCAAATCAAGCGATACAGCAAGTTTTAAAAACTCATTTTTCATTATTCGCTACCATATTTAACGTGATCCAACAAGCCAGTATGTGTTGTAGCATACAATGGGCAGTGGTATTTTTTCAAAAGTTTGTTTCAAAAAGGGTCACTTTACCGTCAACGGCATTTAAAACAGAAACCCTGCGAGTTGTGGAATGCTGAGTTGTCGGCGTTACGGCAGAACTTCCTCTGGAGGCGCACATAGTTCGCTGGTGGCCACGGTGGACCCTGAGGAACATATATTCTGCTCAGGTTAGGAAGCGCAATTCTCCAATGTTTTGGAAAATAAAAATGTCCACTATCATGTAAAGGCTGTTCACGATAAAGTGAGCACTTCTGAAAACAACCTTAGAAAAAAGTCACTGCCCCTACCTGCAGATATTTTAACGGATGCAGTGAGTGACATGTTCCCAGTAAAGTTGGTAACGATGGATGGGAAGTAGTTCCGCATCTTAACGTCAAAAAAAAAGGTGTTAGGTAAATATTTCTGATAGTTAAAAATTATTTCTATCGCTTTATATTTTTTTAATGCATCGAAGTATAGAGCCTCTGTTTTGACCATTTTTACGATAGTATCAAATACGAAAATAAAGTTTTTTATGCTATATCTCAGAGACCAAAAACCGATTTTCACCAAATTCTTTACACAAATAGCACTACGGTAGGCCATGTAAACCTATAAATTTTAAGAGGCTCAATCACTCATTTTCATAATGATGGCCATGTGAATATTTTAGGCTAGTAAACCCTATCATTTGAAACATTAGACATTAAACCCGAATTTGATGCTCCGAATTCGACCTCCGTAATGCAGTGTATTGCATGCTAGCTTATAGTACGAGCTATTCTGTGTTCAAATTCCGTGTGCGGGAATTGTTTCACTATTGTTGCATGTGTTTGTGGTCTAATGTCACTTATTTCAAAGAGAAATCAAGTCCTACCTATCAACTCAGTTTTTATGCATTTATTGAAATTCCAGCCATGTTGAGGAAAGAAGGCTCATTGGTTATATTAGTAACTTCTTGTATAAGTAAGGAAATGGTTTAGTTAGATTTTTTCATCAAATAAATGTAACTTTTTTTTAATCTTCCCATTTATTTTGTGTTAGAACTGACACAATCAGTTTTTTCTTAGCACAATAGTGCAAATGTAACGAAATGTGTCTACACATTGTCCGATATTTTCTCATAAAGCTATATTTAACAAAATTTTGGTAAACACATTATTTCATTTACGTATGTAAACAGAATATGTTGATGCCATGTTGATGACAGCTATGTTTTAGTTGCTCTTATATGCATAGTATTTTTTTCACTACGATAATCACGCTTACGAATTACGATGGTTCAAAACTAAACACAATTGTTATTTTATTGTGAAGAGTGAGAGTGCAGATATTTGGGCAGCTCTTAACATCGAGTTCTTGAGAGCCGATGAGGGTGGAGTGAGGTGAGCGTGGAGCAGCACCTAAATGTAAGGACGGGGGAGGGGGGGTCCCCCCAAGGAAACCTCCCGAAAAGCGGCATCGTCTGGCACGATTCCCTCGAGCTAAAACCCGGTAAAGGGTCTGCTGGGGATCGGAACTACCTCGCCTTGGTGGGAGACTAATGGTCTACCCGGTGCTCTAACTGCGTTCCCTCTTTTGCCAAATGTACGTAACTGTTGCCATAAGGGATGTTGTCTTGTTGCCAGCAGAGTGTGATAAAGCTTGGCCTGAGACGCGAGGTGGCGGTGTGTTGCTGCAGGCTGGCGGCAGACACGACAGCCGCTGTCTACTGCACTGCGCTGAGGAGGGGTGGCGAACAAGAGTGGAACTTCCTCTGGAGCCGCTACAACAGCTCTGACGTTAGCAGCGAGCAGGTCGTGCTGCTCTCTGCACTCGGCTGCTCCGCTGACCGTGCCATAATCACCAGGTGAGTACCACCCACAACCCACCTGTTGACATAATCGTGCAATTTCACATAGCACACCAAGTCACTACCAACTCACTCATGAATTGTGTAATTACATGATACTATACAATAGAGATAATGTGGACCAATATCCATCTTGTGCACATGTCTACTCGCCCATTTCTAATACAGCTGTCCCAGTCACATGGTCGCCACTGCTGAACATGTTTGTGAACAGTTGTCCAATTTACATTGTCACCAGTGATGAACATGTTTGTGTGCAATTCCAATACAGCTGTGCAAGTCACATGGCCATCACTGATGTACATGTTTGTGTACATTTCCAATACAATCGTCCAAGTCATATGGTCACCACTGATGAACATGGTTGTGTACATTTCCCATACAGCTGTCCAAGTCACATGGGTACCACTGATGAACATGTGGAGTACATTTCCAATGCATTCGTCCAAGTCACATGGTTACCATTGATGAACATGTTGGGGTACATTTCCAATTCATATGTCCAAGTCACATGGTCACCACTGATGAACATGTTTGTGAACATTTCCAATGCAGTCATTCTAGGTGTGTGCTAATATTAATATATGTTACATATGTTTACCATCTGCAGCAAGACAGTAAATGTTGTAGAACAGAACGACAAACAGTAGGCACTGTTTCCATGGGAGTGGATTCAAAGGCAGTCACATTCGAGTCTCTCGTGGCATCAAGTGTCCTCGGCTTTGTGACATACACAGTGTTCTTCAGAGTTTCCCACGTGTAAGAAACTGACGGTGTTAAATCTTCACCCTATACACTATCCAACAAATGTGCCGTCCAGGGACGACCATACATCTCAATGGTAATGTGGTGGTACTTACCAATGGAAAAAGCAATTGTCCGCTGGGTACATTTTATGAACAGCTGGCGCAATGTTGTTTTGAAACATGGTACGGCGACTTTTACCTGACACCATCCGTGAAAGAAGAATGGCCCTACAAGCCCTCTGGCACATATACCTCACCACAAGTTAATCCAGTAAGATTAACTGCTTGCTCTAAGAGAATGTGGTGATTTCATTTGTCTAGTATACACAATTACGGGGTTGACAGTTCTATTTAATTTAAAGGTATCCTAATAGGTCGAAACAATCACGCCAGTTAACGTTTGTTGTTGAACAAGTTTACAACCTACTCACAAAATACGACACGCCTATCTGGGTTATCTGTGGGAATGTAGCTCCTCTACTTTTCTTGCTTTTAAATGCGATGGACACTTGATTTACTAGCATCTGATTTACGTGCACCTCCCGGGTAATTGTGTGGATGTGTGCAACACAGCCGCCACACTTCCTTTGTCCGTTGTCGTGCTCTTCCTTCTCCACCATACTTTCTTCACATTACACACAGTTCCATCACTCTCAAGCTTGTCATGTATCGTGTCATTGTTACATGTGGCAGTGGTGCGGTATCGAATTGCGCACTCCATTGTCTCTGTGCCTTGATCACGTTTTCACATTCCAAGAACACTTTAAAATCCACTTACGTTCCTCCGCCACTGTTTGTTCTACAATTGTAGCGCTGTCCACCGTAGAGTGTAAATATTTATTTGGTAAACCGAGTACTTCGACTAACTTGAATATATTCTAGTTCCATTGCAACTAGTTTAGAGGGAGTACTACACAAACACAAACACATCACAATACTTGCTTACATTATAAGTACTCTAACATTAAATTCTCTCAATGCTGTTGTGATAGTGCTATTGGCCGAAAAGCAGTCCAATGTTGAAATATGGAGAGTGGTTACTGCGCTACTCGAATGCGCACGCTACTCCATCTTACCTCTGAACATAATACACTTAATCGTTTCGTACCATAATTTTAAAACCCGTTTATGCGCAATACAGTCGGTTTGTACGGAAGGTGCACTTGCAATATGTACGTGTAAAGTCGAAAATCTTCAAAATAAACTGTCAACAAGCTCTAAACACTGATGAACATACAACTCCTGCTACAAAGAAAAGTAAACTCGATATTGAAGATGCAGCAGGAAGTGAAACCAATCATGAAGACAGCATTGATGATGACTATGATGACAATGATATTGCTGAAGATGATGATTATTTCCTCAATTGTCCCATTCGTTCCCCCAGCGAGTTTTCTTCGACAAGTGATGTGAAGAAGGCAGAAGCCATCGAGTATACTGAGGATATGTTTACCGAAGATCCCAACAAACTTGTAGACAGACTTAAATATTTTCTCGATGAGCAACAACGTGGTGTTCGCCGGCGTGAAGGCGCCTATGATTTACATCATCACCTGAACACACCCACTTGCATTAAGTAGAATCCAGGACAGCGGTTGTAAATATCGAGGCGTGGATTGCCAAATTACTGTAAGTAGGAACCCCCACTACGAACCAGAAACCAGGGCAGATAGCGCCACTGAGAAGCCAATATCTAGCTATGCGGAGTGGCGGCCATTGTCTTTCTCCTCGTAACGCAGACCATGAAGGACCACTACAGAGAATAGCTGTGCCGTCGTAGTCTCGTCATTTCCAACAGCCTGGGAACAACTTCAGTCAAGGTGGGACAAACCCAATAGTGTAAATATGAGTCTAATCAAGTAATAGTAACAGTCATTTCAGGTCGCTCCCCGGTACTTTTAAACTGCATTTATATATTTGTAATGTAATTAACTCAATAATAACCAGACTCTCTACCTAGACAGTTTTACAGTTAATCAACCCTTATCAACCACTAGCTACAGCTCTATCACTAATCACAACCATAAAGCACATAGTTTATTTCATGTATAAATATTCCAAAGGGCATATTTATAACAGTGGGGATTACTCGACCATGAAAGAGGTAGTTTCGATTATAAGAGAACTTAAGGTTCGGGATTATATCAGATGTGAAGAACTGCTTTCTTCTGAAAATGTATTTACAAAATATGAATAAATTATTATAATTATAAAATAATTTCTGTTATCTTTATTTTTGTGTGTTATATCCTCCGATTGGCCTTTAACTATTTAATAACAACAATATGTATTTAAAATATTTAATAAATTAAGCATGTAGTCCATATCATGCATCATGCATGTAGCTATACCATTGATTGGAAAAAATATCTTTTTAGGAATATAATGGAAAATTGTAGGTTATTTTATGTCTAAGTGCTGATAGTTTGTTTGGCAGTGAAATCGAGACATTAACATAGTAGTCAGTAACATAATATGCTTGTTGAATTTTATGTATTTTTCTCGAGTTTTTGTTTTCAAAGTCATTCAAGGTCATGGGGTCATGGTCATGGTCGTATGCATTTAATATGGTGGTAGTAGTCTGTAATGTATTATTCTTACTGACTTATATGTTTTTCTGGAGTTTTTGTTTTCAAGGCCATTCAATGTCATGGGGTCAAGGTTGAGGTAGTCTGCATCTAATATAGTGTCATGTTATATAATGGTTGACTTTTATGTATTTTTCTCAATTTTTTATTTTGAGGCCATTCAAGGTCATGGGGTCAAGGTTGAGGTAGTCTGCATCCAACATGGTCGTAGTAGTCTGTAATGTATTATACTTGCTGGTTGTTGTGCACTTTTTCTCGAGTTTTGGTTTTCAAGGTCATTCAATATTATGGGGTCGATGTCGTAGCCATTGGCTACCAATTTGGCAGATGGGTGATGGCATATGGGTCTACCAAGATGGTGGTCGCCTACCAATATTGTAGTCTCCAGTAATCTATAAACAAATGACGACCCAAAAAATCAAAATGGCGAAATGAGTATAGGTAAGGGGAGTGGGGGTGAGAGATTCAGTCTGCTGGGCATGGTGCTTGGGGTGGAGGTGGGGCACCTTCGGAAATGTAAGTTTGAAAAAATTATAATTTTTTAAATAATTTTTAAATATTTTAAAATATATATTTTATTTATTAATTTTTAATAATACATTTTTTGGTATTTTTTTTTATTTTTCTAAAAAAAAAATTTAATTATTTGTATTTTTTTAGTTTGTTGGGATTTTTTTGGTTTTTAAGGTCAACATCAAAGGTCAAATGTCTTAGGTCCTGTTCTCCTAACCCCTGGGTCACTTATCATGGTCACCTAGCTCTTCTGGCTCGGAGTCGCTAATCCCTGTCAACTGTTCCGGGAAAATTTGGGATTTTCTGAGGATCCTTTTAATAATTTTTTAATAATTTTTAGCAATAAATTTCTTCGGAATTTTCTAGAATTTTAAGTTGTTTTTATTTCGTTTTTGAGGATTTTTGAAATATTTTAAATTTTTTAAAGTGTTTTTGGGGTCAACGATCCTCCAGGTCAAGGTCATGGTCAAAGGTCATATGGGTAAGGGGTAAATGGTCAATGACATACAATAAGGCGGCCGGGTGACATAACAACATGGCGGCTCCCCCGAATTCAAATCCGACTCCCCAATCCCTTGCACCAGAATCGGCTATATCCTGCTAATGAAGTGTATACGATCATTTTATTACTTGAGCCGATTATAATGTTATGTGCACAATTTTTAGCCCGATATGACAGATTTGTTACTTTATTCGAGAAAATAATGCGTTAGATTCAGCGCATTAACAAACTTAAATGTTGAGCTTAGCAGAGAGAGAAAGAAATAGAGGTAGAAAGAGAGAGAGAGAGAGAGAGAGAGAGGAGAGAGAGAGAGAGAGAGCAAGTCTTGTGCGGCCCAACACACTTCCATTTCTATACCCCGTTATTGGCTATTACTTCACATTTCTCGGTGAAGTGTAGGCCTATATCTGGTGTACCTGCTACATCAAATTATTCGTTTTACGACCATAACAAAGTAAATCGAATTTATTTAACAATGCACAGTGTGTTTGACGGAGATTTCGGTTGCATTTTTTCATATCCGTCATTGTACAAAAATAGTATAAACTAAAAACAAGTATTGTTTATGCTTTTGCAGTTAATTTACGGATCAGTTGTACCTTTGGTCAGTCAACATTACAATGGCTCCTACTTACATACTAGAATGATTTCCCTATATTTCGGTATGTACAAATTTATGTAATTTAACGAAAACATTAATTGAGTAATAAAATAAAAATACTCTGACATATATTTACTTTACGGGAAACAAACAAATGAAATTAATTTAACAAAAACATATCCGGAACTTTTCGAATGAAAGCTACAACTACAGCACCTTTGATGCAGAAGTACGAAACCAAGGTATTAACATATGAAATGACTCACTAGTACGCACTACGATAGGGAGTGGACAAAGGTCAAAGGAACACCATTTTCCTCTAAGTAAATAGTCGGAATAATCTTGTATCGTATACGTGACTTGTGCGTGGTATAATTATTGTGATCGTACCTATTGGGGCACAGGGAATGTAGTGTAGAGTAAGCATGTCAGCCACACAGTAATCAATCTCCTTTTTCCACTGTTACAGTGATCTTATGTCAATATCGCTATCAAAACAATGTGGCTGGATTCTATGTTAAAACTTGTTTTACATAATTTGACTCTTTTAAATGTTAAAACACTTCCTGTGACCGAGTTTTAATCCAACTAAAACGCATACTATTTAAGAACAACCGGAGATGTGTTAGAAAAATAAACGTAACGAAATATGTAGGTGATTGTTTGACGGTGCGATTTTGTTAGTTCGGATAGCAACTAGCGAACATGCCCATGTTGTTTGTTTATGCTAGGACTAAATACACTAATGAGCAGTTGAATTATTGTTACCTGCCTAGTCATGTGAACTACCCCATTTCGCCATAATGGCGGTAATTCGGTGTGGCATGAACTCCACAAAGTACTGGAAGTGATCGGGATCTATACTGATCCAAGACAGCTGCACAACCGCTCACAATTCACGAAGATCGATCGAGCAAGATCCATGGCACACACATTCCTTTCTACAGTATCCGAGATGTGTTCCATAGGATTGAAGTCGGGTGATCTCGGAGGCCAGACAAACAACCTCAAGTCCGTGGTGTGTTAAATCCAACCACTCGGTCACATTTAAGGAGCGGTACTCAGCGCGCTGATGCAGTGTCTTGCTGAAAGTACAGGTCTCATGCAGGGTGATAAATAGGTGGAAAAGTGAGCACATTATCTACCAGCAGATCCTTGTATCATTCACTGGTGAATTACGACAGGAATTGTACCAGGGGACACATTTCACCCCACATAAACAGTCCCCATACGAGGATACTACCACCATCATGGATATGAAGTGTACCCTGCTGACACTATCGCTTCATGTGCTCGGTGACGCACTCGTACCCTGCCATCGGTATGTACCAATATGTACCTCAACTCATCCGTCCTGGCTACATTTTCTCATGCAGCGAGGATCCTGTGGTGGTGTTCCGGTGCCCAATTTAATCTTTGGTCCTTGTGACGTGTAGTGAGCAGAGGTAGTGTAGTGGGACGGTGCCCCATAGCAAGTGGGTGGTTCTGGATGCATTGCTGCTCACAGTTCACTGTGTTAGAGCAGTGATTAAGTGATTTGCTACACTGTGATCTGTCTATCCACTGTTAGCAACCTATCTAGCCTGTGGCGACCCAAGTCATCGATATGTTTGGTGCCACAGCAGATATCCCTAGTGGCAGTGGTTTTATGCGAATCCATGAACTCACTGTCCATTCTTGAGATGATGACCCATGGAAATCCCAGTACACATACATCTGGCCCCAACGATCTGGCCACATTCATAAGTATGTGCTGATATATTAGTTTATTTTCATTCTGTGCTCGGCCGTTATTCATACTGTCAGTATGTGGCCTGACGACATCCCAGTTGTACATGGTTGGGCACAGCGGCATTCGACAGCTCGAGCACAGTGTAATTCCGCCAACATGGCTCGTGTCTTTAATTCAACTGCTCATGAATGTAAAATATACGTAGTACATAGTTAACTGAGCACTTTTGAAGGCCTTGCTCCATATATACTTATATGAACATCGTGTATTCTTCCACCAAATGTAAAATTAACATTTAAATTGTCCTGAACACTTTATTCTTACGTCGGTCAGTTGAAACTGAAAGTAAATTTGTTATATCTTTCACACTTTATGCATTAATTCGACAGACAGCAAAATCAATTATTTTAATTTTCACAAATGTCTACCCAACACTTTTAATTCAAAGCTAGGGAATGGAACAAAATTATTTCCAGTGTAACCAACTTTACTGTGCATACCCCAGTTCATGTGTCCGTTAAAATAAATGCAGGTAGAGGGGCAGTGAGATTTTACGAAAATTGATTTCAGCAATGCTAGACCTCAAACATTCTATAAGAGTAAAATAAGTAGAGAGTGAGTGACAGTAGCACCTGTTGTATTGTTACTTTGTTTACTTCGTGGCCAGCCAAAGGCCGGTCACGCATTGTTCTTGTCACCCCCGTACCTGTGCCATTTCTGGGTAAAATATGATATAGTGTGTTCCTTTTTAGTTTCGCATTAAGGCCTTTAAGGATTACAATTTAATATAATATTGCAAATTATCTACTCCAAGTTGCCTGAAAGGTGAGAGTGGCGCGGTTTTCCTGCACTCCGCCCTAGCTCCCCTATCAGCTTGGGGGTAAATTTATTGACATTCTATTATATTGATGATAATATTATGCCTATATTGCGGCAATAAACTTCTACTACTTAGGTTAGATATATTTAAATTCTAGCCGCCAATTTTTAACTACCAGCTGAGAGGGGGTCTGTGGACTCATTTAGATCCCCCTCCCCCATAGTCCGGTCATTTAGTCTGGAACTTTGTCATGTCATTACTCTTTCTCCTTATACATTGCCTAAGTCTTCAGTGTCCTGTTGACTTGCCTTGGTCATTGCTATTCCGATTAGGCCTATTCATGTCCTTTGCTCGTTCCTTTGATCTTCATGATATATTTCAGGGTTCTTCCTAGAAAGGAGGAGGGGGAGCGAGACCTTCCCAAATCATCAGTGGCCTTCTGATGTTTTCTTTCCAAGTTCTAGTCTATGTGTATTGGGAACACCCAAATCTGTGTGGTGGGGTCGCACCAGTTTAACGCTCTATCATCCCCGGTACATGTGCATGTTCATCAGGTACCTTCAGCTGTCCATCACGGAGGACTCTGGCATCAGGAAGCAGGACGCCGCTACCGTATTATCCTCCGTCTACAGCAGCTTGCAGGGGCTCGACATCGCACTCGACTTCCTCGTCGACAACTACGGCAACATTTCTCAGTTGTGAGTATGCAGTTGGCAGTATTGAGTGCCTGTGTGCTTCACCGTCAGGACGTTCTCATTGCTCTGATTGGTGCTTGCAGGTACGGCGGCATGAGTTCCATCGGCAACATTATCACGGGCATCGCCAGCCGGATATCCACACAGCAGCAGGCGGACAAAGTGAGTTCGTGGAATGACCTTGATCGCTATAAGAGTTGAGGCTATAGCTTCAACATGAGCAACCACCTCTCTAAGGAACACTACATAGTTCCTTTCTTCTCATTGTTTACTGTTGTGCCGCCCGAGTAAGTTAGCTCATAGGGTTAGGTTATACTACACGATATAAGGTTAGTTTACTTTACAATATCTCACAATAGGTTCGATTCTGTGCACATTATTTCGATTTTAATTATAAATATTTTTGGTGTGGTGGGCAAGGTCTTGCCGAGGGGGGTGGGGGATATGTGCCTATGGTAGTCTGGTTTTCTACTTCATATGTTTTTTCTTCGAAACAGTAATGTCAGGTAATCAAACATAACTACTTGTCATAATTTTATAAATAGAAATATTGATGTCACAAATATGTATCACTAATAACGTACCATTTCCTCAAAATAATTTACCTTCCAAATTACTTTACCAACCAAGTAAATAACCGTTTGAGGGTAAAGGAAAATCTTACTCGCCACCGTGGTTACGGGTAGATTAGCATCAATATGGTGGATGGTATAGACTGCAAAAAACTGATCTTGGTTACATTCTAAAAGAGCTCCTGGAGGACTATTCAGAGCTTCTGTTTTTCAGGATAGTAATGTTCAAGTTCTAAAACATATTGTTCTCATACATATAAGGCCACTGGAGTATTTTAGGACATCACTGTCAATGTTTCTGTTCCGGCTGTAGAAGGATCCACTTGTGTGTGGGCGGAAAATATGCTAAACACTGAAGTTGTATTCTGTGCGAAAAGAAATGTGCCAGCAGTTTAAGCAATGAAGTAACCATGAAGTTACTGATGTAACTAAAGAGTAAACCTACCTCTATATGGGTGCATAAAATTTTTAATAAATTTCTTGGAAGCTTAGATGCAAAGTGGGCTTTAACTAGGCATTGAAAGCATACCACTAGACTTCGAACCAGACACTTATGTAACAGCAGAGAGACGATTACAAATGCACACGTGCTTTACCCGGAACTGGATCCGAGACACTTTTGTGCCATATGCTAGTGTGCAACTAGTTTCATTATGTAGGTAGGCTTCAAAACATCATCTTCGGAAGTAACAGTCTAGTGTTTTAAATAATTGTATTTACTAACCCGAAATATTGACTGGGCCGTCATTCTGAAATAAGTGCCTGATCCACCTAAAACACACAAGTTTACATGGTCTGTCGTAATACCACTTTTGTAAATAATGTGGTGGAAATCGGTTAATTGGTTCCAGAGATATGGCATCAAATTTCTTTCTTTCTTGTTTGTGCTATTGTACAAAATTGCCTTAAAAAGAGTCTGTGTACACGATGCTTCTGATAGATACTGTAAACATACAAAATTTGGTAAAATTGGTTAAATTATTTAGTAGGAATTCAAACTTATCTAAATTATATGTATAATCGCCATTTTAAAAATCAGTGTCTGGCCCCACTTGAATCATGTAAGTTTACATGGCCTTTGTACACTATAGACCAAAAAGTAATTGTGCTCCCATGAAGATGGGTGATCCAGTACGTCAGTTAACTTGTGTGGCTGCCATACACTGCAGGCCAGTGTAGAACCAGTTGACAAGGCGATGGCACGTGGTACAGAGCTATCTGACTTCGAGAAGGGCGTGATTGTGGGCTGCCATCTCAGTGGGCTGTCTAGCCGGGCGATTGCACGGAAGGTAAACAGGCTCAAATCAACGGTCGCATTCGTCCTGCGTAAGTGGAAGGTCGGTGGGCATTGCGCCAATGCTGCACGTTCTGGGCAGCCTCCAATCTTGACCGACAGAAATCGCAGAACCCTAAAACGTCAAATTGTCAAAAATAGGGCACAACCCATGGCTACCATCCGACAGAAGTTTCATACAGCAATAGGAGTATCGGTTTCCATTGGAACATTGCGTACAGAGGCCCAACCACAGCAGCTGCACATAAGCACCATATCACGACAAGTAATAAAGCTCGGCGACTCAGGTGGTGTTTGGACCGTGGCAACTGGACACTGGAGCAGCGGTAATAGGTTCTGTGGAGTTATGAGTTGAGATTTACATTATTCCGGTCCGATGGAGTGTATGGGTTTGGCGTCTACCCGGGGAACGGCTTCTGCCAGAGTGAATAGTGCCAACTAGGAAATTCGGTGGTGGTGGAGTGATGGTGTGGGGCTGTTTCACGGACTTCGGCGTAGGACCGTTGGTGTTTGTCCATGGTAGCATGAACACAGAGGCCTACTGTAACATTCTGGATAATGAAATGCTCCCAACATTGTGGCGTTTTTACGGAATTGACCCGTGTTACTTCCAGGATGAAAATGCCAGGTGCCATGTTTCAAGGGCTACTATGCAGTGGTACACCGACAAAAATGTTCGCCGATTGGACTGGCCCACCCAGAGCACCGATCTCAACCCTATTGAATATATTTGGGGCGAATTGGATCGTCGGGTGAGGACTCGTCAGGCGCGGCCAAAACCCATTGCTCAACTCATGGAATGTTTGCAAGAGGAATGGCAACGAATCCCCGTGGATGTCCTGCAAACACTCTTATAAAGCATGCCAGACAGGGTGGCTGCTGTTATAGCCGCAAGAGGTGGCCCTGCGAGATCCTAACGGGGGTGACAACCTCCGAGCAAACATTGTGGACAGGTACCCAATTACTTTTTGGTCGATAGCATAGTTCTACTGTTGAGCGAAATTTCGTGAAAATTAATTGAATGGTTCCGGAAATATGGAAAACTATGTTCAATTTTCTAACCAGGAAATATTTTACAAAAAGGCCAACAAAACAGGATTTCTGTATGCATAATTGATGCTTCTAATGAATATTGTTGATGTACAAAATTGGGCAGAATTTGGTCGAATTTTTTAATAGGCATAACATACTAAATCTAAAATATATATGTTAACGACATTTACAAAATGCCTGTCTGACCTAAAACTTCATAGCACTACTCAAGTGTAAAATTCAGTGGGTATCGTTTGATTGGTCCCTCAGATATAGCATAAGACTTCGGTTTTTTCATGAGCCTATCTTAATAAATGTCTAAAAAAAATGGTTATGTATTAGCGCATTGCATGCAGTCATGCCCGTTTACTATTTATGGCTGACTGAGTCCTCGGGAAAGTTGAAAATATTATCCCTAGCAGTTAAGGCATGCTATTAAATATATAGACTTATAACCAGCTAATATATGTATGTTTAATGCATCGAGAATTAATGCCGGGTTTTATCGTGCACTGGCTTCCCGGGAAAAAAAGTGCCACAAAGGCTACCGAACACAGTAGTATTTTCCAGTCACCTGTATGTAGAGCCTACATGTAATAATGAATATGAATTCGGATACTTAAAATTATTAGAAACTAAAACATACATGGTTGCAATGGCTAGGCGATAAGATTGGCAGAACCTGCTGCAATGGCTAACGTTGGTAACAATTATAACATCAAAAATCCAGAGTTCAATTTCTTTTATCTGGGAAAACGCACTTTTCATTACTTAATCACACTCTCAACACATACTAATACTTCTCATTTCAAATCTTGTAAACCGTCCAGGTAGGATGAAATATGTATTCAGTGATTCAGAATTTATTACACTTTATGGTCGTCATTGAGTGCCTAATTAATGAGATGATTTGGCCACTGAGAATTAAACTGATTTTTATAACCTAATTGTATGTAGCGAATGTTTCTATATCTAAACTGACCGGAACACTGATGTCATAGGCTGGACAACAACTTTCTGTCATAGTAAGAAACACGTTTACAATATGCTGATATAGTAAAATTTATATTACTGTGTGGGATCACCAGTCTGAGTACAGTTCGCCATTTATTACAGAGCTAGGAAGCTGCGAAGGAATTAAGTGTATGTACTGACTGCTAATTTTTTTCTAAATCTGTATGCACTACTCTCTGTAACTGAGACGTATCTAGATTAGTATGACTGAATTTAGCTTATGCCGAGACGACGTGTTTCATAATTATTCTGACCATTATGATTAACGTATATGGTGGTCCCTAAGTGGACACCGCGATAATTTCCGGAACGGTTGCAGATCATAAAATGCTGTTTTCGCTAAATGAAATTACGTACGGGGACAAGTAATTTGCCGCAAAGTGACTCTTCGTAACACATGTATGGAGAGAACTAATTAAACCACATATGATTTTCCCCCTAGAACATACATTTATTTCAACTGCATCTTAAAGTATGTGTAAAGAGGAATTCAGTGCTACATCATCTTCACTAGATAGTAACACAGAAACACCAATAAATAATGTGCAAATATGATTAAGTTCGGTGGGCCAGTAGCATGGGGCAGTGGACCTGTACTCACAGCTGTAAGCAAGCAACACACGATGTGACTCATCCTGGCGGGACAGCTTTCTAATTGCAGCGCTGCACCAGTCCCCATAATCTGTTATGGTAAGTGGTATTGCAGTGTATAGCTATATGTACGTAACGAAGTTCACGAATCAGGTAAAACTGGACACACTATTTATTTACGGTGAGTGTGGCAGAAATTACAAGCAAGCCGAACAAATGTTTGGTAAAAGGTATCCTAATCTGACGCCCATCTCATAGCAAACGATACGAGAAATTTGCACACGTCTTGTCTCGAGGTAACTGGAGTTCCACAACACGAGTGCGACGAAAGTATGCTATGGGCAAGACCCATCGACACGATGTGTTGGCACGTGTCGATGCAAACCCCTACATTCTGCAAGAAATTTCTAGGTTCATAGGAATAAGTAAATCAAGTTTGTTACAGATACTGTGCCAACAGAAATTCCACCCATTTAATGTGGCTCTTCATCAGGCATTAAATGAAGGTGATTTCCAGCAGTGTATCTAGTTCTGTAGGTTTCTTCTTATGTCTGTAAGGAATGGCAGCAGTTATCTGAAGAACATACTATTTGCCGATGAAGCGACCTTCGCAAACCCTGGGCGCATAAATTTATGAAATATGCACCACTGGGCGATGGAGAATCCACATTTGGTCCTGCACATGGAGTACCAACGACATTGGAAAGGGAGTGTGTGGTGTGGAATCGTTGGAGAGTATGTCATAAGGCCATACTTCGTTCAAGGGCCAATGACCATCTACATACGCCTATCTCCTCAGAGAGACCTTACTGGCACTTCTGGAAGACATACTGCTCGACATACATAGTGATATGTGGTTTCAGCATGATGGTTTCCCTGCGCATTTTTCTTTGGTGGCGAGGTAAGTGTTAAATGAAATGTTTCCAAACCGGTAGTTAGGGAGTGATGATGTGTTAAGATGGCCAGTTCGTTCCCCCGGCCTCACACTTCTCCACTTTTTCCTGTGGGAAACATTCAAAGATAGGGTGTACTACACATTTCCTACAATGCCAGAATAAATGCAGAAATGCTTTGTGGCAGCTTGTAGAGGCATTATGCCAGACACACTTCAAACAGCTTGTCGTTTGCAACATGTGCATTTACAGATGTGTATTGCTGTCGATGGTAAACAAATCGAGCACATAATGTGAGAAGACCTAATGTGAAGCATTTCAACCATAACAATGCTCTTTTGTACTGGGCATGCGGATGCAATTGCATTTCTTCCTAGGCAGTTTTGTTCTATTTTGGTTGTTCATTTGTATGCACTCGTTATCCAATATCGCATTTCATGACCCTTGCCCCATTAAGGTAAGCGCTGCACTGCTATTAGGAAGCAATTCCACCAGGATGAGTCACGGTGCGTGTTTCTTGCCTACAGCTGAAGTACAGGTCCACTGTCACATGATATCGGCCCACTTAACTTAATCATATTTGTACATTATTTCTTGGCATTTCTGTGTTACTTTCCATTGCAATTCCTCTTTGCGCATACTTTCAGATGTTATAGAAATAAGTGTCTGTTTCCAGGGGAGAAATCATATGTGGTTTAATTATTTCTGTCTATACACATGTTATGAATAGTTACCTTGCGGTAAATTATTTGTCCCTGTACGTAATTTTATATAGCGAAAACCACATTTCGTGATCTGCAACCGTTCCGGAAATTATTGTGCTGTCCACATTAGGCCGACCAGCGTGTATGTATGCAACATTATTTTTTAACTGGTTATTTTCGTTTATGTATTTGCATTTGTTATTTCCGGGGTAATAATTTTGGTGCTTACATTTAGAGTGTATGGTACGATGCTGGTTCAGATACATTTATATGGAAATATTGTGTAGGATGTTTGGATAATGCAAGAGGAGATAGTTATGGACGAGGTAAATATGTTTTATTGTAGATCCGCAGCACTGCGAGTGACGAATGCAACTCTGGTTCATATTGTACTACTTGTGTATGATTTTTACTAATATCTCGAAATCCTGGGAATCCTTGGATCGAAATGGTCGTCATGTCAGCAGAGGTCAAATTCAAGGGCACAGCCAAGATAGCTGCCATGACATCATGCTGAATCCAAATATTTTGAATGGATTCTCCCATGCTCCGCTTATCCCTTTCCCCTTGGAACACAATTATTTGTCTTCTCGTATTTATTCACACTACAGGACAGTGACTAGATTTTTCTTTCATTTCCAGTTGAAGAATTTTATTGAGAGCAACGAGGCCCGGCTCGAAAATGCTCTGCTGGCATCGAGGAACGCCTTGGAGACTGTAGAGGAGAACCTGGTGTGGTTGAACACCTATGGCGGGAGCATAGTGGCATGGTTGACTGAAGAGGCTTCTCCTGCCTCAAGTACTACCGTAAAACCATCATCCGGCAGCTCCATGCACAACTTATCATCTGCCTTCGCCATTTACATCTTTGCCACATTTCTCAGCAGGCTTGTCTTACAACTATGACCAATTACCCACCATTTAATGTAAGAATGAAAGAGACTTCCCAATGTCCAAGCAGTCTGTTATTCAAGATATCCGATAGTGATTTGTCTATGGACAGAAAAAATATGTTGTCATACAACCTTGATAAGTTAATGTTAATAGGACCTTAAAGCTTGGAAAATTTATCTTTTCTGTCATCCCGAACCTCAATAACTACACACCAATCGCAATCGCAAACTAATAACAGAATCATTTGGTTTTAACTTCCAAACGATGCGCACACAGAATAATTTATATATATATATATATATATATATATATATATATATATATATATATATATATATATATATATATATATATATATATATATATATATAACAAAAATATGTATGAGAAATTTTTGTCAGTGCCTACATAAAGTACATATGCAAACTAAGTAACTACAAACAGAAAAACAGCTGACAATTAGTTTTTTGTTATAAATGCAGGGCCTTAGAATAACTGTGATATATTTATATTATTTGATAATCTTTCGAAAATATGTCATGTAAATAGATTGATATGGGTAATATATTAAATTTAACAATTCTTTAATTTCTCTGAAATTTAATATAACTAAGATAAAGAAGTAACTCAATAAAATCAAATATGGAATTGGTATATTAACTTAATGGTAATTTTGTCATATATTTGTATTTTGGATTCATGTTTTATATGTTTATCTGTTAATAATATATATAAAAAAATATATATCCTATATTATATATTGTAACAATTTATTTTGAACAGATAAATCATAATTGATAAGAATAATTTCTCTGTCCAAACCGAAGAGAGCCATTCCCTTGTAGTACTCCATAACGTTCTTAAAGAGTGCCTTTAATGTGTTACTGATAATCTCCCACAATGTTTTAAAACATACGGTTATTACGCTGTATAAATTCAAATGTGTTAGAGTACTAAGTTTGGTGAATATGATTTCACTTTGCGAATTAGGATATTTCGTTAATATGGCTAATTTTCTAAGCCATAGCCTACTGAACGTTTTTTTAAACAAAGCTGGGAATACTGTTTAATAGGCATTAATAAGTTATTAATATGTATTCCCAAATTAAATGTAACACGCCTGCGATGAATCATATATCTTAATACACTATGTATCAAAATGTCACGGATGCTACTTTGCTCCCAGTAAACTATTTCAATAGGATGCTACATAACCAGAAGTAGGACGCTATGTTAACAAAAGTAGAAACACTTGAACACCATATATGTGTTTGTCGCCAGAATGAGCAATTGTAAGGGCGTAACTTAGTATGTGATAGAACTTGGCATGATTGCATAAGTTCATATAAATTTGGCGTTCTGGCTGAGAAATTTCTCTGTTATTAAATTAGCCTTGGTTCAATGTCAGTGATGTCTTGTCAAGTGGAAAGGTCGTGGAAGCATTGGCCTCAAGTATTGCTCATGTAGGGCTAAGTAACTAACTAAACATGACCAATGGCCTCCTAAGAAGGTCAATAAATGCAGAAGACCTCTGTTGCAGCTCAGGTACCGAAGATTACTGGTTTCGGTACCTGAGCTGCAACAGAACAACAGGGCTCTCCACCAGGAGGTGGTGCCACTTGCTTTTCACGGTCGAGTCATTGTCAGGGAGCCACTGATCAATCTCCCCAATGCCCCCTGCTGTTAAGCGTGCTGATAGAACGTTTTCATTGGACAATGGAGTAGTAAAAGGTTCTTCGTGAGTGAAGAGTCACAGTACATTATCTCTCATTCGGATACCCATGTGCGGAGCTGACGAATGCCTCTAAAACGGTATTTATCTGAATGCTCGTCGGTAGTAAAATTTTGGTAGCCTTCGTGCAATGATGTGGGGCTGTTTTCTTAGTTTGGACTTGGATCACTAGCTTATTCTATGAATATATCAACTCTGTAACACTCCAAGACATTTCGGACAACAACATGATTCCCACAGTGTGGCAACAGTTTTTAGTAGTCTCCTTTCTTTATCAAACAATACTATTCCTGTTCAAAATTTAAGGTCAACTACAGGCAATTAGGTATTACTGCTTGAATTACCAGCTCAAAGCACAGAAATTAAAACCACAGAACATTTCTGGGTTGATCTGGTGCATTTATTGTGTATCAGGCCACTAAACCAGCAGACAAAAGTTAATTATTAATAGTGCTACAGGAATAATGGAAATAAATACTGCCAGCAACATTTCGGAACTTGGTGGAGATCCTGTACCTAATGGTTCCGACTGTATGTAATAAAAGTGAGGTGTTTTCGACATCTTATGATTGTGTCAATGACTTTTGTTCCTTCAGAAGTATACAAAGTAATCTTATCAGAAGAAGGAAATAGAGCATTGGCGGCCAACGGCATCTGCATTCGGAGACAGAGTGGACTGGCCGCCATGTTGTTACGTCACCACCCGCCATCTTGGATGTCATTGACTTCGACCATAACCTACGAGCTGTGACCTTGGCCCTCATGACATCTGACTTCGAAACACAAAAATTGGAAAAAAAATTCGAGAAACATTATAAAAAATGGATTAGGCCTACAAAAAAATTTATTAAAAAATTGTTTACAATATGAAAAAAAAAAATTTTAAGTTACAAAAAATTATGATTAAAAATGTATTTTAAAATTGTTTAAAATTTTATTTTTACAAATTTTTATTTTTAAATTCCTTAAAAATTTATTATTAAGTATTATTTTACTCCAGCAGCCATTTTCCCTTACAATTTCCCCCTTTTTTCATAAAATGTCACTTTCTTCCCTTAAAAAAATCGTATAAAATATAATTTTTTCAAAATCTTATGTGCATTACTGTAGATTGTCTCTCGACTCTATTCAATCTATTAAGCTTCATATACAATAGAAAACTTATCATTTGACTTTACGTTTCCTTTTCTCTGACGAAACCACCAATACACAATACAATAATTTATAAGTCAAAGTTCAGACGATTGAACATCGGTTCTACGAGCTTCGTAAAAAAATTGTATCTTGTTGTGTAAATAATTATATTTATCCAGGAATGCACTTTTTTAAAAATAAGTTTAAAATTTCCATTAAAAGTTTATTTCAATACAGAAAACTCATATGTTTACTTTATTAAAATTTGTAAATTAATGTATTTCCTCTTCACATTATATTACTTAGACATTTATTTAATTTAAGATGAACTTTGTTTACTATAACGAGATTAAAATCGCATTACAATAAAATTATGCACTTTCCACATAATCTCTGTTAGATTCTCGGCAAAATGCTTGCTTGACTTTGACTTTAAATTTCAACTTTTCGAAATCGTAAGTCAAGAGTGTTTGACTTTACCTTTGACAGTTCCATTGTGTCAAGCTCCATAAGAAACAACATGTCGGAAAGCAAACGTAAAGTCAAATGTTTAATCAAATGTTAAAGTTTTCAATTGTATAACGGCCTTTTATCATGTTAGCTCCACCTCCATCTTTGTTTTTTTCGTTCATTATTTGGTTACATGATATTGGTGACCACCATCTTGGTAGGCGACTAGTGCAAGTAGTAGCATTCGACACCATATCGGTAAGCTCTCACTTTAGATCCATCGATTACTATTATTCCGAAAATTTGGAATACACACTCCAAATGCATGTACATAGGTGCATTCGACGCCATGTTGATAAGCTATTACTTTATTTTAAATTTTTTTTAAAAATGTTATAAAAAAAATTTATTTAAATAACTTTTCGACATGACCAATTACTGTTTAGTCGACAATCCCCCTCCACCACTGTCCGACTGTCGGCAGGGCGATTCTCATATTTACAGAGTTTAAAAAAATGGTAAAAAAATTAGTTATTTCTATTTATTTTTTATAAATAGTAGTTCTCGTTTTACTTAAACAACAGTTTTACTTACATGTGTTACTTCCGAAAGTTACATGTTATTTTGTTTTAATGTCTCAGTACCTTACAATTTTATTCCTAAATAATGTACTTTTCTGTATGACAAATGATACATAAATTAAATTCGCAGTCCCGTCTAAAACATATATTTATTGGTTATATATATATATATATATATATATATATATATATATATATATATATATATATTCGCATCAATTGGTAGAATTGCGAACGTGATGGCGGAGCAGGATGAGTTTCATTGTAAAATCCATGCAAATGACCAATCACTAAGGCTCTGAACGTGCGATAATTCGTGGTACATATAAATAAATATTACGTGTGTATAATAACCTCAAAGAATGAAAAAAATTATTGTGTGTAATATAGACAGGGACAAGAATATGTGTACAATGTAGAACAATATTGTGATGTGTGTACCTCGAGTCACGCCCTCCTAGTGGTAATTAAAAATTAAAAATTGTTTTGTACCAGCTTGACCATATTGTAAATAGTGCTTTGTTAAAAAAAAACACTTCTGGAAAAAAAAGCATTTTATAAATCAGTGTTTTTAATAAAACACACTGTCGGTAAAGTTAGTGTAGCTACAATTTAAAGGAAAAGAGAGACGGGTGCGAGCTACCACAAATATATACATACTAAGATTACCATTGTAATTGAATTTTAAGACAAAGCAAGAGGAGCTCCAGACAACTGCAGTTATCACCGGTCCCCTTCAGCTCCATGTACCTGCAGACGTGTGTCGGTCAGAACGGTTTGTCAAAATCTGCACTTTTGCTCCTGGGCGGAAATGTAGCATCCTGTCAGCATCCTGTCGCCAGCTGGCCACCGGCTTGCAATGGTGCTCCAGAGAGACAACTGCACGTCGCTAGAAACTGTATTCGCACAAGCTATTAAGAATTGAAAATGATTTCATACTCAATGCCTAGTATCCCAACAGCGAGTGGCTGCCTCCAGTAGGGAATAAGTAATGTCCACGTTCGTCCCCTGGTACACCTCAGACACACGAACCAAAACAAAATTACACTGGGGAGGACATACTGAGTTATGAAAAAAAACAGTACAATACCTATGAAAAAACTATACACTATAGAGTACCCGATAGGAAAAATTATTCTGGTGGGGGCATACTAAGTTTGAAAAAAACAGATCAAAAACAAACTGATTTGGGGGGTGGGGGATATTCACTTTACAATAAAAACGAGAAGAAATGTAGTTTAGTAATGGTAAGAAAAAGTACACAGCACGATGAAAAAATTAACATCTCCGTTACACTACTCATTTCAACATGTACAACATGTACGACACTATATTGTCCTGGGAACAAACCCTATTTGTTAAAAAGAAAAAAATTGTACAGGCAGAACTAAATACGCGCTTCTATATATTGCTGGAGGAACAAACTTACGAGATAAAAGTATACAGGTCACCAAGACATAACATATGGGAGGAGCAGGTTCGACAACTAGTGCAATACTGGCGGGAACATGTCAATGGTAAAACCAGCGCACCTAGCACATAGAAGCATAGAAAAACCCTTGCACTGCCAAGCCACTCCTCTCTCTCTCTCTATATATATATATATATATATATATATATATATATATATATATATATATATATATATATATATATATATATATAAGCGTGAAACACCTATGTGAGAGAAAAAAGTTATTACCAGCCACTACTTACAATACCAAGGGAAAATTTATGGAACATATCATATACACATATATATATATATAGCGAAAAAAATACGCTCACACCCCAAGGTGCAGAAAATATACCAGTTTCTTCGCTTTTACCATAATTATTCTATTAGAAATTAATAATTTTCTGACCAGTTACTAGTGAAACGTCCATTTAATTGGTACTACACTATTGAGGTTGTCTGTACCGAGGTAAAAATTCGAGCAATGCCTTTCTTTGAACTTTCTCCCGAATGTCAGAAAAATGCCGATCTGTCAGCAGTATTTCAGGAGAGATCTGACTATTTTCAGATACGCCTACCCGCCTTCGCCATTGGTCGCAACCAAAGTCGAATTCCTATTGGCAGCGAGGGAGACTGAACCTTTTGTACCATTAGTAAGCTCAATTCTCATTGGCTACAAAGGAAAGCTAACTTTGCACTTTTCCAAAGCGCTGATCTCCCATTGGTCATCGGGGGAATTGGAATTTGCACATTGTTCTCCCATTGGTCGCCTAAAGTCGGAGTTTGGAAATTGAGGAGAAATTAACAAGGGAGGGATAAGAATTGTTAGTAAATCTAGTCTCATATCCGAGGTGCATAAAATTTCCGAGGTCATGTTGAGAGAGAGAGAGAGAGAAGTTTAATTTTGCCATCTCTCTTTCTACATTTCTCCCAAAACTTTAACATAGCATGCACTCGCAGGAGGTGCATAAAATTGCCAAGGGCATGTCGTGAGAGACAGAGAATGATCATTTCATTTCTCTCGCACAATCAGATTCGACCGTTCCCATAACTTACCGTACATGGGAGTCTCCGAAGGGGTACAGATAAAACCCAAAAAAAGAAAAAAACGTGCGAGTGGTACAACTACCCCCACCTTCCCACACACATCTATGCACCTACAGGAGATGCCGTCCATCAGAAATGGGGGGGGGGGGGGTGTTAATTCGAATCACCGATAAAAATATATTCTTTTACAAAAATTACATTATAAAAAAACTGTAAAATTGATGTGATGAAGGAGCCAGCTATTTCGGCAACCTGTCTGGTTTTTGTTTTTTCTAGGAAAATAAATTTTAAATTTTATGTAAAAAAAATCATGCTCTGGAACAATTTTTTTTTCGCATACGAAATTCTTTGCAGAGGAGAATTGTTGCCCCCACCCCATCCACGGACGAATACATCAATGTTGTAGTGGCAAACAAAATAAACTGTGAAAGAGCCTTATACTCCTCATCCTGTTTGTGAATCTGCTTCATGTGTTTCTCCAGCTTTCCGTGACATTGTTTGTGCTTTTGAGATAATTTTACATCAGTTCGAAGGTAAGTACTTTTACACACCATTAAAAAAAATTTTTGGTTCTGGATATTTTTTTTTGCGAATGAGTACAAGGAACACGTCTCGAGTATTTAATCTCATTGTTAAAATCGATGCTGTAATTCGAGTATTAAGGTTCGTGACAAAAAAACTTTAATGCTGTGGGTGATGAAGTGTTAATCCAGCTTGCCAAAACATATGTACAGAACTGCACGTCTGCCTTCCCCATTCGTACAAGTGAACGAAAGCACAGGTGTTTTGAGCTTGTTTGAGGCAGCAGGTCATCCCACTCGTTCTCAACCACTGCTATAGTTTCTCCAGGCATGCCTGAGAGTTCATCGGCAAATGTTTCTCGGCCCCGGGAACATGCTGTCCCTCGAAATTATAGGACTGCAGAAATAATGCCCATGTGCTATTTTGCTGTGTGCTTCTTTCATGGAGTGTATCCATACTAGGAAATGGCTACCTTATCGGGAGCATGAAGTTCTGGTTTTCGAGGTAGACTCCGTACCCCTTGACGACCCATACTACAGCAAGGTACTCGCTGCGTTCACATTGTACCTATGCTCCATCAGTCCAAATTTTGCACTGCTGAAATAAATTGCCTGCCACTTCTGATTGCCCCGAGTTGAAACAAAATGACTCCCAAACCCTTTTCAATAGCATCTGTTTGTAAGTATAGATGGCATGCTAATGTGAAGCACTGTAGGAATTGTTATTTCAGTTTCGCAAAGCAAGTGCCATATTTTACTGTCCACTGGTATTTCCAGTCAGAGAGAATAGTATATCCGTCAGTGGCACAACCACTGTGGCAAAGTCGCGGATGTACTCCCTTAGCCAGTTTTCCATGCCGAAAAAGTTCCTCATTTGTTTACGTGTGTGTGGCACCACATAATCATTAATTACGGCTAGGTGTTCTGGTGTGGGTCGGCTGCCATCTTCGTCCACCAGATAACCAAGAAATTGAATGCAAGTCTTTTCTACGTGGTACTTCTGGTTGGCACATGTGAGTTTGTTAATTGCTGGTCGCTCTAGTACCAGTGACAGGTGTTTGATGTGATCCCTCCCCATCAACGAACACACTCCTACATCATCCAAATATGCAAGGGCAAATTCACGTATGTAACCGTAAAGTATCCAGATCATTATGGCCTGGAACTTTGTTGATGCACACTTGAGTTTAAAAGGCATTGCACAAAACTGACATCTATGCCCATCTGGTCGATAAAGGTGGTTTTTCCCAGTCCTTTGGCTTGATCGGCACCTGCTAGTACCTGCTGCGGAGTTTCAGTGACATCTTGATTTTGGGTCTACCAAGTATATGCAGTGCACCTTTGATGCTTATGTATGGTGATGGAATGCTTTTGGTGTTATATTGATTGGCCTAAAATAGATGCAGAAACCACACATGCCATATGTTTTGGAGCTAAATAGATTGTGCTATTGTAATGACTGTGAGTGGGTTCAATCACGCCCTCGGTATGCATTTCCGTAACTTGTTCTTTGACGATCGTGCTTTAGTGGGGTTGGTAACTGCATGGAGCAGCGTAGATCGGTCGCTTATGTTCAAGTAGTATCTTGTGCTCGGCCACTGTTGTGTGACATAATGGATCGGCTGCTGTAAATACGTTGCGCCGCTCATGAAGTAGCCTTTGCACAGCTTCGCAAACTCTGGCAGAACTGCGTGATCTAGCCCATCCAGCTGGACGTCTGGTGTACAACTTGGGGTCCAGGGTTCGCCATTCTTTCTGCTTTCTGACCGAAATGTATTCTGTGTTCAGTTGGCATTACAATCACATTCTGTTCTATCAGCCAGTGAATACCTACAAAGGCATCTTAATGCAGGTCAGCTGACATGAGTGTCGTGGTGGTAGTCTAC
Organism: Dryococelus australis; assembly: GCA_029891345.1. NCBI lineage: Eukaryota > Metazoa > Arthropoda > Insecta > Phasmatodea > Phasmatidae > Dryococelus > Dryococelus australis. The sequence goes on from CM056995.1 coordinate 159,908,949, forward strand.
ACATCCCGTGTCCAGACTGTTATTGATATCTCGCCCGTTGATTATCACATGTGCTGCAATAAAACAAGCTACAGTATTTGCCGGCTTTTTGAGTTTACTGATGTCAATGAACCCAACATGTTTTGTGTGAACTGTGGTATCGAACAATCCATGGCATGCTTTCTTGTTCAAAATGACTGGTATCCTAATCACATGATGGTTGCCTTTCGTGAGCTAATGAGCATTATTTGTTGAGGTGTTGGTGTTGATGTGTTGACCATGACTTGGGGGCAGTGAGCATATGGCTCTCCTACCCTGACAAGCTATTTCTCATCAGTGGCATCTTACCATCTGCTGATGTGGCATCTTTGGCATTGCATTGTCTACAGTCACTATGTTTAAGAAACTTGTGATATTCACAATGTCGGCAGATGTAGGGATGGCGCCCCTTATTGGTTCGGCCCCTCTCATTGGCCTCGCCCAAGGTGGTTGGGCCCATCGGTGTTGGTGTGGCTGTGCAGCTAGTATCACGGTCGCATCATGGGTTGTCCTGCTCCCTAGCTGTTTGGTCTAGCAATGCAGCTGACCACATAAATGCCTCCCTGCTATAGTGATTGACTGTGTATCACCACAAATGTGCATCTCCCATAAGCTGGCCTCCTAGACAATTTGGATACTCCTGTTCAAACACTCCATATCTGGTTAAACACCCTAAGCAGTATCTTAAGAATGCCCATGGTTCCTTGGTGTGTAGCCCAGAGAAGGTGGGCAGCAACTGGAATTCGGCTGGAGTGCTGACCGGCTCTGCTGTGGTTGTTTGCGCAGCTGTGGTTGTCTGTGCAGCGGTAGCTGTTGAGTGCAGCTGCAGCCATACAAAGACAGTTGGGTGTTGGCTCATTCGTGGCACTGCCAAGTGTGCTGCAGCTGGTGTTAGGCCTGTGTAATGCACCAATAGGCTGTTGTATTGGCTGACCGACTCTGCATATGTGGCTTGTGGGCATAACACTGTCAACTGCAGTGCCAGGATGCACTGCGTTCAGCGATAGTTACCAGCTGCGACATCGAGAATGTCATGCATGTACATGCACAGTCAATGGATTATTCGCCCACAGTATTCATGTGCCACTGTTTCTGCATTTCGCAGCCTGCACATGTATTGACGACAACGACAGGGTGACAACACTTCTTCCAAAAGAAAGTCTGCGAATGTACATTTTACATGTAGCAATGTCTGTGTATAGTTTTCACAAAAAATGTTCCCATTACTGTCTGCGACCATGTGTTCACGATCGGTAAGGCACTCGGTGTGGTAAACCGTGATGCAGTTTACACACTGAATTGTGCCATCTCCTGTGCCTTCATATGATTGCTGGTTTGCACACCAACGTGGTTGGTAATTCTGTAAGGCCATGTCCAAAAACATTTTAGTTTTCAGAGGGGGTTTATACTTGCGCACATGACTATTACAAATAGGGCCGATGGTGTCCCGGACCAAGTACAGTCTATGCACAATAACTACAATAAATGCAGCTCCAGGCTCGCCCAACACATTCGTGGTTGGTCCAGCAGTTGTCGTCCTCGAGAGTCTCCCATTTCTGGTTTACGGCATGGGCACAGTGTGTCCTAGAATGGGTTGGATACGAGCAAGAGCTGCACATACTTCCTGCATAATATTTTTGTTTAACCATTAGATGGACACCAGTTCATGTTGGATTTTCTAAGGTCATCCTGGGCCACGTGGTCCAGTGCACAGGCAGTCATGTTGACTGTTGTTTATGTCATGTCTGTTAACCCACCTCCCATCGAAACCACATAGGGAGGTGCAGAAGGTTAGTATACTGTTATGGTCAGCAGAGTGGGGGTGACCATGCTTGTGCGCACCGAGCTGGGTAGTCCGATGCATCGCCTGCCTATGCTGGAATGTCTGAGGGGGGAGGAAGAATATCCCATCTGTTTGGTCTGTCTGTGATCCACAATGGAGGTGCTAGGGGATGGTACTTTGCCCAATACTCTCTACTGTACCAAAATTGCAAGAATGTCCAACTTAGTTTTACAGGTTGGAAAGTTGTTTTGATTAATTATTTGGAGGATTTCTACAGGTGTACTTTGTCAGAGTACGTTGCACTTACATGGACCCTTTACAGAATGATACAATTGAACATCTTTGGATGTAAACACATAAAAGCAGTTTTTTCTGGACTATGCATGATCTAAACAGAAATGTTGTGGTAAAAAAACAAAAGTTATTCTCAAATGTCCTGTGACATAGACACCGATAGTCACTGTTCTCTTGTTTTCCATTGTAATTCTAAGAATCGCGAGACTTAAATTTTATTATGACTGGTAGAGAAATTATACAGAAACACCATAAGACATAAATAAAGAAAACAGTGCACTGAAACACAGTATGAAGTAAATAAAGATAACAAAGTGCTCTGTAATGCAGTGAGGCATAAATAAATAAAACAATGTACACTTAAATTCTGAGATTTGAATACAGTAAACAAAATATACTCAGGCATCTTGGGACATTTGCAAATGTACATTGCACTAATTCACTGCTCTTGTACTCATACTTTCTCTGCTGTTCCTGTTTAGTTACCCCACAAGTAAAGAAAGCCATTTGATGACAGGAGAATGGTATAGAAAATTAACGTGTAGGATTTCAACACTTTACGTGGAAAATAGCCAAACTTGTTTGGAAAGCTATTTGACGTGGAGGGCGTTCCTAGGATGGCAATGAGGCACCCTACATTACCTCGCTTACCAGATTAAGGGGTGGACTGATGAAGTCGCCTAGCACCATAACTCAGTGAGCATAAGTTAAAGGAGGATCATATGGTCGATGGCCCGTGGGTCCCTAGAGTACTCTGGAAGTCTCCAGTACTTAAAGAAGGAAATATTACCAGAAATCCCATACGCTAAATGTTTTTCACTAATTCGTTGGTGAGATCGTGAGCCACCTCACACGTTTTTAATTACACTTTGGATTTGCTGCAAGTGGGTGCATCACCCTTAGTACCCAGAGGTGGTTTACACAATAAATTGCAAGTGTGGGCTTTAGACATTTACTTGTGGTTTGTGATACATGAGCCCCTTACAATGCACATACAGACAAGCGGACCAAAATGGGAAAACGGCCTAGGCCATGAAGAATTAGGTGAAATATACCCGATGCATTAAGCCCTGGATACTATCACTGGGGGCAGAGGGTCGACCCCTTGGCATGAAAAGAAAGAAAATGTTCTGGTATTAATAAGTTACTATTGATATGAAGTCGTAATAGCAAAGTTTACAGGTGGCGAGGGGGTTGATGTGGAGCAATACACCCATGCTGCCGGCCTGTCCGAGTGCTGAAGTCACGTTGATAATCATGGCATCAGCTTCTACTAAATGTGGCTGAAGCCTGCATCAAAATAGAATGAACATTATATTGAACCTCTTATGTCTAAACAGAATTATACACAGTGGAATTACTTTATAGAAATATACTATGTGACATACCTGACTTTGCTTAAGTTTTAATTAAGTTCATGAATGTGACATCACAGGGTATGGCGCCACACTAAAGAAATGTAGTAAAATAATTTGAGACCTGGGTAGGCTGTCTGCTTAAATGGAAACACAATAGTTTTTCACAAAACTAAATAAGTGAAATAATTCCAACCTGCCCAAATAAAAATTATTTCCAATAACTTATATTAAATTATTTTCATAATTTAATTTATTTATTGTGAAGTGTTGATAGTGCATTTAAATACTATCTTAGTTTAATGTATTGCCTCCACATACCTTGCTGCTCCATTCCATGTTGTTTTATTAGTTATCTTTATTCCGACATGAATAACATATAAATACTCTGGGACCCTAGTTAACATATTGTACTTGTCGGAAATATTGCCTATTATTCCATTGTTTCTTATGCATTTTTCAGTGTTTACTTGTGTAACTTTTGTTAAATGTACTTTTTCATAATTGCCCTCTCGATGTTGGCAGGAGATCTCTGAAGAGGTACCTGGGCATCTCGGCCACTATCTTTAGTCTTGATCCTGCAGGTCTAGAGGGTACGCGCATGTCGCATTGCGGGAGCCATCAACTTTTCTAGACTAACCATTTAGCTGCAATACTAAGTCTTAATCTTCTGGAACATTTTTCTTGTGTTTGCTACTCTCACACTTGTACTCTGATCTTCACCAGACTCGTGGCTCTGGAAATTCTAATCCCAAAAGTTAACCATGTACTTTTGCCGCATCGGCCTCATCCAAAACTATGAGGTGCAATGCACAAGAAAGTAACTCAGGAAGTTCTTCGGGTTGGTGAACTGGTTGCGGGAAATCATCTGAGATGTCGCAACAATTACAGCGCCCTGAACTGATATGCTTGGATTTTCCGAGGTCCTCCCAGTGCCATATGGTCCAGTGTGCAGGCAATAATATTGACAGTTGATTATGTCGCTGTTGTTGACACACCTCTCATCATGTCCACATAGGGAGTGGGGAGGGTTAGGATACATTAGAGCTAGCAGGAAATATCAGTGGATGGCAGAACATGAAGCCAGCTTTAAGAAGATCAAAGACAGATTCAATCTGCACTTACGCAATCGAAACCTAATGTTGATCGGTCGGGTGCTGTTTTTGTGGTATTATGCTGCACAAAGGAAATGTGGACATCTGAAACACGTCAAACCCCTCTCTCTGGTGACTGTTTGGTCCCCGCAGTCCCCCAAGGAATCTGCCATGCATTAAAAGCAACAGGATGTTGGCAGTCGCAGCTTGTTATGGGGCATCAAGTTGTAGTCCCATGATGATGCTGTGCTGCACTGGCCGCTGATGATCTGGGGCTGTGACACCGCGGACGCTGATGATGAAGTGCCATGGCACATGCTCGGCGAAGGGGGTTGACCCAGTCGCAAACTGGCATGCCTGATGATGCAGGTAATGCTGCCGCTTGGATTGCCGAGGAGGGGGGGGGCTTCGAGACCAGCTTCCCTGCCAATTCAACTCCACGGTTGCTGCTGCTGCTGCTGCGTGGACTCCTTGATGGCTGTCATGTTGGCGAGGAGGAAGGAAGGTGGCCCCTGGTCGGGATCGTTGATCCTGATAGACTTCCCCTGTCGGATTTGAGGAGGTCACTCGACGAGATATCACCTGTGTTGAGTGTCTTCTTAGACGTCACAACATACTCCGGCATGGACACTTCCCTGTGAGCTGATCGGGCCCACAGTATCTCCTGCTGACAAGTTTGGGTGACATCTTTAGAAGTCAACGCCTCGAGCTGGGCATCGGGACACTCCGGACTGACCCATTCGGATCTACAGTTCTTGCTGAGCTGTTTTCTGTTGTTTCAGACGAGGTGACCTATTCCTTGTCCTCCTCTTCTCCCCATGCTGCCATTCTGGATATTGTAAAATACAGGTGATGCAGTGGAGAAGAGGCATCGATGAGGACTCCCATCAGTGTTGGAGCTCATTGCCCCTACTTCACCACCTGGTGTGGCTGCTGCTTGTTCTGGGCTTCTCAGTCCACCATCTTGGTCGGGTGTCTCGATGCTAGGTTCTGGCATGACCAGGTGGAGGTCTTCTCAATGTACAGCAACCCTCCACTGGCTGCTCACCTTTACTAGGTAAGTTGTAAACCTCAGCATCTTAATGTTGGTGTGTGGCCCGCTCCATTTACAGGCTAACCCTGCGCAGTAATTCTTTTTGACACTGCTCAGTTTCTGTTGTCAGACATAGATGTGCTGTCTGGGCTTGAGCTGTTTTGGTGGGCACATCGTTGCCGGGACCCACTGCAATATGTACCGCTCTTGCTGCATTCGGGCGTACTGCAAGTCTATTTCACAGCATTGTCGCCTACCTGCTGCTTTTTCTTCGCTCGCACTGACTGGTTGTCGGATGTGGAACTCTCCAGGTAAGGGCAGCTCCCTTCCCTGGAGTATGTCCACTGGTGGCTGGCCTGTTGCCAGATTCACCCTTCGTCTGATGGTGAACAGGACCACGTGTAGATGTTCCGCCCAACTAGTGTGATTTTTTCCCTATCTGCAGACACAACTGAGTTTTCAGATCCTGATTCCTCCATTCAGTTGGATTGACTCGCGGATGGTACATATCCTTTCTTCGATGCTGGACTATCCACTTGGTACACAGTTCTCTCCAATATTTCCCTGTGAACTGTGTAAAATTGCCTGTTAATAATGGTCATGTGTAGCCCCTTCGGGGTAGAATTAATTCTCCAGTACACAGGCATATAGCATGCATGTACAGTAGAAACTGGGTATGCTTCCGTTCATCTCGAGAATTAGTCACTGGCCACAAGTATGAAAGTTTGCCGATTGGAGTTCACAGAATGGTATTATCAGGTCCAGTGAGATTGACTCATATGGTTTCTGCAGTATCTGTGGTTGTTGTTATGTAACCCCATTAGTTCTGCAACTCTTGAACAGGAACACTTCACACACTCCCTCACACACTGCCTAATGTTTCTGGTGATGCCAGGCCAATGAAACTGGCTATGAATGTTTCTGGTGGTCTTCGATGCTCCAGGATGGCCTGCAAACTGAACATTGTGTGCATAGCATAGAACCTTCTCTCGTGCGCTCTTGGACACATAAAACAGCAGTGTCGCTTCCGGTCACTGCAGTCGCATTTCGACGTGTTTGCTGTTCATGTGCCACCAGTCCTGGCCGCCTTGGAGGATGGAAGTGATGCAATGTTTTGTTTCTGTGCACTGCAATTATGCAGATAGAATGCTTTCATGCTAGTCATCGATCCCGAGTTCCAATCCTCCAGGTGCTTCGATGACGACACAGCTCACGCGGCCATCACCAGTTGTCGGATGGGGGCCTGGGGTAGGGGGAATAAGGTCATCACACTCATCCTGGGCCACAGCTACCGTTTCGCCTGGCGTGCATGAGAACTCATTTGATAGTTGATTCTTGGCCCCTGGAACATGTTGTACCTTGAAATCATACACTGGCAGGAGTGCCCAGCATGCTAGTTTGCTTCTAGCCACCTCCATGGTATGAAGTCATAGCAAGCACCTGTTGTTGGTTTGTAGTATGAACTCTGCTACTCCAGGTACACCAGGTATCATTTTATGGCCCACACTACTGCCAGACACTCCCGCTCATTAACGTCGTATCTGCCCTCTGTTGCCCCGAATTTTGTGCTGCTGTTCTCTATGATGAGTCGCTCTTGGTTGTCCTCTATTTAGTAGAGGATCGCCCCAAGTTTTTCTCACTGGCATCCATTTGTAGGTACACGTGACGAATTGGGTCGTGCCGAGCTAATGTTTTGCACTGTATGAATCTGTCTTTGGTCTCCTTGGAGCTGGCTTCATGTTCCCCCATCCACTGATATTGCATGTTTGCAGACAGCATATCAGTCAAGGGCACTGTGATTGTTGCTAAGTCGCAGATGTTTTCCTGCAGCCAGTTCACCACCATGAAGAACTTCCAGAGTTGATTTATTGTGTGTGGAACCTCATAGTTGTTTATGAGGGCTATTTGCTCTTGTGTGGGTCGGCTTCCATGTTCATCGACCATGTGCCCAAGAAATTGGATTCCTGGGTGACTGATGTGGCATTTTCGGTTCGCACATGTCAACTTGTTGATGGCTAGCCTTTCTAGGATTGACAAGAGGTGTTTAATTTGGTTGTCCCAGGTCTCAGACCATATGATCATGTCGTCCAGAAATGTGAGGGCGAAGTCGCCTGCGTATCCATCGAGTACCTGGACCATTATAGTCTGGAAAGTTGCTTGTGCGCACTTCAAGCCAAAGGGCACTGAGCAGAACTGGCTTCGCCTTCCGTCTGGGGTGGTGAATGCCATTTTGTGGCTGTCTGTGGGCTCGATTGGAACCTGCCAGTAGCCACTGCGCTGGTCAAGTGATGTCATGACTTTGGCTTTACCCAAACTGTGCAGTGCATCCTTGACACTTATGTATGAAGGCGAGGTGTTTTGTGTGATTTGATTGATCGGTCTGAAATCCACACAAAAGTGCCACATCCCGCCCATCTTGGGTGCCAAGTTTATTGCTCTGTTGTAATGGCTGCGAGTTGGTTCAATCATACCCTTAGCGAACATTTCTGCTACTTGCTCCTTTATTATTGCGCAATGATGTGACTGGTAGCTCCTTGGCCTGGAACACATTGGTCGTTCGTGCTCCAGTGGAATACTGTGCTCGGCCACTATGGTTAGATGTATTGGGTATCCTGCCATGAATACATACATATCGTCGTTCATCTAGAGGGCTTTTCCCAAAATCTCGGTTCTCTAAAGGGATTGCATGATCTATGTCGTCCAGTTGGACTCTGGATGCACAACTAGTGGGCCGAGGTTCTGTGTCGTACACTGTTCGCCTTTCCTTCTGGCCGAAATGGATTTTACAGGCATCAGGCTCTACAATGATCTTCGGCTCTGTGAGCCAGGGGATACCAAGGATTGCACCCTCCAATATGTTCGCAGACACAAGAGCTGTCGTGATGGTGTCCACATCTCTAATTCGGACCTTATTACTGTCTCTCCCATAGTTTATTTCATGTTCTGCTTTGTAGCAAGTTGTAGCACTTGTGTACTTGGTGTAAGCTCGCGAGTATCTACAAACTCGATGCGCACAAAGAATTGGGAAGTAGCTGTATCGATCAATGCGTAGCAAGGTTGCTGGTTGATGTGTACTGGTATTCTGATAATTTTGTTTTGTTGTTGATTGATTTGCTGGATGATGATCTGTTGAGAGGTTATGTCTGCTTGCCCAACTTGTTGCGGCAGCAGTGTTGCATCGGGACTGTTCGCCCGGGGGGAGTGAATGTCAAGTTCGCCTAACCCGACGGAATGTTTCACGTCGGCGGAATTTGGATTCCCCCTTCTACGTTGTGCTTGGGGCACTGACTGTGCCAGTGCCTTTGTCCTTCTCCTTTTCAGTATATGCTCGCAAAGGGACGTAGTTTCTGTCCTTTTGCCAAGCCCGAGTTTGCTTCTGTCACCCCTACTGGTTTCGATTCTTGGTCCCTTTGCTGCCTTGCACTGTTTTTCTTCTCTTTCATTGCATCCAGCTGGTTGTGCTTCTGTTCGCACTCTCTGTTCTATATCTTTTCTGCAGTGCAAATAAAACATGTCTCCTTCCCTTGCAGTGTTTCTATGTTCCCGGCTAGTCTGATCCAAAAATGGTGCAGAGTGCTTGAAGTCCTCGGTGTTGCTGTGTATGAGCAGGTGCTAGCAGGTTTTCAGCTTGTACTGTGGAAGCTACCACCTCGAGGATTTCCTTCTCGCTCATGTTGGGGCAAAATTTCCCGATTTCTCTGATCTTTTTGGTGGCAAAGGCTGTTAGGGTCTCTCCTGGTTTTTGCACTTATATTAATGCCCTACTCTGTGCCTGTAACAACGAGTACGTATTTGAGAAGTGACTCTGAAAGCTGCTCAGGAATTCCACCCACTCTGTGCTGTAGTGGCTAACTGATAGCTACCAATTGCTTGCTTCCCATACTAACAGTGCACCTTCACAATTTGGCCATTCCTACTGGCACACCTTTTGCCTCTCTAGCCGAGCTGTGCAGTCGTTGAGGAAGGATTGTGGGTCTTAACTGGCTAAACCCGCAAATGTTGGCAGGTGCTGGAAACAAGCAGGAGTTGTGCCTGCTTCAATGGCTCTTGTTGTCGCCATAATAATTTTTGAGGTGGTATTGCCTGGTGGTAGTGGCCATGTAAAACTCATAGGTTGTGGTGCAATTCGTTTTTCCTCAGTTCTTATCGACAGTTGGGTTGAATGGACCAGTGTGCTGTGGTGCACACTGGCCAATTCCGCTCCCACTACTGACGTTCCTGACCCCACAAGTTGTGATCCTAGGGTAAATTGTCCGCACAGGAACCTCCTATCCGTTTGGTTCCCTATATCTGGCCCAGTCAGGCATTGCCAGTGAATTATGCAGCTGTACACTTCACATCCTACACTCACTTTATTTCGCGTCTGGCAGTTTTTCTGCCAGTGTATGGAAAGTTTTTGTTTGCATGTGGCGCATAGGATGAGTCCCTTTCGGTCTATGGTGGCCTTTTTTTCTCGGCTTAAGCATTTGGTATGTATTTTTAGGTGCACTGTACACAAGTCACAATTCTGTTCCCTCTGCCTGACCACGTAACATTCTTGGCACACCTCCCATTTTTCCAATCTGTTATGGTGTCAGATTGCATAAACAAATATAATAATAGAGCTTGATTACACGTGCACACAAATTGGATGGGTAGTCCCTGTTTATTTTCGGTCGCTTGTATTTTGTCAAAGTCTGCACAGACAAGAGCTTGTGCACCGTCCGACTTGCAATTCCAGGCCTTGCATATACGTTCCTGGTTCGCTTTGGTTATCTGTTCCTTAGGTATAACTGATGCACTTTCCCTGCACTTGTGCACCAGTTGAGGTGTTCTCTCCCGTTGTCTCACTCGACCACGTATTGTGGGGCGTGGGCTGTAAAGTCAAACATCTCGTGATGCGATTGCCGACTCGTGCGGAACGTGGCTGGCCATCTGCGCTGCACAGCGTGTGGGAGGGGATTATTTACTGTTCCAGCCAGCGACTGGCTGTCTGCATGGCTGTCCACATGGGCACACGCCCACCTGGTCACTCTGGAATGTGGAAGGGGAAGAAACTGGTGCCTGGCTGTCTAACTGTACTCGCTCGGCAGCTGCTGAGTGTGCAACGCTCCCTGTTTCCCGCACAAAGAACATGCAGAGTTTTGAAAGTTTTACAAAAGTTTATGTTTGGACTGTTAAATAAATAATTTATTCATTTTGACGTTTGAAATCACTGTTTGCTTTTGCCTATTGTGCCTTATTGGCATTTACTGGCTCAAGCTGTTTCTGTTGGCCATGTTACTTTTATCTGCTGGTATAATAACTCATGGTTGTGTTGACAATTTCTACGAACACGTTTGTCGATATGTCATGTTTGTTATTGCTCTGAGCGATCTGTTGCGGACCACATGTACACTCAATAAACATACATTGACCCTTGTATCACTACAATTACTGAGTGGCAGTGTTTGACTTGCATTTGTTTTGGACTACAGTTATTGCTATGTTTGTTTGTATGTGTTTTCACATCGGACATGTGAAGGAACAAAATTTATGACATCTGCTGATGTGTTCAAATGAACAACCCAACACTGTGGGATGTTGTTACAAATGCAATTCCAACTCTGAACTTCTGTTGACATGTTGCATGTTACACACAGGACACTGTACATCATTTGACTTAATGACATGAACAAGACTCATTTGAATAATTAATATTGTGTAAACAAAGCTCTGAAAGTTCTCTGATGTTACTGAAAAATGCACATAACTTCTTTGCACATAATTCAATTAAGTAAACAAGCTTTAAACACCGTTGAATGTTATGAAAATTATGCATTTAAAATTTACAATAAAAACTCTTGAACATTTCTGACTCTATGAAAAATGTGTTTGACTTTTTAAACATCCTTGGACTTGATTGGAAATGTTTCAACAGCCTATTCTGAGCTTCTTGTAATCAACGATCGACCACCTAACGGAAAGATGGGATACTCAAGGCTTTATTTCGTGATATGTGTTTGTAGCTAATGCTCCAAGAAGTCACTCATTGAACTAATGAAAAAAAACTCGCGCAGTGGGAAAATTTTAATGGTTTTGTCATTGTTTTGAATTACTCAAAATTCTTGCGTACTTTGCAGCCACAGAACGAATTGGATGTTAATCTTGTGTTTATATTTCATCAAAGGCAAAGGGGAAATAATCACTTCTTGGAATTTAACCTACATCACAAGGATACCAAGGAAGGCAAAAAAAAAAAAAAAAAAAACGAAATATTACTTTAGTGAAAGCTTGATAGAATATGAAAACTTAATAAATATATTTACATGCATATATTAGTATCACCCATTTGTCCAAATAAACACTAGTGCAACTTCAGAAGACTTGTATTATTTAATGTAATTGCAATTACCTAGGTTATGATTGGGCACTTTCAAGTTAGCTTGGTAATAAATTTTCAAGAAACATATGGTGGTGTAACATCAGTTACATCCGTTTTTAACAAAGTATTTATTTACTGTAACATTTCAGTCAAAATGGAAAGTAATAACTGGTAATGAAAATGACAAAATCATTTTTTCCTTTTTGTTGTAATGACCATTCATTAAGAATTACACACACCATGTGAATATAATTTGATATAGGCCTATGCCAATTTAATTCATAAGCAGCACTTAAAGCCTGGTATACAATGGCAGTAGCAAGTCGTCGTCGTAGGGTTGTAACAGGAGTCGTCGTAGGTTGTAACAGGAGTCTCAGGGTGGTTCGCAGTCTCGTAGAGAGCCAATCATACAACTTGGATAAAATCCAAGTCCTGTACATACAACTGCTATGACTAACCAACATTAACTAAATTGTAGATAAGGGACAACAGCAAAAGGCATAACATTATTTACTAGTTTACAAAAATGCTTTAAAATACACAGGACAGTCCTACTTTATTCGTGAAACAAATTGACTGTGTTGTATGGCGTAATAGATTTATGCACAATTGAATGTGTTTATTGGATATAAGAAATTGTAATTGTAAACAATGGCAAAACAGAATATAGCCCAATAAAATTCACTATTTTTCCAAACTGTAACTGTAGGAGCGTGATTGTCGCTTGTTGCAAGCAATTTATAGTTGTTGGTTAACTTTACAGTGCCTATCATAACTTACAAAATTGAAATGGTAGTGTTTATTCAATTTAAATCCTTCCAACAAATTTAATGCTACAAATAAAAATATCGCAATAAGTAAATTCTGTAGTGAACAGATGGAGAATTTTTGTGCTCGAATTGATTAACAAGCTGGTCACAAGTATTTACAACATACATTTGCTTCCAGAGGCTGGTGTGAAAATGCACACTACTAAAACATACAATCTGCCCTGCCAAAAGGCCATACAAAGTATCAAAATATGCAATTGTACGAAAATTAACACGAGGAAAGCAACAAATAAATACTTTACCAAATTGTGTTACCCACATCCTGACAGTTACATATGGCAGATTAACGAGTGCTAAACAACGAAGTTTGCAGATTGCTACCAATTTAACCATGATAGTTTGCCTATTATTTATAACAACAGACGTAACATACATTGACTCCCGTATATGTGTCAATTACAACAGTTGTTTGATCACCTACTGGTTGTATGTTTAATAATAAGAGGCAGTTACGATTTTTTCCATTAATTTAGAATTTTCCATGCAACATATTCTTTGGTGGTTTGTGATTTGTTCTTACGAAGTGTTACAAACAAAACATTATGTAAACAGTTTTCATACAACATTGAATACCGCTACGACTTCCACGACTGTCATGAACCACGGATGCTTTGTAGACGAGGCTTAAGATTGCAGAACTTACTTTGTAATTATTGTCACATACTTACCACAGCTATGATAGTGGAACTAGAGTTGTTTCACAATGCTTAAACAAAACAATTTCCCAGTTGAGTTAAAGCCTTTCAATTAAGGAATCTCGAAACATAGTGCAAATAAGTTGTTAATCGTTGCACATGTAATGTTTACCTTTTATGTCCTTAAAAATAAGATGATAAAACCACTGCTACAATACACTGACTTAAAGATGATTTTATACTTGTGCATTTTAACTACAGATGCATGGTCATACTTTTTTCACCTCTTAAGAAAACTGGGCACGCCAACTGTAAAAATGTTATTGATTACTGTTTTCACAATGTTTTATCTCATTGTATATACTTCAATGAAATAAGTGAATGCATACAGCAATAGATAACTGGATTTTTAACATTTCTTGCAAAAAAAAAAAGTAGTATTCGCAGAACGTTTATTTACAGAGATACACCTATACACACAAACAATTTCAGAGAAAGTAGCTTAGTACAATATGTGCTCTTAAGAAGGAGAGGTAGAAACACAATTAAATATTTTTCCATATATTATATTAGCAGAGTACCTTTTATTACACTTAATATATTAGTGCATTGTTTCGACAAGATAGAGCTCAATACGTTTGATAAAAGCAACCTGCATACACTACAATGCATGACACAAATCGGTAGGTATGTACATATAGTTAAAAAGGTTTTTCAAAGAAAAATTTAATAAAAATTGTGAATCTTTTTTATGTTGGTGGTTTACATACAATGCAAACAAACTAAATGTGAAACACACAAATAATAATACATACTGTACCTATCACCTGATGTGATCAGAACAGGCATTATAATTTTTACCAGCCATTTTTATTATGCATACTAACATTATGCCCAAAAATTTAAAAATAAATCTGAATCTTGTTGAATTAACTAAAATAAATAAGGACCCGGCCTACCAGGTCCTTTTCTCTGCCTTTAAAGTTGAGAAGCATCAGAGTGATAAGTGCGAGACTTCATGCGCATCAAGTGCTCCATCAACACGAAGCCCAAGGCTCTCAACTGGTGTGCGGTGTTTTCGTTGGACTGCGTTTACGTATGGGACCTTCTGCAGTGACCCCATTATTTTATTAGTGGAAAGTCAATAGGAAGGTTCAATGCAGGGCTCTTGAATACGTATCTGATTGGTATATTTTAAGATACTGCACTTTGAAAAGGCAGTATTTAGCTATCTTGGAGTAGGCCTACTCTTAAATGGTTTTTATAAGGTGTGTGACATCTTGAAATCACTCAACAGCACTCGTCTGATGTGAAAGTTCTTTTAGTACATCAGCACACTGGACACACATTTAATAGTTTCATGAAAAACAAGTATTTCAAACACACTGAAATATTTGATGTGTCGAGGTGGGCAGGAGCTATAAATGAGAGTTTAATTAATATTTGTTTACAAAAAAAATATGAAAAAATAACTTTTCATGTGTGAAATAAATAATGGCACATTTCATGGGACAGTAGCACATAATGCTCAATTTTGCTATCTTATACACAGAATGTCACTACTTACTTGAACATGAGACAGCTGTTTTGATTATCTATTTATTGCTCATGTATTGTATTTTTTGTGAACAGTGTAAATTTGATGAACTGAAATTACAAAATTTTAACATTTTTGTAGTTTTAGTACAATAACACAACATAAGTGCTTGACCAAGGGTGTGCAGGGAAGGGCAGCTACCCCCTAACTTTAGTGAATAAAAAAAGTATTTACCAAAGACAGACTTTTTTTTGTATTTGGGTTTCATCAAAGTTGATACCTTTTAAGCCTAATTTTCTGGAAAGAACCAACTAATCATAAATTTTACCTATGCCCCTCTCATCCAATGAAAGTAGCATCTCTCTAACATAAATCCAGGCTACACCCCTGTTACAGCAAGTCTGGGACTGGTTCTATTTGTGTGATGTGCTCCAATTAAAATAATCACTTGACAAATTTTATGTGATAGTATTCAAGAAGTGTTCATTGTCATGTCCACTTGGTTGGAGTGTATATTTTGGGGTACATTTTTCCTCTTGGTGTGAATTTGAAGTGTGACTAAGTCGTGTCTACCTTAAAGCATTTTTGTAGGGTATGAGACCAGGTTAGAGCAGACACCTGACGAATTTAGAAACAGAAAATAAGCGTAATATAAAAATGTTGCTATACTCAGACTGCCTTACAGAAACTAATAATCTTGTGATGGCTCAGCTCACTGGGAAACGGCAATTTCAACTCCCACAATACAGTACAGCAAACAATTTTACTAAAAAATTTTAAGATGGGTACACTTTTCTAGAAGAAACAAAAGTTACATGAACTCGGTTGTAACTAAGCTTGATAACTAACATTTATGGTTTCATATGAAAAGAAATACCAGAGAATAGGTATATAATTATTATGTTTTGGGAATTTCACAATTTAAATTATTAAATACAGTAGCTAGCTTGAATTCTACATTCAAAGCCACCAGTTAAGTGGTAATGACTGAGGTACTGGATAAGCAAGGAAATTTTGAGTGAACATTCATGCAAGGGTGAAAAATCCATGCATTCTTCTTCAAAATAAAGCTAGCCAGCTTACGACTGTAAAACCTTATGAATGCCTCTTTCTTAAAAAGAGACTTTCATAAAAACAGTTAAATTACATCATTGCAAAGTAACTATGGCAATATTTCAATTTAAAAATTACTCTCTCTCTCTCTCTCTCTCTCTCTCTCTCTCTCTCTCTCTCTCTCTCTCTCTCTCTCTCTCTCTCGCTCTCTCTTTTTCTCTCTCTCTCTCACTCACTCTCTTGCTAGTGCTTTTCGCACTAACTAACGAGTGGTTTTTGTATGTTATGCTCTTGCACCCTCGAACTGAGACAATACACATAGGCCAACTTAACAATAAACACAGTAAACCCAATCGAAAGTTTTGGGCGATGATAATGACATTTGCCAATAAATGTGTACAAAACTAAAATAACATTTAGCAGCTTCTTTGAGTTCTCTGAAAGTTTTTAACCAGTTGCAATTGCGAGGAAAACATATCATAGGCCTACATAATCACTACGAAAAAAAATATAATGCATATCGATCTGCTGTGAAATAGTACAGATTTTCAACATTAAAATTATCCGACATATCTAGTAACCTCAATTTACATTTATAAACAAACACTGCATAGGTCAGAGGGAACGAGAGCGCACTCTCTGGGCTAACTGAGACACGGCCTATATCACAACTGGGGAAATGTGACTATTTCATGTAGGGAGGCAATTCTAAATTTATAACTGCAATTATGCTGTTGACAAAAGGTCTGTTGCAATACACCAATGTTACTAACCTAGAATGTTTGTGATTTGTGTGGGTTTTACATAAACCTAGGAGATGCAGGGCCAGCACAATCTTAAAATTCATAAGCCTAAATTAATTTGTCACAGAAATGTAGAATAAATGACAGTAAAATTTACTTCCCAGAATTCACATGGTATTAACTTTCACACCTAGGCCATAACTGAAACAATTTACAAACAAAAACTATGTATTTTCAAATAAGAGAAATTCACTCACCATTTGCAGCCAGACACTCAATAGTTACAACAACTGTATGGCTTAATACTGGTGCAGCCAACAAAACTCTCATGGCCTTGTAATCTGTAGGATATAAATGTTCTTCGGTCAACTTGTATAACAGATGGAAGGTCTCCTTACTGTCAATCCCATAAGCACCCAATATATGCTACCACTGTGCAGTCCCAATCACTATTTGGCCACTAATGGTCACTTAACATGAAAGTTATATTTAAGCAGCATGTTGTGAAGACAGTGTTCAACAGATGCAATGTGTCAAAAATGGTCATAATTTTCAAATAATTAAACATGAATACCAAAACCTTTTAGTGCATTGGCATTGGTACTTGCTATATCACAAACTATCACTACAACATTCAGAATAACCTCTTGAGATGATGTAAGAACATCGTTATTCAGAACAATGGCTTTTTCGAAAACTGGGAAAATGATATCTGTAAATGGTATATGCGTTTGTTGATTAAGTTACTAATCACACTTCACTGGAATGTTTTGAGTTTCAAGTATTTCGCACTGTATACCATGGAACATAATAGTGAGGACGGCGATGAATATGGGGCTGTTATGCAATAAAACACATAAAATTCACGTCGAATATATTACTTTCAGCTAGCTGAATCATGTTTAATGCTATAGCACCTCTGGAAACGAAATTAATTTTACAAAGCGTTAGTCACAGGGTACGATTTTGCCTACACACTAATGATATACAGCTATAAGCCACAGTAAACAAGCATTGTAGGACTGTCGTTATATTCTGTTGAGTTTTTCATGGCTTACCTTCTTAACATTCAACAGATGATAATACTACGAAATATATAAGTAGTAGAAAACACGATGTAGGCCTATACCATTTTTCAGAAAATGTTTTGGACTTTTTTTTTTTTTTTTTTTTAGCAACTATCCTGGATACATACTAGCATTATCACTGATTTCGCAGCTGGCACCCCATTCTACTGTAATAAACGTGTTGTTTCCAGTTACTTTTCAACACTTTCGACCCAAGCTAACAATATCTCCACTTTTAATCCAATGTCTGTCCTATAATTTAACATTTGTACACCGCACTTGAGAAGTAAGGAACTGAGCTGTTGTCGATGACATTTATTTGAAAGAGACTCTACAAGTTTGACACGATCACTGTTCACAGAGCACAGCTGTCCAAAGGAAATTCTCTTGTTCTTGTACTTTCTTCTGACATTTACGAAATGAAAGTTGTTTCCTATGTGTCAGGTATTTAAAACATAAACAATTTGTGTAATTCACTATAGTTTTTTTCTTTTCGCCAAAAGAAACATAAACTTTGAATGCAGTATTTCTTCTGTTGCCGCCAAATAACTGTCTATACGTTGCAATGTATCAACTTGAGTTTCACTGCACAAAGTGTCTCTTCTTGAAGTATCCTGAATGTCTTATTGAAACACATACATTTTCTTTGTTCTTTGGTGTAGAGTGCACCAGATGCCCTGATGCAACATTGTCATTTCCAGCTAGAAGTGGTCCTCCTTATTGCTGTCCAGAACTTACTTGTGTTACAATAATTGCATCTAAAATTAAAGTTGCGTTGCTGTTGTCTCGAAACTAATTCCAGTCAAAATAATGCCCACAAAGACACAAGGCCATCATTCTGACAATATCCAGGTAGTTTGGGATTCTAGGCAGCATCAGCCCATTTCTTGTGCCTAAAAATAAAAATAATAATAATTAAGTAACCAAAAAAAATGAAAGTAACAAATCACAATACCTTGCCACTGCATTTGGAGTTTGTTAAAGATTTAATTTAGGCTAGGTAGGTATTTATTTTCTGCTCCTACAGTTTCTCTCCACTAAAGCTAGTGCCATGCACAATGTTAATATGTAGGCCTAGGAAATTATTAATTTTAAACAGTTTATAGATGTGTATCTCTTATCAGAAAATAATGTGTTCTTTTATTTTATTAAAGAAGAGGAGCTGACTTAACAAGCCGAGGGGCTCTCTCTTCAGATATGACAGTGGTCAGACTTATAAATGTTGACTGATTTAAATTGTGATTTAATTTTTGTTTGGACTACCCATCATATTGGTAAGGCGATGAAAGAGCCACTGCGAGTACCTTAAATGTGCGCAGGCTGTAGAAGTAGCCAAACAGCGCAAGATTATTCATTTTAGTGTCTGCAAGAAAGATGTGCAAGGGACGTGGACATTACTAAGGTCGAGAGACTTGGCTACAGTAAAACTGTATGTGTAGTAGGAGCAAATGTTTCTACATAATTTCAGCTGGTTTCGGAAATAGAAAATGATTTCTTTGAAGGATCTGAAACACAGAAACTTTAATATTTTCTATTTTTTCCATAGACCCAGAGGTTTGAGAATAGTCTATTAATCTCGAGGCTAGCCGAAAGAAAAATAAAACAGACTATGCATAACTAACGAAGTAATTAAATTTGTAAATGCTTGAATTCTGTTTTTTTTTTTTTTTTTTTTTTTGTAAACGCAAATCATACAATTGAATTGTCTTGCCCTTCTTTTGAATTCCTTGGGAAAAGAAAACCTTTCACATCCTTTGAATTTGATGCACATTACACCGACGTAATTTTTTCCCAATCCAAATAACTTTTTCCATTCCTGCATAACCTATAATATGTTTCAACCCTTCGCGATGTATGCTACTTCATATTTTATGGACTTTAAATGTACACAAATATTCAAAGCAAGTGAAATTAATTCTGGAGTTTAGGTTAATTCTTGCCATTAAAACAACATGAAACAACAAAAAAAAATGGAACCATAGATGTTGGGAACCCCCAAACAGTGTGTTTGTCTTCGACACTAGCACCCCAAGTTGTCACTCACGACAACACAAAGTCTTGCACGTTCGGCACATTCTAGTTTCGCCCCCATGTAACAGGTTGGTAGTGAGCTAGTGCATATGCTGCACAGTCTGCCATATGGCAGACCGAGAAACAAGAATGCTCGTAATTTCATGGGGATTTGAAAATTTTACACCTATTTTTGAAGGTATGTCAGATTTTGTTTCAATTTTTTGTGTTCCTATTGTCAATATGGATTAATTGCAGTGACATTTCATAGTGTTTTAAAACGTTCATGCTATACTGCATTTGTTATAAACGTAACCTAGTTTTAAAGTAATAAAATTACTTTTATTGTGTTTCCGAGAAGTGTTTCGAAATAACAGCACCCAGATACAAGTAGAAGTAAGACACTCGTGATAGATATTAGAAATGTTGTTTAAAAGAACATATATGTGTTACGTTGCCGAGGTGTGTTTAAAAACAACAGTACTTAGAAACATGAGGAGATAAATTAATGTTATTCTAAAACTGCTACGAATACTTCAAATTCGACACATGGTTTATGGTGAAGGGAGATCGTTGAGCTCCTAGTCGATTTGTAACTATTTGATAATTGTATAATATATTTTTTCTACATTATAATTAATATTTGTTGTCTTGTCATACAAGCTGTCCAATATGGTTCTTTTTATGTACGGTATAACTACCACACTGGAGTAAAATTACTGTACATAGTGGTGGAAAATCCCATAAATGGAAGGGAAAATTATCTTACGTCGCGTGCATCTCTTGAGCATTTTCTCAGCAGCTAAGTGGGTGGACGGGCAGAAGAAACAATCCTTAATACCCTAATATAATGTAGTCGTCGTGGTGTAATGGAAAGTGCATCGTCCTACCGCGGTAGAGGTCCATGGTACGCGCCCACTCTCCGACAAGTATCGCAGATTTTAGAGTTTTTTTTTTCTGTAGTGTGGTGTTTGAGAGCCCTGAAGTGTGCTATATAGGGAGAAGTCCCTCCGACCCGGAGGTACTTTTGGGCTTAAATTAATGATTGGGGCGATGAGTGTGTGGGCTGCTGGATAATGAAATCAGTTTATGAAGGGGGAGGGGCATGCTTACCCTTGGAGTCTGGGCACGCATGAGGTGGAAACAGTGTAACATGATTAAAGTGTAGTGTATGAGAAAGTTAAGGAGGAGAAAAGATGATGGGACATTAATGGGGGCGAAGAAAGTGGATGATAGGGGGTTACAGTGCTATCAGCCTTGGCTATGGCCGTCGTCACCTGTCCGGGGGTCGATCGGGTTCCTCGTTATCCTCTTCCTTCTCGCCAGCGGGTTTCAAGTGCTGTGTGGAAAAGAGAGGGTGGCGAGGAAAAGGGGTGAATGGTAAGGGGGTAGCAAGCTGGCAAATGAGAGGGTTGGTGAGGTGACGGGCACAGGAGGTGCGAAAGCGGTCAGTGTTCTCTGCAAGGATGGAGTGAAAGTGCGGGATGCGGGCAGTGGTAAGGACCAGTGGCGTCTTGTAAGGGCAATTAAGGAAAGCAGTGCTTGCTCAGATAGTTTCCTGACAATGTTATATTTAAAATAAATATTAAGTTCTAACTTATATTTACTTTAAGGTAACTTTGCACTCATGCGGTACACATTCCACTAGGGAAACAATACTGTACATTATAAGAAAACAACTCGTTTGTTGGCTAGCAAAACGAAGATGTTTGGAATCGCTGGAAGTAATTATTTCAGCATGTAGGCGGTCGCAATGGTTTTTGGCCGATGGAGGAGAGGCATGGTAGGAAGACCGCCCAGGGAGGGGAGGGGTGTTATGACTCCGTCAACCTGTGTTAGAAACTACGATGGTAGTGCTTTCTTCACTGAACTGAAGCGGACATAGCCAAAGCTGGCCTAGCCACAGGCAGTTGGCATGGTGTAGTTAACAGTAACTAGATCGATGTGTGGGAAAGTTCGTGTGCACAACACGAATTGTATTGTTTTCATTTAATTTAGTTTTGGTTCTGAGAGTGTTATACATATTCGTTCGTGATTTATACCCTACATAAAAATTATAAAATCACAGTGTGAGACTGAGAACCGTGTAGATTGTATGAGTGCAACAGAAACATGTGGATGTAAGTGGTGTGTGTGTGTGGATTACGAATGAAGCATTTTTCCAGCAGTGCTTTCACTTTTCAGGAAAGATGTGACATCATAAAAGAGGAGTAGGCCGACACCTGAACTTATGATCTCGATAACATGCAAGAAAGGTAATTTTGTACGTAATTTACAAATAAACGTTTATCAGAAACACTTGTTTTGCTGGCCATATTTATTGTTTCCAAAGGATGTTAACATGTGGACTGCAACTGGGTATTGTGACCTTAACAATCTGTGCAATGCTGTTAAGAAACACGAGCAATCTGAAGTTCACATAAATTCGTTTTTATCTCTTAAAAAATCTGGTAAAAATAGAGTTGACTGCTTTCCATCTTTACACAAATGAATAATCATGTTTCGTGTCTTCACTTCCATACAAACAAAATTGCTCCGTATGTAAATACCTTGCTGTCGACGGGTATTAAAATAATATTGATTTTGACTGGACAAGTTTCCAGGTTTGATGAAAGTATCTTTGTAATATTTTTCACTTGGGCAAATTTTATGTTAAAAAATATTGATATTTTACAAGCGGTATATTTTATATTTAGGTGCGAAAAAATTTTAATGGCTCCATTTTGCACCTTGAAATTCAAATTTTCCCGGGGAGGGCCTCAGAACCCCCCTCCCCCTATTGGGGAGATCAACACCACTACTGCCCCCTGTGCCACAGTAGCTTGCCCATTAAATTATAGCACGCATCGCCAATGGCAAGGACCTGGTCTCGATGAATGGGCAGGGGAAAACTAAGGATGAAGTGAAGAGAGCTGAAGAAAATATGGGTAGGTGGGCGAAGGATGTGTGTGGTAATGTGGGATCAGGTGTGGCAGGCATAGATAAGAATGGTGAAGATGAAGGTGCGGAATACAGGGAGGCGGGTGCCAGCATAAGGGCGAAGAACGGGGGCGAGGTGAATCATGGTAGTGCGGGCTTTGGTGATAACGTAGTCGAGGTGGGGAATGAAGTTGAAATGGAAGTGAAATGACGAAAATGATGCTAAGGTATCGGACTTGGGGTGACCAGGGAATGGCGGTGGCGGAAAGTCGATGGGGATGGTCCTCGGTGGGGTGGTGACGAGAGAAAAGGACGCTTCGGATTTGGTTATTCTTCAGAGGATATAGGTAATTAAAAAAATTAACAGTACTAATACCCCGTGTATTTTTTATATAATTCTATTATCCAATATAGTTAATACTATTTTTTTACAGTGTGGTTAAAAGGAGTAACACTAATAATTAAGTCGAATAAATACATTCCGGGTTTAACTAAATGATTTGGTAAAAAAAAAAATATCTTAGTAGCCAAGCCAAATAGATGCACATGTGTTTTAACACAGGCATATATTTGGTTCGACAAAGTGATTTGGTTAAAAGTAATTGTCTTATTAGTCAAGCCAAACAGCTGTTTGGTTGTTTTAACACACACATGTTGAAGTTCGGCAGAATTATTTGGTTAAAAGAAACTATTGTTGTGGTTCTGCCAAACCTGTGAACTGACTTGATTCAGCAGCGTATATCGGTTACTATTACAGCAATATAACATTGTTGAGACAACTAAATAATATCAAACAAAGCATTTGGTTGCGCCAAGCAATGATCTTGATAGCTACTAGGCAAATATACCATTTGGTTGTTTCAAAAAAATTCCATTGGATTTTACTTAATAATTTCTCAGTGCAGGATCTGTAAATAAGTTGAAATCATTGTTTGTCATTTTTTTAAATCACGTAAATATTGTTTACCACTAAAGTATGAATATTTTATCGACGAAATTCTGCCGATAGCCAATCGCAACATAATGGAGTGGGAGGACTGCCACAGTCAGGTAAATGGAGTGGGAAGTGTTCTCCATCACAAGAGCCACGTCGCAACTCCCAGGAGAGGATACTGACGGAAATGAAAATCACACATAAGAGCTGAAACGCAGCTAGCCACCAGGAAACACATATTGACTATTGAGGTAATATTTTTTTGGTCGGTTGCAGTGCGTGCATGACAGGGCATGGCCGAGCGGATGTTGGAGAATTACTTTGTACGAGCTATTTCCTGTTTACTGCTGGCCATCCAACATCTGTTGGCACAAGGGTCTCCTTCTGTTCCGAAGGGCCAATCCTTTAGATAAAATTAATTTTTTTCACACTTAAGTTATTTAGCAAAAAAAAATTATATTTAATAAAGTAAAGCTTAAAGTTGCTATAAAAACGATCTTGTTAGATTTGATATGCATGTATATTTTACTTACACAAATTACAAACAAACTACAAATGTGATTGAATTTTTTTTTAGAAATTCAATCTGACAATCAAAATACATTCGTAAAAAATTATTAACAGACTTTGACGGTCGACCCAATGCAGTAGAACAGGAATCTTCTGGATATTTTTTTCTTCTTCCATGTTGAGGTCAACTGTGGGCGAACTATGTCGGCGACGATGGCACCATGTAATATCCCACGTGGATGTTTGCGGGGGCGCACTTCACAGTCTGATGCAGGTCCCCTGGAAACTTTTTTCTTATTATGCATTGTGGCGTCGACACAACAGTACGACCTTCGACGTTTCGTGGAGGCAGTTTGAGTCGATACATCGCTGGTATTATTTCTTCCCCGACTTACAAAATTCTGTGTGGAGCAGTTCTGTGTGGAGCAAGTCTGGGTGAAGCAGTGAGGGGCGTGAATTTCGGTACTCGTGAAATTCGCCTCAGCTCGAAGTTGCTGAAATTTCTATAATCTGATCCACGGTTGCTGGAAGAGGCATATCCGCTTCATTTTATGAAACAAACAATTTCCAGGAGTGCAGCAAGTTATTAACTGTTGCGTAAATTCAACCGAAGTCGTCGAATATAGCCAGTGGTTCCAACCATCACAATTCCTCTTCATAGTTATATAGCGATCAAGACTCCCAGAACGAATAGGTGATTTTAGAGTCGTCTCGGAATGTCAAGAAGTAAAGATACTCCGGGTGAAAGGGAGTCATCTTGCTCCCACTGTGACTCATACTAGACTGGTGACTAATTTATTTGAGGATTGTATTTTTTTTTTACGTTGTGGTACGGCACCATATCTCACAATACAAAAGAATATATATATAACACACACACAATTATGTTACATCTCTGCGCATACCACTTGTAAAGTACCTGTGTATTTCTCGAAGTGCTCACTTAAGAGCTCCGTTTCTCTTCTCATTTTATTAAGGGGATAGCAGCCATTGTCGCTCTGTTAGCCGATAAGCTCCATTTACACAAATTACTCGCCCATTTATTTTTTTCTGTTTTTGGTCTGACCACATAAATTGGTTCACTTAACGACGTGATTGTAAGATATCCTTGAGCATGTAGCCATTCTGAAAGCCTTGTAGATTACAGTACATTATTACGACTGAAATGTACATACCCACACCACGCATGTTTGCGTGCATAATTAACTGCTGATATTTACCAGGCCAGAAAAACAATTGTATTGAACAATCCTGTATTGGAATATCAAGCAGTAGGCAGTAGTGTTAGTGGGCACATTTTCCATGGTGATTATCTGTATCCTGCAGTTGACCATGCCATTCTGCACATGCTCGTTTTTCTTTGATGTATCGAATACTAGCTAAGGTGCCATGTCTCGGAAATTGTCGGGGCTCGGGACGGGATGCGCCTCGCGTCCGAAATACGAAGATTGGAATTGCGAAAACATATTATATGCCAATAAGTACTATCCATTTTCAAAGTTTGGGTTTAAATCCACGTACTGGTATCTTTCGCTATTCAAAAATATCTTAACCTTTTCGACCTTACAGTGGTAGAATGTAGATTTATCAGCTCTGATACTATGCTGTTTATTCGTCTGAAGCCCCAGTAAGACGTAGAGTGGTTTTTCCATGCCGGACGTCTTCACGAGCCAGTGATTTCGCATGGTGGTGGGCAGTGCCGGGCAGGTGAACAGGCTCCAACTTCTGAATGGTATTTTGATCACTTTTTCTATCTTGGCAAAATTCAACAGCTTGACAAGTTCGCGAGTGCTCGGGGTCATGTGAGGAACCAACCATTCTATGGTCTTCAAAGTAAGAGAGACGGACTCCGGGTTTTCTCCTATTCCAAACACAGCATCCAAACGCGATGTGGCTAGCATTATCACCAGCACCTCCCTCGCCACTATTATTTTCTTATAATCCTCGGCAAATCCCAGTAGCATGGAGAGTGGAAGGTACACTTCGAACCTGCCTTCAGCGTAAATGAGAACACAGTAGGCATTTTCGATTCCCCAGTCTGCCTTCTTGGCTGTGGAGAGATGGTTGGACGTGAGCGATATGTCATTTTTTATCGATGAGGTTATGCCCACATCACATGACTAGTCGATCGCGATGCCATTAATATCGTATGTTACTCGCTCGAAAAGAAGAAGAATTCCATTTCGTATCAACTTAATAGTGGTCGGGTGGGTCCCATCTGCCCTCGTTAGCCTGCCTCTTATGCACACAAAGGACTCACTAGGCAGGGTGTAAATATCTTGTTGGTGTATAGGTATATTAACCTCCCTTTCGAGAGCGAAAGGTCCGGCAAGATACGGTTAGTAACAGAAAATTTCTATTTTATCAAGTTTATCGTCGAATTCTATGAGCTGATCCATGTTGGGAATTTCGTTTGCCATGTCGATTTACTTTTAAACCATAGACATGGAGAAACTTTGTGTTTTCACATGTATCGCAATGCTTCCTCCTAACTTACTGGTGTCGGGTTCGATGCACTGCAGGCATTTATACGTTTTGTCTTCCCGACGAAATTTAGTCCCATTGTTTCTGGTGTAAACGTAGCATAATTTCTTCGTTTCGGAAATTTATCAGTTCCTCATTTTGGTCCACATTCTAAATGGCCACCTCGTGGATTCTCTTTGCAATGATCGAAATGTAAATGAGAGTTCTCGGAGATTCCACGATTTTATATCCAGGACCTACGGTAGAAGCGAACTCGTAAAGAGTACTGCTCTGTTTTCCATTCACATAACTGCAACTTGCCAATTTAAAGTTAAAACATATGAAATTCACTGGAAAGATGTTTATGGCCCGTGATGACTAATGTTTCATCCCTGCTTCGTACACTCTGGCTTCGAACCCCAGCATGGGCCCAATGGTATCCGGTTCTGTGAAATCTACATCTGCGGTGCAAAACATTTCATCCTTCAAGGTATTTGGATTTCCATACAGTTCTAATACAATGTTGTGCGGTAGCGATTCCATTATGAATTATTCCATATCCTTCATCTCGTACGCCCCAGTGTGAATGATGATTTCTTTCGCATCTCCTGCCACTGTGTACCGGAATGTGGAATTCATGTTTTCTTCTATGTTAGGTATGGAGTCGTAAGTTTGAAAGTTCACTATCCCCACACATCATTCACCCTTCAGCCCCAAGGGAGGGTAAAAGCTAGCCCTCAGCTCGGACGTTTTACTACTCAGAATGATGGACACCGACATACTGATGAAATCGGTATGGCTGACAGAGCCCTTTTTATACTTCGCGAATTATATCGATTTTTCTCCCCAGGTAATCACTGGAAGTCGCGATCGCTTAAAAATCGCAGACACAAGTGTCCACAGTTCCATGTGCTGGGCATATGCTCAGTTTCGTAGTTGTATAACAGTTTATAATATTTCAGGTGCTCGTGCAGTTCGGGTGGAGGGTGCAAATTCCCAAAACTGTCGTGGTATATTGCATGTTTGCCATGTTTTAAGTAAACTACCCAGTGCGTGCCAGGACCAGCTGTCATGTCCAGATTAATTACAGTACATTCGTGTCTCTTCGGTTTAGCAGGCAAAGCATATCTCGTAAACATTCCTCTAAAATTAGGTGTCTTCAATTTGCACGCAAACAGTTCCAAATCCATGTCCATCAGTGGGCGTCTAGGCAATCACTTTGATTTCCTTCTTCGACTTTTTCATATTTTCTTCCCTCAGCATTTGATCTTCCTCCTCCCCGATACGGGTGACGAATATAAAGTCCTTTGCCGTTTTTTTTTTATCCATGGCGATATTTTCCAATGTTCTCTTATGGCGGCGGGTTTCCTCGACCTGTTTTCAATCGTTCGAAGCCCGTTACACGGCACTAACAATGTTCGTGACTGCCCCGGCAATACCAGTCAGGACGCCGATTGTAGGTATTAGTTTGGGCAGGAACCCACCTACCTTGTTCTTCCTTTGCTTTTGGTCTTTCGAGGGTTGTTCTGCGAAGGCTTGTACATCATTTCACGCCTAGTTTCACCTTGGTTTTCATGATGTTGTATAAATATTCTGCCTAGTGTTCAGATCCTTGTTTAGGGGGTACGCAATGTCGGGTTTTGATCACACCTCGTCCAGTACGTTGATAACTGTGTCGTTGCTCTAGCTTGGTGCCACAAAATCTGGAATGGATGATCCCACGACCACTGTCTTTACCTTATGACGAATCGAATTAAACTGGCCTACAAACAATCCATATTCTTCTTTTATACTTTCTTCGTTTCAGTATCAGTCTAGATTTGGATCAGTATAGATGCAATGATGCATCTACTGTGTTGCTTCTGCAGTAAAGTATTTACAGCTTTGCGGAATTTATGACGACACAAAATTACAACCTGCAAGATGAAAATGTTGAAAATATCATTTCGATGCAAACTCTGCCACAGGCAGTTCACACGAAGTGATGTTTTGACGTGACATTCTGAAAATTGTAGCATTGGTTTTCTGCTGCTACAATCGGTTCCGCTTCCGCACTCAGCACTACAAGCTCTGCAATCGGTTCGGCACTCAGCAACACACTTAGCTCCACATGCTCCACCTGCTCTGCAAGTTCCATCTGCTCTGCATGCTCTACACAATTGCAGTGGTAACATGTGTATTAACAAGCATGATGTTATTCTACCCATATGCATTCATGCCGAAGATGAAGATATTTCTCACGAATCACGCCGCGGTGCCCAGTTGCCTACTAATATACGAGGCCTGATTTGGGGCCCGTCGGGTTGCGGCAAGATGTGCAGGCAATTGTTCCATATTAGGTATCCTTATGGGAAAATCATACAAACATTCCATGTGTACTAAAAAGTATCTATTCTAATTGTTTGCTTTGCAGTTTAGTGCCCTATCGCATATCTGGCCTAGTTCCATATAGTGTGTCCAAATTCGTCACCAATTGTTCTGTATCGCATATCCAAGAATTTTTCTCAATATTTTACCAAATTTTCTTTCGTGAATCGCAAGATGGTGTGTATGGGATGTAAAATCACAATGTTGAATGCCAGGCAAGTTATTCATTCTTCGCCGGACATAAACACATTTCTCATCGAGCACAATATCCTCAAGTTGACGATATGTTGCAAAGAATGTGGGGAAGGCGAAGCAAAACTTGTGGATAATAGAGGTTTGTTTATTGGTGCCGACGGCGAATGGAGGACGGAACTAAATGCAACTTTAAAGTGTCGGTGAGGCAGGGCACTTTCGTGGGAGATTAAAGCTTGTCTCCGGGCAAAATATTCGAGTTGTGTTTAATGTGGTGCCTGATCAAATACCCTCGACAGCAGACTATAGTGAATGAACATTGTGCTCGGGGAAGACAGTCGTCGCCTGGTCGAGTTTCTGCTGCCAAGTTTGCACAGACTGGGTGTTGATGTACCGGAAACGCATCAACGGACTGGGCAAAGTGGTCAAAATCGACGAGTTAAAGCTGGGAAAATGCAAGAACAGCAAAGGACGTAACGTCCACAGTATGTGCGTTTTCGGGGAAGTGCAGGGAGACGACCCGACGATATTCTTCCTGTTGTCAGAGGAAAATAGGAATGTGGCGAACCTGGCCAAAATCATTCGTGAGTGGATCGCTCCTTACACGACAGTAATTTCAGACTGCTGGCGTGGTTACAGCAACTTGGACATTCACAGCTACCGTCACATGCAGGTGAATCACAGAAGGGAATTTGTGCGCAGTGCAAAGAGCAGAATGGTAAACACTCGAAACTTGCTAAAGATAAGGAGGGGCGAGATGTTGAGGGTGCACACTCAAAACATTGAGCGAAGATGGTGTTCGGTAAGATACAGCATTCCCTGCTTCGGCCGACGAAAAAATTCTTGGGTCTGCTACCTGACAGAATGCGTCTGGAAAAAGAATCATTGGTATGGAGCATGACTACATTCTTCGCTGACTCATGCCGCCGAAATGCACCATCGAAATCTGCGCAGAGGAGATGGCGGCGAAGGTTATTCTACTTTCGACAGGTATCAGTTTGTTGTTGTTTTAATTTACAGGCACAAGCGAGATTGAGTTGCTGTTTTTGTTGCAATTGCAGTTCAAAAATAAAAGTCTGATTGATTTGCTGTTCATTTCAGTTTAAACTTAAAGTTTAATCGATGTGCTGTTTATTGCAATTTAATATTAAAATGTGATTGACAAGCTGTTTGTTTTAGGTTTAAATTTAGTTGTGTTTGATGTGCTGTGTGTTTGTTTTAGAGGTGCGAGTGAGACTGTGTAGCTGTTTGTTTCATTTTAAAATTAGAATGTGTATGGTATGTTATGTGTTTCAGTTTAAAATTAATGTTTGATTGAAATGTTTCAGTTTTAAAAAAAGTCTGAATAATGTGTTGTTTGTTTAATTTTAAAATTACAGTTTGAATGAAATGCTGTTTATTTCAGATTTAAAAAAGAGTTTAATGGAGTTGCTGTTGGTTTTATATGAAAATTATTGTTTGTTTGGCATGCTGTTTGTCTTAGTTTTAAAAAAAAAGTTTAATTGAGTTGCTGTTTGTTTCAGTCAAAAATTAGTGTTTGATTGACATGCTGTTTGGCTCAGTTTTAAAAAAAAGTTTGAATGACATGCTGTTTAAGTTTTAAATTAAAAGTTTAATTGACTTGCCGAGTGTTTCAGTTTTAAAAAAAGGGGGGTAGTTGTTATCTGTAAAAATATTTTTCAAAAAATTCATTCGCGATCTGGAAAAGGCCTAGAGTAGTCGAGTAGGTCATGATGGGTCCATCCAGCGAATGAATTTACTTGCATCTGTTACATTCGCAAAAATGTATCTGCCAGTTTCAATTATTAAGTAAATTAATTTTAAAAATTACATTCTTTCGCGGTCCGGAAAAGGCATAACGCTGTCATGTCGGTCATGACCGGTTCGGCCAGCGACGGAAGCATTTGCATACACCGCTGCTTTCGTGGACTTTGGACCTACCAGTTTCGAGTGCTGAGGTAAATTATAAAAAAAAAGTGATTGTGTATATAAAACATTGTGTATTATATGGTTAAAGGAATAAAAAATTGAATTTTTTAATTTATACGGTTTTACCGTACCCTTTTAGTGATTGCATGAATGTGAAACATTGCATGTTATATTGTTACGTTTATAAAGAAAGAATTATTAAAACTACATGTTTTTACCATACCCTTTAGCGATGTCGTACATGTGAAAGATTAAAATCTAAATGGTTTAACTTATAAAAAATTTGAATTTTTAAACATCCGCAGTTTTACCGTACCCTTCCCATACAAAATCTAAATTGTAAAATTTGTAAAAAATAATCATATTTTATCAATATTCTTAAAATAAATATAAAAAATAATGCATCGCGAATCACAGGTACTTGAACAAGGACGAGAATAAGGCAAATAAAATAAATTTTTGGCTACGTGATAGGAAACTTTTAGCAATGATTTACTTTGGCACCTGGATACGTCATGGGAAAAAATGGGGTATTTTACCCTATAATCCGTTTTCGGTTTGGATATGCCCTGGGAGACACAATACAGAACAATCACAGACGTGTGTCCTACTGAGTGCGTTGGAAGAACCGAATGGCCTTTGGTTCTAGAACGTGTACGTTTATTCGAAATCGCTCCAGCAACCGAAATTCCAGCGACTGGCACGAATACTGCAAGCTGTGGAAGGTATGAAATATTTCCCTTGCAGTGATAACAAAGCCATCGTACTACCAAGCGAAGTTCTTCCAAACTCGATACTTGTCTTCAGCGACATTGCCTGCGAAAAACAAACTTGCATCAAGGAGTATTTTAGCATGGGACGGCATGTCTAGTTGGACTATGTTTACCTCGGCCAAACTTATTCACGCATACCCAAATTGCTTAGCGATAATGCTAATGGGTTGGTGCTGTTTCGCATGGAAGAACACTAATTTACACCACATTTACGACGATCGCGTCAATATGGACATGATATTTGCAGAATTCAAAAATATGTGTGCCTTGTTCTGGAACGATTAAATAGGGATTTTTGACGATCGTAAAGGACTGTCTCCTATATAATGGGAGGTATAGGCATAGGTTCTATAAGTTTATCCTAAGAACGCAACTATGGGTAATGGAAGCATTTCCAAATTTGGCGACATCGATCGTCACCATGACCTCAAATGTAGCCAGAATCGCTTCGTCCCTGCACGTAGAGAAGATTTGTCTCTTATCGGTGGAAAATTGGAAGGTGTGAAGAACAAAGTGGTTGACGATTTGGCAGCTATCGACCAGCGCATAGGAGATGTGGAGGCGCGGATAATAGACTTGAGCAACGTATCGAACTTTCAGAGATGAGAAGACTTGAAGGAACTACAAAATTTTGTATTGTTAAACATGGCTACGAAAACTGTTGTCGCAATGTACAGCCAGTATATGTTGGATATGTGTGTCGGGCACCTCGATAAAGCAGTCGCAGAAAAAAATCGTGAATGATTGACTTCAAACAAAGGCGATATATATAAACACACAGTACAGGCTAAATACTTACTCGCGAAGACTAACATAATGGCCATCGAGTCTCGAAGGGTGGAGGCTCTCAAACCGATTATCCGCGGGCTAGACGAAATTAGAAAAAAATACCATGTGACGATGCTCGTGTTCATATCTTATGCGAAATTAAGGCGAAAGAACCAACCCCCACTCATAAACAGAAAAGAAGTCCAGAATTGAACGAATTGGAAGTGCCATCAGTAGCGACGAAGATGATTTTTCCTGATCGATTTGCTGCATGCACAGGAAAGGAAACGAACCTGGGAGAGCAGACCTGAGTTGGGTACTCTTCTATCTCATTACATCGCTCCGTTCTCTGACCATACTGCCAACAAACCTTATGGTTTGCAGAAAAGTGGTGGAAAATGGTTCCTCAGAAACAAGGGATTTGGTTTTTACTCAGAGATGTACTGCAGAATACTTCACCGAGATAATCTGAGACTACGTAGATGTCAACGAGCTGCACAAATACACTAGGATAAATAACCCATGCAGAAAATCCGTCATGAAAGGGCTGGACGATACTTTCCAATACGACTTGATCCAAATGCAAGACTTTGCTCGTGTGAATAAAGGTGACGCCGTGGAGTGGGATGATACGGGGATAATTGTCAAAACGAAGCG
This sequence comes from Dryococelus australis, assembly GCA_029891345.1. Lineage (NCBI taxonomy): Eukaryota > Metazoa > Arthropoda > Insecta > Phasmatodea > Phasmatidae > Dryococelus > Dryococelus australis. The sequence goes on from CM056995.1 coordinate 159,942,256, forward strand.
GTAATGATTTGGCACACATTGGGAAGCCAATTTTATGACTGTCATGGGATGGCATGGGGTCAATTGTAGCTTATAAAGACGGTGAACAATGTGGAAGGAGATTGGTATAGAAATTATTACCCAGTAGGTGCCAGATGTCGCCGTGGCGGCATCAATGATGATGATGCAGTAGAGCTGAGATCGCCTTGGTGCTCTCGGAGTGCTGTGGTACGATCACCCGACCAAAATTTCCCGCGATGATCTCGCTGTTGTTCACCTTGTACAGGGCCCTCGGTGTTTGTTAAACAAGGGGCTTGTCGGGCGTCCCAATCACCCCACGGTATTGCATAATATTGAATATACTTGATCAGCGCAATCAAACTCACTATGCGTGGATTGTTAGGGCCAAACCACACGCCCATAAATACTAAACATGAGCACTTTAAAATATGTCGCAGCACACATAAAAAAGGTAATAACCCTTGATAATTCACAAAACGGATTGTTAGTGCCAAACCACACACCCATAAATACTAAACACGAGCACTTCAAAATATGTCGCAGCACACATAAAATAAATAATAACCCTTGATGATTCACAAAACACTTTCATTTAAAATGTGGGTTTTATGGGGCATGAGCCCTGAAATGCCTCTCGGCGACCGAAATAAAATGCACTGATAAGTTTATGCTATTTTATTCGATGACTTTACAGTCCTCTCCAGGAGGACAACTGACAATTGTGCTCGCTTTTGGCCTGCGGTGAAGGCTACACTGATAAAGACCTCTTATGCTATGTGATAATTACATGTGCTCTTGAAATTGCAAACTCCCTAGGCGATGTAATTCCTGGGGAGGCGAGGAAGAGTGTCCTGTAAGGCAGAATACGAAAAGGTTCCAGAAAATTACACTATTGCAGAGAAGTTACTGGTTATCATGAAGTTGAGGCCGTCTGGAGAGGAAAAGCTCGAGCGCGATTTCACACGTACCTCCCCCTCTAGGTGCGGCTTGCTGAGTGACTTCCTGCAATGGTGTGAAGACTGGCGTGCGCAGGACCACACACCGCAGGGGTATCTACCTGCATACGCGTAAGAAACTCTACTGTTACATAATGGAAAACAATACTTAAAAACCAGCTTAATCACATAAAATAACAAAACTATAGACATATCTTTAACAGGTGGAATGAGGTAGGCAAAACACTGGTGGCGGTGAAAATAAACATTTACAAAAACACAACATTACAAAAACAAAACAACTGGCCGTATGAGGGTTTTTATGCATTTCATTATTAATTCCTCCACACAAGTCATTTTCTCGAGTCCAGAAATACTCTTAAAATGTTACAAAAGCCCTTTTGTGCATACAAAGTTACACGTTGTAGTGTATCATTCCGCCCTTGCTCCAGGATGATAAGTACACATGGCGCTGCACCACTCACACTTTCCTGCACCTGCACTAGCGTGCACAACTCCTGCACCACACGTCTCTAAACACACAATCTCCACTGTTCAGGCATCGAGTGAGGATGCGTGCTGTGCTGGTCAAGCGGCCGGTGTGACAAACGGCTTAAGGGGGAGACTGACACACGTCGCCCCTTCTCAGAGGCTGTTTAGTGGCCGGCACCGCTACCTGCAACATTGGGGTGTTCTCGGGATCCTCCGAGGATACAATAAATAGGCCCTTCCTAGTGAGCCACCTCTCCTCCCGGTGCTGCATTGTCCTTGTGGTGAGCTGTGCCGCAGGTGGCTCAGATGTACCCACACTCGCAGCACTGTTGAGGCGAGTGAATCCGCTGTGTTGTCCTGCAGAGGTGAAGTGAGGCAACGGGTCCGCTGCCCTCACTCCCGCAGTCGCTGCTGCGGCTACTTGCATCTACTCCCCTGCTCCTGCTGTTTCTCTTCCTCATGCTTTTCTCCTGCATTCCTTCGTCCTGCTGTAATTTCAGGGTGTGACCAAATGATCCTCCTCCTACTGTCTTCCTGCACAGTTTTCACCTGCTCCTTCCTCTTTTCCTGCTGATTTTTCTGCCACTCTTACTGGCATACATGCTGCTGATGACCTTTCCTGAGGTGCTGCCATAGGACAGGTGCCATATCACTAGCGACAGCACTTGTAGGTGCTTCGCCGATGGAGACACCAAGGTAAGCGCTCCATCGCACCATGTCGTGTGTGGTGTCGCCGTGCAATGGTGGGTCTTATACCTCCTCTCCTTCACTTCCTGCAGGAGATACAGGTGTACTCTTCCCTCCTCTATCTTTCTCAGGGAGGTCGTACTCGCCGAGGGTGTCATGAGGCTCACCAGGTGATTCCCCCTGATGCAGTGTTTGCTACTACTTCTTCCTGAAGTGCAGTTGCACCTTCCTCCTCGCTTGCTACTACGGCGAGCACAGCAGCGCCATCGCCATCCTGGTTTGAGGGCCACTGGGGCCAACTTCGTCGTGGACGACAGCCAGTGTGAGCCAGATGTCATCCCAATGCACCCTCACCCTACTCTTGCCGATGTGGACCATGTAGTTGGTAGGTCCTAACTACTTCAACTCTCGTTGCGGCCCACTCAACTTAGCCACGAAGCCTGCGTAAAAATCCTTGCATGCTACGGACTGGAGATGTGGCTTGACATATACTTCCTGGTCGATCTGTGGCACTGGTGGTGGTCTTGTTGTAGTATGCTGCCACTTCGCTATGTAGATTACATGTTGTTCGTGTACCTGTTACTCACGCTCCCTGCGTGCTCATTGGTTGGCAGTACAGATGGGTGTATCACTGTTGTCTGATCGCTGGCACTTACTCTCTCCTGGCAGATGCAGTTTCCTGCCCATCAACACCTCGGAAGGTGTTCTGCCTTTGGCGGCATTGACACATCGGCGGAGTGTGTACAGGATGGTGGCAAGATGTTCCGGCCATTTTTCATGGTGTTCGCCCACAAGGAGGCGCAGCTGGACTTTCAATTATTGGTTTCACCTCTCCGTGGGCTTGGCCCTGGAATGGTACAAAAATCTGTGGTCATGGGTTTCACTGCCACTGTTTCCCGATAAACTGTGTTCCATTGTCAGTGAGTAAGTTCATGAGAAATCTCCAACCTGGGAAAAAATCTTCATTGAGAACTTGTGCAATGTTACTCGTGCGTGCACTGCTGGCGGCGTAGGCCTCAATCCATTCGGAAAAAATAATGGTCACCACAGCAAAAAATCTTTTTCTGTTCGCTGACCTAGAATAGGATTTCATCAAGTCGAGACACACAGTTTCGAAGGGTTTTCTCGGCAAGTACAGCTGTTGTTGTTGCCGGCCATCAGTCTCGCGGCTTTTGAACAGATTGCACTTATTGCATTTTTGCACAGTCTGGTTCATTCTGGGGTGTCCTGCTTAGTTGCCACAATGCGCATGGGCGAATGCCATAACCTCCGCACACGTAGGGACAAACGCTCTCCATTTCCCCTGGTTTCCTAATGAGCTCGCTTCTAAATGGCAGTTCATAACACGCTAGTTGTCAATCATGCCTTGTTTACATTACCTATTTTGTCCTGCGAGAATTGGTAACCCTGCTGCACTCGCTTCAACAGCTCGAAAAGTTCCGATATCAACACGTAATTTTCTGCTGTGCTCACTTGCTGTACATGAATTTCAAAAACAGTTTCGTCTTCACTTCGCGGAAGGATTTCTTCCCATTCAGCCTAATCTTGCAAAATAATCCGCTTGTTTGGTGCCGCGACAAAGTGTCAACCAACTGATTTTGATTGCCTGATACATGTTCTACACAAATATCAAATGCTAGCAAATACAGTGCAGAGCGAGTTAATTTATTTCACGCCTCGCTCATATTATGTAGCCACAGTAGGCATATGTTATCGGTGGCAAGGTGAAGCGTTGATATTCCAGATACACCCAATATTTCTTGATCGCCCATATCACAATGAGGCAAACGCGCTCTTTATCATCGTAGCGCCGCTCGGTAGGGCCTAGCTTGGCACTAGCGAAGTTAGTCACATTCCTTTCCCCACTGTCGGCTAGTTGGTATAGCACTGCTCCTATGCCTTCCTGGCTCGCATCTATCTGTAAATACAAATGTCTGCCCACTTCATATCACGCCATTGTCGGACATGTGCGGGATATCGTTTTGATTTCTTAGAATGATTTTTTTTACCTCGTCCAACCACTGGTAACAGGTCTGCAGTGTAAACAAACTAGTTACAGTGCTCTGATTACTGAAAAATGATGGATATGTTCCCTAAGCCACTTTATAAGTCAATAAAATTTGCGCAGCTGTTATCTAGTTTTAGGCCTCATATACTCTGTAATTAATTTGAGCTGTTCTGGGTTTGGCTTGTCACCTTCTGCATCTGATACATGTCCCAAAAATGCGATACTAATATTCCCGATATGACACTTTTCTAGCACACTCGTCAATGATCGCTAGTCGTTTTTACACAACTTATAGGTGATGCAAATGTTCTTACCACATGTTGGATCATACAATCACAAAGTCCAGGTAGGCAACGGTTTACTTCAGCCCAAATGGCATGACGCAAAACTGAAATCGGCACCTGTCTGGTACAGTAAAGGCTGTTTTCTTGCGGTCTCCATTTTTACAGGTTCTTGCCAGTAGCCACTTTAAAAATCGAGAAATGACAATGTCTGTGCTTGTCCTAGCGAACTTAGAGCATCTTTCACACTAATAAAAGGCGGCAATGAATTTTTAATTACTTGATTGAGCTGCCTGTAAATCAACGCAAAAGCACCCCATCCTGTCCTTTTTAGACGCGACTGTGATTGCAGAATTATAGGTGCTGTCAGTGGGTTCTATCGCGCCATTGTTTAACATTTTCTGGATTTGCTGTTATATTATTTTTGCCTGGTGGGATAAATAACTACTTGGTGGCATACAAATAGGTTCAGCATCTAATGGGATTTCATGTTCCGCTACTGTAGTCGTCGTTGGGCATCTTGTGTACCAAATAAATCCCCACATTCATTCAACAAATACTAGTAGACAGCCTGATGTTCGGGTGGTATGTCATGGTCAAGGTCACCTAATGTAATAATCGGTAAATTATCTGCTGGTTTCCTATCCAAGTTGTACAAAGTGCGTCTTTATTTTTCTCCTAAATATATTTTTGCATGCTGTAAGGTCTACAATTGTATTTTTCTCGGATAACCACGGGATTCCTAAAATAACAGCCTCCTGGATTTACGGTGTGTCAATAGCTGTTGTTGCGGTAATTGATGTCTCTAATACTAACTGTGATTTTAGCTTGGCCTAATAGAGTACTGTTTCTATTTTTAGTGGCTAATCTGATAAAATTTACGGGCTGTACTTCTTGAGATGAACAAATTCTGGATGTATTAAATTGTGTGATGCTCCGATATCGACTAAGGGTTGACATATATGACCGTTCATGCTCCCAAGAATCTAAAAAAAAATAGATGCTCACCATTACTGACCTGGTGTAATAATGCATGTTGTGGTGTCTGGTCCAATAGTCTGCTTGGTGGATCAGGGGTGGAATATATGTCCGGTCTCTTCACTCCTGCATCCCATTTCTCGGTTTCTTGTTTGCTGCTGCTTGAATATTTTGCAAATGCGGGTTTTTGGGGCATTTGTTATGCCAATGATATGTTAGTGTTGGACAGTACCAAAATGAATGTCATGGAATGTTGATTTAGGTCCCATGCACATAACTGCACTCCCACACTGGTAGTTGCACTTTGCACTTCCTTTTTTCTGTCCTGAAATGACTGCCTGTTCACTTGCAGAGGTCGGAAAAATTTAGTTTGTGTTGATCGAATGCTTTGGTATTTGTTGGCTGTACCAGTTGTGGGGTTGTGTGAACCCACGTCTCCTTTTGCTCATGGTGCCATCTAACTGCTCCCGAATCGTGACGCTGTTGTTAGTGGTTGGATTCTAGCAGTATCATAGCTTGCATGGCATCCTCGACAGTTCTGTTCAGTCGTGGAATTGATGCAGCTCTTAATTCTAATCTTGCTGTTTCTACGATTTTCTCTAGGATTTCCCTCTATGGCAGCTGCGGTTGAATAAGGCGAATCAAGTGAGTCTGGCGGGTGATGAATGCAGTTAAAAGCTTGATTGGCTGTTGCTCTAATAGGGCGAGACGACTCTGTGCTTGTATATAGCAAAATACGCCTCGAAAACGGCTCTGAAAAGTGAGGCGTAACTCTTGCCACTTGAGCCCATAGTGGTTTAAAGAGTGCCACCACGACCATGTGTCTCCTTGAAGCTGCACACCAGCAGAGCTAGCCCATTCCATCTGACTGACACCATATCTAGTGAGCCTGCTGGCACAGTCGTCTAGAAAGGCAGTGGGGTCCTCCGACGATGTTCCCACTAATGTGGGCTATATCTGAAAACGACTGGGCGTCCTCGCATTTGCTTGTCCTGGCGGTGTTATGCTGTGGTTAGTATCTGTGGTTCATGTCTCTCTTGCCGGCTCTATCGTTGTTCTTGTGGTTGGCATTACTCCTTTTCATGCATTACCATGTAGGAAATGGCAGATGGTACCATCGGGTATGGTGTGGGTAATGGTGGTAGTATGGATGGGTACGAGAGTGGCTGCTATATTGTAGGCATTGGTGGGAAATATGTGCTGACTGCTAAGTACAGTAAAGGAGTTGCATTAGGATCGGGGGTAACTTTGCTGACACTAGCGATTGATGTATACCTCCGCTCACCACATGCATGCTGTTTGCATGTGGATGTTGCTCTCTCTCTCCTGCATCTCCATTGTATATGCGAGGCGTTCCTCCCCTCCTGTTGTCGGCGCAGTAGCTCCCTGTTTCACCTCAATGCTGCTTGCTAAATTTCCTGCTTGCCAAATAAAATTTTGAAAATTTCTCCCACTATTATCTGCCTGAATATTACATGTTGAAAATAAGTCCTGAACTTGTGTCATTGCACGTTATGCTGTACATCACTGTGATGACATTTACTGCATGTAAACATTAGCCCACTTGCTGTTGCCTGCTCTTTCTCACTCAGACATACTGGTTGAAATTTTGTTTTGCAGCCCTGAAAATGCAGAATAATTGCTCCTTGCCCGTCACAAATGAGGTTATCACAATAATGTAGTTTATGGTAATTGGCAGTGTCTGATTCTGCCTTTACTGTTTGTGCTTGCGTTATTTCTGATTGCATAGTCCCACCTAATACTACAGTCGTGGTTGTGCGTGGTTGATCGCGGTTGTCTGCGGTGTGGTTGTCTGTTCACAGGTCGGGATGGCGGTTGCAATGGCAACATTGCGAGACCCGTTCGGACTTGTCCACAAAGTCCCTTTGCAGTGGTTTCAAACACTCTAGACACAGCGGTGTAGGTGTTGCCGTGGATGTAGTGTGGCTCACCATGTTGGTTTACATAGCCACGTGTGTGGTGTGGATGACAGTTCATAGACATGTGCGCAGCACATAAGGTCACATGATGGTTGTCCCTGCCCGCACACACATGAGCGCAGGAGCAATGATCCAGCTGCGCTCAGCTGATCGCCGGCATGTGGTGCAAGCAGTGAGCCCGGGGAAGGAGCGGAACTTCTCCTCTACTCAATCCTTCCTCCTTTCCTGCTTCGAGAACTGCTGCTGGCAGGAGTGGAGGGGGTTGTGTGGGTGCGCCCTCACTCCCTCTCCTTTGTCACACGGCCTTTTTAGTGGTGTGAGCCCTGACATCATGCGCTGCACTAAGATGGCTGCCTTCTCGCCCTTCTTCTCCGCTTTCCCCCACAATGGCGATGAACCAACATTGCATTGTCTTTTCCTTGCAGAGCACGTGATCCACTTTCCGATGTCTCCCAGGCATCTGGAAGGCGTCTCGATGCTATAGATGGTCTCCACTGCTTCTCCTCGTTGCGGGTATGCGTTTAGACAGAGTTAGGATGGTATATGTGTTTAGTTTGATGCGAGAATAATTTGTAAATGTTGGTCTAAAACTCGGATGCAGGTTTTTGTGGGAAATTTTGGCACCACAGGAGGACGACAAATAGACATCGTGGAGTGGGATGATATAGAGATAATTATCAAAAGGAAGCTGTAATGACTTGGCCACATGTTGGCAAACCATTTTAATGGCTGTCATGGGATGTCATGGGGTCAATCGTGGGTTGTAAAAGTGCTGAACAATATGGAAGGAGATTGGTTTGGAAATTATTATCTGGCAGGTGCCAGACGTCGCCGTGGTGGCATCAATGATAATGATGCGGTAGAGATGAGATCTCCTTGGTGCTCTCAGGGTGCTGCCGGCCGATCATCCAGTCAAACTTTCCTGCGATCATCTTGCTGTTGTTCACCTTGTAGGAGGTCATCATTATTTGTTAAACAAGGGGTTTTTTGGGCAGCCCAATCACCATTTGATATTACATATCATTGAAAATATTTGATTGGCACAATAAAACTTCCTATGCGTGGATTGTTGGGGTCAAACCACACGCCCATAAATGCTAAACACGAACACATTAAAATATGTTGCACCACGCATAAAATAAATATTTACCCTTGAAAATTCACATAACACTTGCATCGAAATGGTGGGTTTTAAGGGTCACGTGCCCTGAAATGTTTCACGGCGACCAAAATGAAATGCACTGGTCAGTTCATGCTATTTTATACGATGACTTTACAGACCCCTCCAGGATGACAACTGACAATTGTGCTCGCTTTTAGCCTGCGGTGAAGGCTACACTGATAAAGAGCTTTTATGCTATGTGATAATTACATGTGCTCTTGAAATTGCAAACTCCCTAGGCGATGCAATTCCTGGGAAGGCGAGAAAGAGTGTCCTGTACGGCAGAAAACGAAAAGGTCCCAGAAAATTGCACTATTGCAGAGAAGTTACCAGTTATCATGAAGAGGAGAGGAAAAGTCTGGAGAGGAAAAGTGCGAGTGCAATTTCACACGAACCTCCCCCTCTAGGTACGGCTTGCTGAGAGACTTCCCGCCATGGCGTGAGGGCTGGCGAGTGTGGGCCCATGCACCATGGAGGGATTTACTTGTGTATGCAGAAGAAATTCTGCTGTTACATTATGGCAAAAAATACTTAAAAACCTGCAAAATCACATAAAATAAACACAACCAAAGATCTGCATCTTTAACAAGGTGGTATGAATTTGGCAAAACACTGGTGGTGGTAAAAATGAACATTTACAAAAACACAATATTACAAAACCAAACAAACTGGTTGTATGATGGTTTTTATCAATGTCATTATTAAGTCCTGCACATGTGTCCTTTTCCCATGTCCAGAAATACTCTTAAGATTTTACAAAAGCCGTTTTGTTCATACTAAGTTACACATGGTAGTGTATTATTCCGCCCTTGTTCCGGGCTGCTTAGTGTGTGTGGTGCTGCATCACTCACATTTTCCTGCACCTGCACTAGCATGTACCGCTCCTGCACCACACATCAATAAACACACAATCACCGCTGTTCAGACATCGAGTGCGGGTGTGTGCTGTGCTGGTGAAGCCGTCGTAGTGACAAATGGCATAAGGAGGGGGGCGACACATGTCAAAGGCCACCACTACATTTGGACCTTGATCGATACCTATAGCAAATTCGCCAGGGCTAGACTGCTCAAATCGAAGAATGCATGTGACATAGCGAAAGCTGTGGCAAGTGCATCGCACAAAGGGCGTGTACTGAAAATTCTCCACACCGATGTCGGTAAAGAATACTTAAACGCTATATTTCGTGCACTGATGAAGAAACATAACATCAATTACTATTCCACACTCTCTGTTCTCAAGGTTAGCATCGTCGAGTATTTTCACAGGACTCTAAAAGCTAAACTGTGGATACATTTAGTGGCGAATGGAAACTACAAGTGGTTAACACTACTTCCGAAACTCGTATGCGAGTATAATTTTCAATTCATTCTACCATTCGCATGAAACCAGAAGATGTGAAGAACGACTCCCTGCTTCGAACGCCATATGCTATTCCGAAGAGGCTAGACCCTCGAAATCCTAAAGTCAAGATCGGTGACTTGGTGCAGATTTCAAATAAACATCGCATTTTACACAAAGGCTTCCATTAGAACTGCTCTGCAGAGCTGTACAAGGTGGTGTGTATATAACATGCATACTCACACATGTTTTACCTCGAGGACCTATGTGGTGAACCCATCATTACAGGATTTTATACTAAAGAGATCTGACCTACACAGTTTCCAGACATGTACTTAGTGGAGAAGGTGCTGAAACGACGTAATGGCCACGTGTACGTGCAGTGGCTGGGTTACTCGAAGCGTGATAAATCCTGGGTCGATGAGGACATTTTGTCGTAGCAATCCTGCTACAACTAACATTTAATGAAGAACGTATCATTTTTTTTTTACTATAATATATCTTAGCATGTTTTACTTAACTGTTCTATCTCTTTCATTTATATCCCTCCCAATGCCTAAAGGCTGTTGTGTATCGCTCATGGGTACGAACAATGTACTTGTTTAAATTTTTTTAAATTATGAAAATGGTTCATTTTCGCTTATAAATATATGTTGAAAAAATTTTCCCTTGGTGTTGTACGTAGTGGCTATTCATAAAGTTTCTTCTCTTACATAGGTGTTACACACTTTAATATATAAATTTGTTTTCCTGGTTGCTGGCTTTTAGCAAGTATTGGAAAATATTCCTTGTCACGACAAATGTACTATAGCCATGGATGTACTTCGAACGAGGACGAGAAAAGGGGATAAAAACTTAATGTTTGGATATGCAATAGGGAATATTTACCAATAGTTTACTTTTGGCACCTGTATACGCCATGGGAAACAAATGGGGTCATATACTCTATATTCCATTTTCTGTTTGGATATGCCATAGGAAATAATTGAGCGTAGGTGGGAATTTCCCCCCGACTCTGCTGAATCAGCAAGTCGGAACAAATGGGGCGTGGTACCAATATCCCCCCTTCTCGCTTGGATACGCGATGTTGTCTTTTTCGGTCTTGTGAGTTTTGTCACCTGGATACACAAAGGGAAACTTTTGTAAAAACCAGCATTTTATAGGTGGGTTGGATACGCAGGGGAAAACTTTGCATTTTATTTGGTCTTCTCAGGGTCGTGGTTGGATACGTAATTGATGACTTTATGGCTCGACTTTTTTGTATCATTGGATACTCAATACAGTGATTTTTGAGCAATTTAGATACGCAATACGGAACAATCATTGATCTGGTAATTGTTCTGTTTTGCATACTCCTATGGGAAAATTACAGTAACAGTCCGAGTGTACTATAGAGTATCGATTCAAATTGTTTACTTTGCAGTTCAGTGCCATATCCCACATCTGGCCAAGTTCGTATAGAGTTCCAAGCTCGGCGCCGATTGTTCTGTACCGCGTATCCAAGCAAAATTTTTCTCCAAAATTTACAATTTTCTTTCGTCTTGCGAATCGCACAATGGTGTGCGTGGGATGTAAAATCACAATTCTGAACGCCAGGCAAGGGATTCATTCCTCACTGGACATAAACATGTTTCTCATCGAGCACGACATCCTCAAGTAGGTGATCCAGTGCGAAAAATGTGGGGAAGGCGAAGCGAAACTAGTGGACAACCGGGGCCTGTTTTACTGGTGCCGAAGTCGAATGGCGGACGGAACTAAATGCAACTTTAATGTGTCGGCAATGCATGGCAGTTTCGTTGGGAGATTCAAACAAAAAGTATTGAGCCATGTGAAGTCAAAAGGTCGTACTACTTCTAGTGATGTTTTGCCCATTTTGTGTTCAGCTAAATTGAAATTGAAAATTGGACATTTTATGTGGATACATAATTTTAGGTTGCTGAAAAACTAGGTCTACCTTTCATTTTAGGTGCTGATTTCATGGCATCAACAGGCCTTATGTTAGATATGCAAACTCAACATTTTTTTTTTTTTACCCTTCGGAAATATTATATTTTTAAAATAGTAATCAAATTCAACCACTCTCATCAGAGATTTGTGCTGAACTAAAACCTACAACAGAACCTTTTGCTCACTTGGGTAGCCACACGTTGTGTGTGGCTATCCAAGAAATTTGTAATGCCCCAAGGTTCTTACATCAGAATTAGGCCTAACTGATTTACTCAAGTATAACATTAAACTTGTGGATAATATGCCACTAGCCATCCATATAGGTTAACACCCCCTAAGATGGAGATGTTACATAAACAGGTTCAAGAATTGCTATATAAGGTCATAATTGAGCCCTCTACCTCCCAGTATGCTAGTCCAGTCTTTTTGGTTCCTAAACCTAACAATAAGCATAGAATGGTCATTGACTGCCCCAAAATTAATAAAAAGATTGAAATAGAGTCTGTCCCACTTCCTGACCTTCATTCGGCCTTTAGTTGGTTTGGAAAAGCAAAATCTTTCATCGCCATTTATTTTAAATGCAGCTTATTACCAAATTCCATTATTTGATAAATCCAAACCAATAACCTGTTTTCGTGTTCCTTGGAATTTGTACCAGTTCACTCACATGACTTTCGGTTTAGCCACAGGAGCTAAGGTGCTCACACGCCTTTTGGACCCCAATTTTTAATGATATCAAATTCAATTATTTTTACAACTATTTGGATGAGTTAGTGATATATTCTGAATCTTTCGACCAAGGTTTGGAACACTTGAAGGAAGTGCTGTTTCGTTTTCAGAAAGCACGTGTTCAAGAAGTTGCAAATTTTACAAACAGTAAGTTCGCATGTTTTGTATATGTATTTGTAAACTGGTAACAGAAATATTGAAATGCATGTGGCCTGAAAAAGCAGCACATTCCACACTTTTGTAGTGCGTGAATAATATTTGTTTATTTGTCTATTTTGTAAATTCAAAGAGTGTAAGGTTAAATTCGGTCAAAGTGTGTACGTTTTTTATATATTGCTGCATCTGTACGAATACGAACAGAGATGTATGTATCGTGGTTTGTTTCTTCATTAAAGTTATAATTTTCGTAGGTAAGTAATTTAAATGTAATTTCCATACAAGCAAAATTTTCCACTAGTCCATCGGAAAAATATGCAACTCAAAATGCTACACTCTTGTAAGAACATCAAAATTATGTCGTCACATGAAAGATGTTTTAAACTAAAGCAACCCCCCCCCCCCCCCCTTCCCGCCAACAAGGCGTAACAAATACTATTTACTTTTTCCTTCGAAATAAAATAAACAGAACCCCAATCAATTTAACTTTGTAACTAAAAAATAAAACAGGTTTGAAGTGCCAACCTAACTGTTACATCATACATTAATTTCTGGATGGAAATTAGCTATCAGTGCCTGTCATGACAGAGAACACGAGGAAGGTAAATGCAAGTGTGCTTTGTACACAAAACATTTGTTTACAAACGTATTTTTCTTCAGTGTCAAAACAGCTGCTGTGTAAGGATACTTTGCGGCCATGCTGCTTTTCTAGAACTGTCAAAATTTAACCCACTTACATGAAATGGGCAATAACTGATGCTCTTTCAAGTATGTTTTATCAGGTTAAAGACAATAATCATACTGAGATTCTTCCAAATTGCAATCTTTTAGCAGACTTTCCTTTCGCCTTTATTGATATCCTGGAGCATCAAAAAAGGGATCTTGATCTGAAAGATATTGTAACAAAATTGAAATATGGTATTTAAGGAAAACCCTATTTTCTGTCTAAAGGTATCTTATGTTGTAAATCCCATGATAATGTGAAACATGTAGTGCTGCCAACTCATCTTAGGCCTATGGTTTTTGATTGCTTTCATTCATCGTCCCTTGGTGCCCACTTAGGGGCATGCAAGACTATTCGGGCTGTTCGAAAAAAAATTATCTGGAAGGGCATTGATGCAGAAATTGCCGAGCATGTTAAATGCTGTAAATTATGCGCTCTGAGCAAGCCTGCTCAAAACACATACATTAGTCTTCTCTCTTTAGACATTGCGGGGAAACATATGCAGAAACTTTTTATTTCTTTTGTTGGCCCTTCTCCCAGCAGCAAGTCTGTGCCTTGCAGGCTTGTGTTTTTCAGAATTTTGGTGTACTCAGTTCAATAGTTTCAGATAACAGCTCTCAGTTTACCGCCAAGATTTTTCGTTATATGTGTTTTTTCAGCTGGCATTCGTCACATTACCTTGTCTCCATACAACCCACCCCCTTCGAATGAGGAGCATTTCAACCGAAATCTCTGTTCGGCACTCATAACCTTCCATGCAACAGAACATTCTAACTGGGATGAAAATCTTCATTGCTTATAAATAGCTTTTAATTTTGCAAAATATGAGTCTCATAAAACAAGTCCCTTCAATTTAATCTTTACCTATTTGCCTAATATTCCCTTTGGCCAAAATGTGGCATTAGACATTTATTGCCAGATGATCCTAAGTACATTCGTCAAGTTTGGGCTGCCGCCCTTAAGAATCTTAAGTAAGCTCACTTCAGGAGTCGTGTTAAGTACAAAAACCGGACTGACAATCCATTTCGTGCTGGCGATTTAGTTTTATGTGAAGCTCACCCTGTAAGTCGCGCAGTAGACAAGAAAATGGCAAAACTTTATTTCCGGTGGACTGGTCCTTAACAGATCCAATGTTTCGTGACGCCAGTCACTGCAAGTTTGGCTGACCCCAATTGGGGAAGTTATGTAACAAGAGCACATATTTCGGATTTGAAGAAGTTTCATTCTCCCACTTCTTCATAAAATTTTATGGGTTTCTACATACTTAGGAGCGGCCGATCTTAGCAGTAGGTTTTGTGTAAACTTTTGTAATGTTCGTGTAGGCCTGGTCACCCAGCCAATTATTATCTGAGGCCCTAACCCAGCCTTATCTTAGAAATGTTCTTTTGACCTTGACTTAGTTGGTTTGACAGTGGCCTGATCACCCACAGCTTCGAGTCTTTTTAGGGTCATCTACATGTGTGTGCAATATAAATGTTGAGAAAATACCGAGTACTAAGATAGGTGGTTTTTTCGAAGTACTTAGCTAAGTGTTATTTTTTCAAATACTTAACTACGAGTTCTTGAATACTAAGTGATATTTTGAATATTAATTGTGTAATCATTAATCAAGTGGGTTTAATGAAAAATATTTTCCAACCTGTTGGATTAGATGTTGAACCAGTTCTGCATTATGAAGTTAATTTTTTTGGAGGGAGTTCTGTTTTCGTGATGGTTAATGTTATTTTTTTATGGGTTGCATTAGTTTAGGAATTATAATGCTGTAATGTTGTTTTAGGAATACTTGTTTGTATTTAGGATTCCCCCGATTTTTGGGTTCTACTCCATATGAGTGTGCCATCCGTTTATTTTAGTGTTGCTTTCTAGTAGATGCACTATGTTCTACGTCGGCTTCATTGTTCTGGCTTTGACCAACACAGTGTTTGCTGAAATCACCGTCACCCCTTCGGATTCTGGTATTGTTTTTGAGCATAAGGATGGTGTTCTTTTTTCAAATAGTGTGTACTCTGTAGTGCTGAACTTCATCTTGCTTTCTTTGGACGAGTGTAGTGAACTAGAAACCATGATCAACTCTATATTGTCTGTTCATGAACATGAGAAAACTAAACTGGGTGATGACTCTTCGTTTGAACAGAATTTCGACCTTGACTACCTTGCTACCTTCTAGAACTAAACAAGCTTTAATTGGATTTGATGGAAAAATTCTGAAAATGGTTATCGCCACTTTGGATGATGATGATCTCGCCTTATTAACACAATGCCTAAATTCACTACAATATAGTCAAGATGAAGTTTCTACCAATGTGGAAAATCAGATAATTTTGATTAAGTATTTAAAAGATAGAGTTTCTAATAACACAGTGTATATTAAGATATTAGGCCAATTGTACCTATACTACTATAATACTCTATTCTGCAATTTTTTGTTTGCTCTTCAAGACACTCTTGACAGTACGATTCTCTTAAAGTTCTGTATTTACCTAAATGGTATGTTAATCAGAGTAAGTGAGGCTCTTACCAATGCTAGGTTGGGAATTTTTTATCTTCCCCATGCGATTGAAACCACCATGGGAAACTTAGTATCACTTTGTTAAGCACAAATATATTTTTAAAGATTTTGTTACACATCCAACAATTGCTTACTTTGCCTTTGTATATGCTAGCTCCAGTTGTTCATGAAAATTTGTACATGATTTATGAGTTAAGTAACATGTAAGTTGTCATGTATAACTCCTCTGTAAATGTGTTAATCAATATCCCATTAGCTAATAAGGACAGTCAGTTTGAAAGTATCATCTCATCCCCGTTCCCTTGTTGTTTCCTAAAAAATTTGTTCGATTATAGAACAGAAATATTTTTAAAGTGACATGAGTAATTAATTGTCAGTTTGGATCAAAGCATTTTGCAACTGTTGAATATAATTCCCTTTGTAATTGTAAAACTCATGACATTACCCTCTGTCTAGCTAGTTTTCCCTTCTGCGATACCCACATTGACAATTGTAAATTCAACTTGTTCTCTGGAAAATTCTACTTTAAAACATGCGACAAATCTGAAGTCAACTTGAATCTCCCTTTCCTGTGCAAAACTAGCTCGCATTGGATTTTTGGTTCCAATTCTATTGTTGATGTTGCCTTTTTATGAAGGTTAACAACTGAGACCTTTTCCCCATTCACATTAGCTATATCTGTCTCTGGATTAATTAATAATGCACCCCATTGTGACCTCATGAGTCCCTTTTTAAAACCTTTGGCTCTGTAAACTCTGCTCTTCATTACATTCATGTAATGCATGTTCCTAAACGTGTTGCCAATTTGTCTTCCTTTCTTACTCATTCTTTCCACAACCTCACGATGAATGACTCTTTGATTAAATATTTGGACTTGTTTCTTGCCTCCCATCCTCAAGGTACTGATTTCCATGATGTTATAAAACTCCTTCATCCCCATTCCCCTCCACCTGTTAACCAAAATTTCATTTCCATCGTCGTGTCTTGCTTTGCTGTTTTTTGTTCCTTAACGGTCATTTTCTTTAGGTTGAAGTCCAAATTTTGTAATAATGGAAACAACCACCTTCTACCCAATCTGCTATTGTGCCTGAAGGTTGCGTTATCATCCCCAGCCAACCACCTCCACCTCTACGAAAAGTTACTGTTTTTTGTTTGATCATTTTGTTTCCTTTGTAAGTTTTGTATGTGTGTTGGTGTTTTGTTTGGGGAGGGGGCCTGAATTCCATTGCCCCATTTGAGGTGGGGAGTGTGTGCCGCCTTTTGTGGCACCACCCTTTTTTTGTTTTGTTGGATGTGTCCTATTTTAGTATTTCTTTGTTGTTTCCAGCATCTAATTTTAATATTAATAATATTGTCATTTAGTATTGCCTTAATTCTGTTATTGAATTTCGTCACTATTTCAAGTCTGTATTTATTTAGAAAAGATAAGGCTATATAATTATCAATTTGCAAGTGAAAAGACTTTTGCTCAGATAAATATTGAGTGCTTCCTAAAGCACTTTTGGAAGTAACAAAGCATAAAATGAATCTTTGGTGTGTAATATTTTATTCTCATAAATCAATATATTGTTTACTATTTCAGAATAGTATGATCAATTATTTTAATCGAATATTTCTGTTGTACACTTTGGTATATTGGTTTTAATTTTTGACATTGCCAATGGCAAGTTTAGAATTAATATTATTTTCCCGATACTAATAAGCAAATATTAAATGTGGCATGTGTCATTTACTTTACTGAAATATAATTTTTGTAAAGATCAATTAATTTCTCTTCACATTGTGTTTAATAAGGTATTTCAACCGAAACATTTTGAAATTCGTATTTATGGTATGGAAAAGTATCGTAATATTGTTGAATATCGATTGTGCGTGACTGTCCAGTATCTATTCCGTCAGGTTACGACCTCCTAACTTCCACTTCCCTCTTCTTCACTTTGGTAATGGCGGGACCAACAGATAATATTTCACCATCTGCAAGACTTCTCTTCTTTTGATGTTAACCTAATATTTAAACCACTGGTGGTAAGTGATTATATTAGCTTATTTTTCCGCCGGCATTTTGCATAATGTTTTTTGATCCGTAACTTACCTTTTGTAGCTAATTATTTTGTGTAGCGGTTCGGGGTGTTTGTCCAAGATCGGCCTATCTTTTGCCACTCCCTTAGCATGGGGGACTAGTCGTCCTGGTAGGAGAGCGACCTATTTAGTCCTGGTATGAAGTATGCCTCTTCCAGCATGATTGGTGACTCGAACTTTTGAGATTCGTCAGCTTTCGATGCCTTGACTGTTAGCCTCGCCTCGTTTACTGGCCAAAAATTTTAATTTTTTTTCTTGCAAGTGCTTCTGCATGCGCATTGAACTATGTCGTGGACCCAAACCTGAAAATTTGATCATTGTTTTGCCAGACAGGCCTTTGTACTAAACATTCATCGTTTGTTCGTGAACTTATAAACCAACAATTTTTTTTATTATATAATGGTATTGCTGGTTCAAATGTAGTGGTCACGTTGGACAAGTAAATTTTTGGCCTCGGCTTCTGCCGAGAATCGTGCTTTTTTTTTTTTTTTTAATCATTATTCAGGGGATCCCCAGTGATTTTTTTTTATCAGTTATGTGAAGTAAAAAAAAAAAACAAATGCAATAACCAATAAGTAACTTATGATATTATTAATTATTGAGTTGGCCTGTTCATATTCTAACTTTGTTATATTGTACCAAGGAATAATTAGTTTTAAACATTTGTTATGTGTGTTCAATTAGGTTTTGAGGTAAATAAATGCTAAAGTTGTCATTCTCCGATAAAACTTGTGTTGTTAAATTAATAACCTTTCTCTTAACTGAAGGAAAAAAATTAAAGAGTTATTTTGACTTCTTATACTATCAGTAAATCTAAAGACGACCATATTGCTATAAAGACGAAATTCTATCCTGCTCAACTGAAGTTTGATAAGGCAAACAATACCAAAGAATACTGTGTACCGATGTTGGAAAGCCAATATGTGGGTTCGGCTTGGCTTCCTCACATTTTGGTAAGTATACATACTGGACGCAACTAGATCCACGCAGGTTTTGATGCTTTCCTTGTGTTCATATTGTGGGGGCGTTTGGGTTCTTGTGAGCATCTGCGCTTAATATCGGCACAGTAGGTATATATGTATGTATGTTTCATTAATTTCTGCAATGTATTGTGTATCTTTTCGCATAGTGTAACCAGTGAAATTCCCATGCATATGCAAGTAGATCCCTCCGTGGCATATGGGCATGCTTTCACCAGCCCTCATGCCACAGTGGGAAGTCAGTAAGCAAGTCGCACCTAGAGGGGACGTTTGCGAGTGATACCGCAGTGGCATTTTCCCGCCCAGACGGCTATCAACTTTTTCATCAATGGTAATATGTCATCAATAGTGTAACTAATTTGTAACCTATTATTTTCTGACATCTGGGACACTTCCCCTCCCTCCTCAGGAATTGCATCGCCTGGTGAGTTAATAATTTTAACAGAACACATAATGTCCATGTAACTTCAGTGCTTTTAATCAGTGTAGCCTTTGCCACAGGCAAAAGGGCGCAAATGTACATCAGTTGTTCTCCTGGAGGGAACGATAATTTCACAGAATATATATCATGAACTGACTAGTGCAATTAATTTCGGCTGCCATGAGGCATTTCAGGGCACCCGCCATTTTCTATTCATGTGTTATGTCAATTTAAAAAGTAATTATTTTTTTAATGTGTGCTGCAACATATTTCGAAGTGTTCCTGTATAGTATTCATGTATTTATGGGTGTGGGGTTGTCCCTAACAATCTACACGTAGTGAGTCTGATTCTGTCGCTAACAGTCTTCAATTAATTTGCAATACAGTGCAGTGATAGGGCTGCCCAAAGAGTCTCTCATTTAGCAAACAAACGAGACCCCTAACAAGGTGAACTGCAAGGACCGCAGGAATGTTCGTCAAGGTGAACGGCTCACAGCACCCCGAGGACATCATTAAGATCTCAGCTCTACCGCACCATCGTCATTCATGCCACCATGGCGACATCTGGCGCCTACTGGGTAAAATTCCATAAACTCCTTTCCAAATTGTTCACCATCCTTGTAACCTCAACCAATCCATCTTTCGCCCTATCAACGACCATCAATTGTCGCCCTCCATGTGAACAATTTTTCCCACAAAAACCTGTGTACAAATTTCCGATCAACCTTTTTCCAAATTTTCTTTTCTCGTGTATAAGTCTGACCATCTACGCTATCCTACCCCTGTATATCCGCCTATCTGCAATGAGGAGATGAAGTGCAGCCCATCTACAGTGTCGAAACGCCTTCCAGACGCCTGGGAGATGCCGAAAAGTGGACCACGTGTTTTACAGGAAAAGGAAGGGCACGCAAGAGCTGGTTCGCCACCATTGTGGGGAAAGCGGAGCAGAAATGCGAGAATATGGCCATCTTTGTGCAGGTGGCATGACATCAGGGCTCACGCCACTGGGCAGTACGCAGGACAAAGGAGAGGATGGAGGGCATCTCTGCGCCACCCCCTCCATCGCCGCCAGCCACAGTGTGCAAAGAAGAACAGAAGGGAGGAACAAAGTGAGGAGAAGTTCCCCTCCTTCCTTGTGACCGCTGCTCGCACCACACGCCGGCGGACAGTTGAGTGCCACTGATTTGTTGACCTCCGTACCCATGTGCGTTCGAGCGGAGATGGCCATGCCGTGAACTTACGCATTGTGCACGTCTACTGGAACTGTCATCTGTGCCATGCACATTACCTTGTATACAAACATGACAAATCACATCCACAGGAACACCTATGTTGCTGTGTTTAAAGCGCTTAAAACAATTGCCCAGGAACTTTGTCGACAAGTTTGAAATTGGCATGCAATGCTGCCATTGCAGTCGTGAAGCGGACTTGGGAACAGACAACTGCAATACGACCAACTACGAGCAAGTGCGCACAGCACCAACAGTGGTGCTGGGTGGCACTTTGCAAGCTGAAACAGTACAACCACGAGCAGTAAAGATTGAATCAGACACTCCCAATTATCATGTACTACATTATTGCTATATCATTTGCGACGGGCAAAGAGCAATCATTTTACATTGTCGGGACAGTAAAACTAAATTTCATAGGGAATGTCTCACTGAAAAAGAGTAAGTAACAGCGAGTGGTTTAATGTTTATATGTAGTACCTGTCACACCAGTGATGTTCAACGCAATGTGCAATGGGAAGTTCAGAACTTATTGTCGGCAGGTCGTATTCAGGCAAACATTAACAAGAGAACATTTCAAAATTTCCATTGGCAAGCAGGATAGAGGAGAAGTAGGGAGTTATTGCACAGGCTGCAGGAGGGGAGAAATGTCTCGCATATACAGCGGAGATGCAGGAGAGAGAGAGCAACATCCAAATGCAAATAGTGTGCATGTGGTGAGTGGTGGAATACATCAGCTATTAGTGTCAGCAGTATTACCACCGCCCCAACCTAAAACAACTCCCTTATCATACCTACCAATCAACACGTACTTTCCATCAATGTCTGCAATGTAACCGACAACATTGGATCCATCCATACTATCATCATTGACAACATCATACCCGACCACACCTTTTGTAACTGCCTATACGAGACCGCATGTAGAGAGAGTAGAATCAGCGATGAGGACATCAGTAGAGCCAGCAAAGGAAACTGGAACTACAGAGCCTACCCACCTTACACATTATTAGGACAAACACATGTGAAGATGCCCAGACATTTTCAGATTTTGCCCACATTTCCAGGAACATCGTTGGAAGACCTTAATGCCTTTCTGGAGAACTGTGCCAGCAGGCTCACCAGATACAGAGTATGCCAAGAGGAATGGGCTAGCTATGTTGGTGTGCAGCTCCAAGGAGATGCACGTCCTGGTGGTACTCACTTAATCACTATGGGCTGCAGTGGCAGAAGTTTCGCCGAGACTGTCAGTGGCATTTCAGAGGTGTGTACAGCTCAACCCAAGCACAGAGCCACCTCATCCTAGAAGAGCAGCAACCGAACAAGCTCTTGACCGATTTTATTACCCACATGACACACGTGATCTGCCAGATCTACCTGCAACTGCAGGAGAGGGAGATCCTGTAAATAATAACAGAGACTGCAAGACCAGCATTCAGGGTAGCATTAATACCAATATTCAAAGGAACTGTGGAAGAGGTTATGCACGCAGCGATACTGTTAGCATGCAATTGCATCGCAATCAGGGAGGAGTTAGATGGTGCCACAACCAGAGGGACATGGGGGGACAAATAACCTCACTACTGGTGCAACAAGCACCCCACTCATCATTTGACCAACCTAAACAAAATTTTTTCAGACCCCCATAAGTGAATAGGTCGCCGTTTCAAAGAAAGAAGACAGGAATGCAAGGTGCGAATCACAGTGCAGGAGTGCAATCACATGCATGGGACCCAAATCAGTGGCCGCGACATCCATGTCGATACTGTCCCACACTGGCATATCACTGGCATAACAAATGCCCCAACAATCCACATTTGTAGAGCATTAGGGAGGCAACAAACAAGAAGCAGGGAAATGGGATGCAGGGATGAAGAGTCTCTCCCACCCATGACCTGTCATGTGAACAACCGGACCAGACACTACAACAGGTATTATTGCAGCAGGTTAGTAATGGTAAGCAACAGTTCATTCGAATTTTTGTGAGCATGAACAGTCATAAATGTCTAGCCTTAGTTGATACCGGAGTATCGCATAATTTAATATGGCCAGAATTTGTTCAATCGCAAGATGTGAAACCTGTTTATTTTGTTGTCCGACTGGCTACTAAAAATTAAAATAGTACTGCATCAGGCCAAGCTCAAATCACCATTAGTATCAGGGACATCAGTACAATAACAACAGCTGTTGACACATCGGAAATCCGGGAGGATGGTATTCTAGGAATCCAGTGGTTAGCCGAACAGAATGCTATTGTGGAACAAGCTACACAAAGAATTAATTTCGGAGAAAAGGAGAGACATGCAGTTTACAGCCTGGCTAGGAAGCCAGCCGATAATTTACCACATGTGATGCTAGGTGACTTTTACCACGACATACCGCCTGAACATCAGGCAGCATTCCAGAGTTTACTTAATGAGCACCAGAATGTAATTGGTACACAAGATGCTCTACACTGGACTACAGTAACGAAACACAAAGTCCTCTTAATTGACAAACCTGTCCGTACGCCAACACAAAGTTATTTACCACGCAAGGTAAAAATAATTTAGCAGTAAATTCAGAAAATGTTGGATAACGGTGTTATAGAGCCAACTGACAGCAAGTACAATTCTGCAATCACGCTCATGCCTAAGAAGGATGGGACGTGGCTATTTGCGTCGATTTTAGGCCACTCAAACATCTTTCCAAAAGTTCCATTGCCACCATAAATTAGTGTAAAGGATGCCTTAGGTTCGCTGGGACAGGCTAAAATAATGTAATATCTTGATTTAAAACATGGCTACTTTCAAGTGCCTGCAAAATGGAAGACCACGAGAAAACAGCCTTTACCATACCAGACGAGCACCAGTTTCAGTTTTGCACCAATCCCTTTACACTTAAGTGCACCCCAGCTATGTTCCAATCAATGATGGTGCATGTGTTGGATGACTTAATAAGCGAGTACACCATGGCCTACCTGGACGATGTAATTGTATGGTCCAACTCCTAGGAGGAGCACTTACACCACCTATCTGTTGTATTGGAGAGATTAGCAATTAATGGTCTGACATGCACACTGGAAAAAAGCCACATTGGCAAAATTAGCATTGACTTTTTAGGGCATTTAATTGATGCATAAGGTAACAAACCAAATATAGAACAGCTCAAATTAATTGCAGAGTATTCAAGACCCAAAACATGAAAACAATTGCGAAGATTTTTTGGACTTATTAATTGGCTTAGAGAACAAATCCAAAATTATTACAGCGCCGTTAACAAATTTGTTTTCACCGCAGACCCAGTTCCAGTGGTCAAATAAAGCAGAAAAATCATTTCAGGAAATAAAGAAAAAATTCTGTACATACCCAACACTGGCTAGATACGACGCGAGCCGACACTTGTATTTGCATACAGATGCCAGTCAAGATGGAGTAGGTCCAGTTCTGTACCAACTAGACGACAGCGAAGAGAGGCACACCATTGACTTCGCTAGCACCATGCTAGGTCCTGCCGAGCGGTGTTACGATATCAATGAGCGTGACTGCCTTGCTGTGACATGGGCGATAAAACAAATATTGTGCTTATCTGGAGAATCAATGCTTCACGTTAAGTACCAATAATAGGTTCCTACTTTTGCTGCAAAACATATATGAAGCTTGGAGTAAGTTAATCAGATGGGCATTGTATTTACAAGTGTTCGATTTTTGTGTGGAACATGTACCAGACAAGGAAAACCAGTTAGCTGATAGTTTACCACAGACACCATATGAGCAGGCAATTTTACAAGACAAGGCTGACTGGAAAGAAATTCTTCTGCCAGGCAAATATGGAACTATCTCGGAAATTCATGTGAAGCAAGTGAGTGCAGTAGAGAAGGGTGTATTAATATCGGAACTTTTTGAGAAGGTGAAGCAAGCACAGCAGGGTTGTCAATTCTTGCAGGATAAAAATCGGCACTGTGAACAAGGCGTAGTTGAAAACTGGCTTGTTATGAACGACCGTTTAGAAACATGCTCGCTGGGAAACCCAGAGAAGTGGAGGGTGTTTGTCCCTATATGTGAGCGGAAACAGGTATTCGCCCATGCACACTGTGGCAACGTAGTAGGACAACCCGGCATGGACCAGACAATCAGAAATATCATGTAGCATTTCTTTTGGCAAGGGCTGACAAAACAAACACACAGTTTGGTGCAAAAATGTAACAAGTGTAATTTGTTCGAAAGCTGCAGGACTGATGGCTGGCAACAACAGCCGCGTCTGCCGAGGATACCATTCTAAACTGTATGTCTTAACTTAATGAGGCCATGTCCGACAAAGGCAAATGAGAAGCAATTTTTAATCCATAGTAACTGACAACTTTTCGAAGTGGGTAGAGGCCTATGCAGTTAGCAGTGCATGTATACATAACATTGCACGGATCCTCAGTAGTGAATTTATCTCGCGTTGGGGCTTTCCCAAGAACTTACTTAACGATAATGGGACCTAGTTTACCAGGAAGCAGTGGTAGGAGTTGTGTACAAAGTGGGGAGCGAGACACATGACCAAAGCGGTGTTTCACAGCAGGGCCAACCCCAGAGAGTGGCGCAACCAAAAGTTAAAGAATCACATGTGACTCCATGTGGGCGAACAACACACCAGGTGGCCGGAACACCTATCAGCAGACCCTGTAAACACTCTGTGTGATGTGTCAATGCCTCCACTGGCAAAACGCCTGCCGAGGTGTTGCTGGGCCAGAATCTTTGCTTGCCAGGTGAAAGTAACT
This sequence comes from Dryococelus australis, assembly GCA_029891345.1. Lineage (NCBI taxonomy): Eukaryota > Metazoa > Arthropoda > Insecta > Phasmatodea > Phasmatidae > Dryococelus > Dryococelus australis. Next base: position 159,967,596 of record CM056995.1, read on the forward strand.
ACTAGAGGTCAGACAACAGTGATGCACCCAGCAGTATTGCCAACTGCCTAGCATGCAGGGGATGTGAACAGCAAGTACATAAACAGCTTGTATGCTATGCAGCAAAGTGGCTGCCCACTACAACAAGACCACCACCGGTGCTGTAGATCGGCCAAGAAGTTTACATCAGGACTCATCCTCAGTCCGCCTTACACAAAGACTTTGCGGCTAAATGGAGAGGTCTGCACTGAGTGTTGCAGCGGTTAGGACCTAACACCTATATGCTCCTCATCGGAAAGAGATGGCGATGGCAGTGTCGAGCTCGCCGAATCAACTAGGAAGGAAGGAGTTGTAACGTCACTTCAGCACGAAGGGGTAGCTCTGGGCTAACCACAAAGGACGCACCTGGGGGAAACACCTGGTGAGCCCCATGATGGCCTTGTGGAGGACAAGCTCCCTGAGCAACAAAGAGAAGAGAAAGGTACATCTGTACCTCCGGCAGGAAGTGAAGGAGAAGGGGTCGAAGGCCCGCCATTGCCCTGCATCATCACGCTAGATAGGGTGCGACAGAACTCATACCCAGGTGTCTCCAACAGTGAAGCACCTACGAGCACTGTCGCCAATGATAAGGGCCCCATCATTCTTGTGGCAGTGCCTCAGGAAGGGACGACGATACCAGACGCACCAGCAGGAGTGGAAGAAGGATCACATGGAGAGGAGGGAGGAGCAGGAGAAAACCATACAAGCAGACAGGAGGAAGCAGACTGTCCGGGTTGCGCCCACGGATCGTAGTAGGACGACCATATGCAAAAAGACAGTGGGAATAAGAGGAACAGCAGGAGCAGGCGAGGAGATGCGAGCAGCAGCAGCAGAGATGATGGGAGTGAGGGCAGTGGGTAAGTTTCCACACTTCGTCTCTGCAGGACATCACGGCAGGTTCACCTGCCTCAGCAGTGCCGCCAGTGTGGGTGTACCTCGGCCACCCGCGGACCGGCTCGCTACAGGAGCAACATTGAACCTGGAGGAGATGCAGCCCAGCAGAGGAGGGCCTACTTCCTGCGCACTCAGAGGAACCCCGAGGACACCCCAGTGCGGCAGATAGCGGCGGCGACCCACAAATGGCCTCATAAAAGGAGGGGGCATTTAACCTGTGTAATTCCCCACCTTAGGCCGTTTGTCATACCGACTGTTTCCCCAGTGCAGCAAACACCAGCACTCGGCATGTGATCGACAGCGGGTGGCGAATAGTGATGTGCAGTGCAGAAGCGGTGTAAGAAAATGTAATGTAGGGCAAGTGCAGCGAAGTGCAAGTGGTGTTGCGCCACATACGCCCAGCAGCCCAGTCAGGGGCGGAAGGATACAAAACACATTACATTGCATAACAAGGTTTTTTGAACGTTTCTGAGGCAATTTATAATACGTAATAAGGACACGTGCTCAGTGAATAAAGGCAGTATACATGAGAACACTCATGTCCCCAGTTATTGTTTTGGCAAGTGTTGTGTGTTGATGAATATTTATTTTCATCCCCATCAGTGTTTCACCCACATCATTCCATTATGTTAGCAAGGTAGGTCTATATGTATGCATGTTTCATTAATTTCTGCAATATCTTGCTAGTGCCCTCCACCATCGATTAATGTCCACAGACTTTACAAAATATAATTTAATCAAGTTGGTTGCAGATTGCTGTGGAAGCCAAAATAAGAACGAAATCCTTATTGGTATGCTCTGCAAATATCTGGCCGAAGATGCTCCTGCATCAGTAACACAAATAACTTTTATATCCCCTGTGGCTGGGCACTCCCTCATCCCTACTGACAGGAATCCTGTCATTGCGGATGAAGGAGTGCCCAGCATTTTTTGTATTCATCTTCAAGCCACACATAACAGAATGTTTTGTCCTTTCCTCGGATTTCTTTTGAATTCCCAAGACAGATAGTGAAGTTGTATAAATATAGTTCGTGCAGATTAGTATGCTGACTGGTCGGGAATTTTAGGAATAGGCTGGTTTTTCCAGCAATCAAAACAAAATATTATTTCTTGTTCATTGATATGCCATAAGAGTTCATAAAATGCATTAGGTCGTTTTTCATGAAGGGTTAGTTCTGTTGGCAAATCCTTTTTCTGTTGCATATCAGTACACCTATTTATGCATTATTTTAGTTAAAGGCATAGATAACAGCAGTCTGTGGCTGGCAAACCAAACACTTAGTTGAAATTGTTGTCAAAAATCGAGTGAAAGTACTCATATTTAATGTGCAAATTTTGCACGTGTGATTCTTGATATTTGGACAAAAGGGATTTAATGCTTCGTTCGCTAAGAAGATATTACATAGTTATATTTCTACTGCGACAGTAATGTGATTCAAGTACAGTAGTTGAATTAATGAATTCCTTTATTGACTGCCTTTTATCTGAATAATGGATGGTTAATTTGTCACCTACATGTCCATCCACAGGCATATAATGCAGTTGCCGAAATTTTTGGCATAAAATTTGAACACTGTCTCTTGATATACACAAGGTATCTATAGTTTTTTTTTTTTTTTTTTTTAAAACGTGCTTGTTTTCAGTGTGACTAACATTCAAACATGGTATGAAATATGGTGAGTTTACCTTTTTTCTGTGGAAATCATTGTTACCATGTCTTGACCTTCCATGTTTTGATGTACACACTACAACATGACATAATATAAAACTACTGTGGCCCTCTCTAGCATGGCGACTGTAGAAATATTAATGTATTCCCTCACACCTTGATAATTCATTTCATTGCAACGATACACCTCTGCTGCCTTGTGTTGACATGGTGGTGGTGGAAATGATGGTGCCGAGTACCAAAAAACCATGAGAATAACTTTAACTTAACAGAATAATAATACACCTATTATTGTTGCAATTCTGTCACTTACTAAAATATTAATTACATGCATAATCCAAACCTACCTATATGAATGTGCAGCATACCTCATTCTCTTGGCTACATTTATTTTCCAACTCTCCTTAATCTTACTGAAATTGGAGGGAAAGTCATAGGTTATGAGGCTGTGAGAATATTTTCCATAATATCCAACCTTAAAACTTGAAATTATTATGTTTTAAGGTGTATTTAAAGTATATAAGATGTGAAAATAGTGATTTCAATCTCACTGTTATGAAATAGACATGATGAATTTTGCAGCAGTCTATTATAATCACAAATGCATTTCACTTGGACATAACGAGTTGTGGATTTTTTTTTATTGTTAGGGACATAACAAGTATCTGCAGTACTGTCCATGGACATAAGTTATGCTACAGTTTCGGTTTTTCGAAGTATGTTTAACCTTGGGCAAAACGACAATGAAATACAACAAAGATGTTTGATTGTGCATACCAAACTGTAGAATAACATGGTGCCAAAACCTCAATAAAAATTCGGACATAATGAGTTTTGCAACTTGACGACTCATATACCCAGAAGTATGGGATAATTGAGATAGCTCTTGTTTCTACAGGGCCAGTTGGGACAATGAAATATAATTCTTGCAAATGTGGTGATAACTTCTGGAATGAGTAAACGTCAGTCCATATAATTTCTCATGAAGTTAGCATGCTGTACAATGTATTTGTAAGAGGTAAATGTTAAGGCTTATTGGTATAACATAATAAGTTTGCAGAGGCCCACAAATTATTATCTCAATCTCTCCATGTTCCTGATGCTCCAAAACAACCAGGTCTCAACCCGCACACTTGATACCGGTGACAGGTAGGCTATTTCGACTCCAGAAGAATTCAATCTAACATAGGTAGGAAAGGAAATGATCCAACTAAGCATGGGGTACAGATAGGGTCATGACTTCAACGGCCAATGTGTGGCATTTCCTGGTTTTCCCCCATTCTGGATGCTGTAGACACTCAATCTGCTGTTTCCTTTGTAGAAATAATAACACTTCGTGTTAGCCCCTCATCCATACCATTTTTAAAGTTATTATTCTGTCGAACGAAATTCAATCGGTCTAGTCTAATGGGGTCTGTAAGCCTCCGCCAAATACTTATTCACTCCCATGGAGGCTGTGTTGGCCTCATCCGACACCGTTTATTAATACAACTCATCAACATGAAAATGGGTAAAGCAATAATCAAATGACCGGCGAATTAAAAGGCGATGTTTTACGTATCACTCTTTTTATTCTGACAATCCTCAAAGAGGACTTATACAATTCTTGTATCGCTAAAGTGGGGACACACTAACACTGTACAAAGGTGGCACAAGGTCGAAAATGAATATACGATAAGTTAAGTCCCAGTCATGCAGCAAATGACTGTAATGTGAGGCGGCTCACTCCCTGGGCTATAAAAACAAAGGTTCTGGTATATTACATTAAAACTACTGAAAAACTAAATGATTTGGTGCAAAGTGATGCTGGCCCAGGGAGGATGCACGTGCATGTCTACCTCGCGTGATGACTAAGACGCTTCTAAAAATCATGGTGGTGGGCTACCTGCTTACTGGCTGCATTTCCCATGCCAGTCATGTGATCAACTACTTATTCAAGTGTCCTAATATTAAATGAAATGAGGTGAACAGACATGGCCCTTGGAGAAAATGAAACAGAAAACATAATACACATTTCACTCAAAAAGTCACTGATATAAATATAAAATATAAAACATAATCATAACACTTACCAAGTTAGTTGACAACATGACCTTAAATTTGGGGTTATGCTGGCCGCGTGCACGTCTCCGCTCATGCAAGAATTTCATTGCATTTATTTACACATTAATTTTCAGTATACAGCATGACAATAATAATTAAACTTAGAAGAGCAAAAATTAAAATCTATTCTTATTTGGTTACTTTCCAGTATGAGGCCAATAAATTATACCATATGTATGTTTGTTCATGAACGCTGTATGGGAACATAGGTAATAGTCAGTGTTTTATGGATCCTGACATGTGTGAATTAACAAATGATACTTATTTATTATTGCATGCAGGCATACGTAAATAAGTATGGGCTAAAAAAAAGTGTAATAATATTCTTTGCATTTTACGCCTCAGCATGTGATAGCATGGTGTGTTGTTCAGAATTGAACACACCATTTTTATTATTGCAAAAACCCACTTAGAAACTAATACACACTACACTGCATTAGAAGAGAGATGAAGATTGACTCTACCATGGCACTAAAATAAGCTGTATAATTTAAACAAAATTAAAAACTCATAAATAATAATAAAAGAAAAAAGGCCATGAAAACAGAACAGATAAATAAAAACAACTGGATTAAACAGTCTGCATGAGCACACTCTCGTGCATACACGTGGGTCACTGGCTTCATCTTACAACTGCATACATTTGATGTAGAGATGACTTGTAGTGGTGTTGCTGGCAGAGTAGAGAACGGGCTAGGAAAGGGGTACATGGTCAACATCAACACTCCCCTCCTTTTCGTGGCCGTTCACTCGATGTCAGCTGGTCTTGTTTACGGGCAGCACTTGTGCGATGGATGGAACAGATGCCATGGGTATAGGTCGTAGGTCATGTGTTCCGCACAAGGCACGCTGCGAAACACTGGCATGCTTCGAAAGGCAGGGAGGGTAGGATGAAGTTCCCATGTACCCGACTCGTCCCTGCTGCTACTACTACTCTGATTAGGACAGTGCAGGTTATGCACTTGGGAATCACAAATCTGAATTGAGGGTGCTAATCTGCTGCTGATACCCCTAAAACCGGACAGCGTCTCCGTGGTGTCACAATACTCTCGAGTGGGACCTTCATCTGGTGATCCTGGCCATCCTCAGGTGGCCCACTCAGCTCATCTTCTGTCACGTTGTGCATAGCCACCAGGGGCAGCTGCAAAATGTCTAGTGAATATGAACTAATCCCCACAGCATGCTTCACTGAGTCCCCTGTGGACGTGGTGGAGTCGGGCGTGTCAGAAGCGGTCACACGTAATATAGTTCCCCTGTATTCTCACCAGAAATGCTGTACGGGGTCGGTGGGCGGGGCCTCAGGTGCATCTCCAAGTCCGACATAGCGCATCGCGATGCCGGCAGCAGTGAGCCTCAGCGCATCACGGTGGTAGATGGTGTGACGTCTCATGCTTATATTCACTTTGAAGCAAGATTCACCATGAGTTGACACAATTGGATGCATGCCATGCCATTTAGCAGTGAAGTCCGTACATTACCCACTCTGCCAGGATGACTGGGGTTGGGTGCGCAAGTACACGAGTTGACCTGGCCGCAACTAAGGGGGTGGTGTCCAAGGTCTGCTGTTCAACATAGTGGTGTTGTTGTTCGCTCACCTCCTGTAGTTCTCTTTCTTTCTTCTGCCATAGTTTCTCTTCCCTCCCGACGCGTGACTTGCTCCCTCATGCCTCTATAAAACTCGCCGGGGTGGGGGAGGTCAAAGCCCTGAAGATGCTGGGCTGGTGTTTTCCTTATTGCTTCATTTTTACGTATCCACAATGCAAACAGGGCATGCAAGGTATGGCAGTACTCCAGGGGGGAGAACCCACAGAGGACCTATCCATGCGCGTCAATAATGGCTTACCACCAGAGGTGGTGCAGGATGGAAACGCCACAGATGAGCTCCAAGAAGAGAGAAGCAAACCGGAGGGTGCATCAGCACATAAAGAAGGTTCAAGAGGAGAGGAGGAGAATTTCCTGGAGTTACCTGACATCAGTATGCCCCACAGGGAACCTGTAGCACCTCGAGAGCAAGCACAAGAGCAAGTAGAGCAAGAGGGATAGGTGCAAGTGAATAAGCAGGGTGAGCAAGTGCAAGGACTATGGCAGGAGCAAGAAGTTAATGCAGGTGAAAGTATGTTTGCAGGGGCTATTCAGCCGGGTCGCACCCGGAAACTGTGAAATCAGCAGGACAACAAGAGCGAGGAAGGAGACAGCGAGGGCAGCGAGTTGGGGAGCTCGCTTTGCTGATGGCGGTCACATCGGCGGGCAACTCTCCAAAGCAGTGTAATCTGTGTTGGCAGCCAAAGTTGCCTACCAGGAAGTGGCAACCACCAGCAGTGCATCTTGCCACAGGAGCGGCAGTTCCACCTGTGGTCACACAGGCCGGCCCGTACCTGCAGCTTCTGCCAGTGACATTAGACGGCCAATAAACTGTCTCATAAAGGGGAGGGGGAGGGGCATTTGATATGTGCCATGTACTCCCACATATAAGACAGTTTGTCCGGCCATGACCTTCAACACTGCAGCAATGCATGTAACAACACAACGAATCAGAGTGGATTTAAGGGATTCCCAAGTGTACACGAAGATGGTTACATAAGTGCACACGTAAATGTCAACACAACCAGTGCCAGTGAGTTGAGTTTAAGAGGTTTCCCCAGGGCAAAGGTGAATTTGGTTGTAACCAAAGTGTAAATGTAAATCTTGATACCACTTTTGTGAATGTGTGGTGAGACGCCTTTTAGAGGCTTTCCAGTTCCCACAGGGGAGAGCCTATAGGGCAAGAGAGTTTGAAAGGGTTTAGGGAAACTAGTAGGGCAGTGAGTGTGATGTCAAGTGTCAACGAATCGCAACACAGCACTCGCAAGAGGCTAGCCGAGTCATCACCACGTACACATATTGTTGTTCCTGCCTACATCCCCTCCCCCTGCAAACGCCGAAGAAACCGATGACCTCCGAGACCATGTTTTCTTTGCCCTCAATCGGCAACCAGCCGGCAGAGCCCGCCAGAGCAATGTTGCATTGTTCACACTGTCTTGGCATTCGAGGGAGGGGTCGTTTGATGCCGGTTAACAGCCAGCGGCGCTAGAGCCCATGATGGCGCCCACCACGCACGTGTCACATGTCCCGCACTTGCGCAAAGAGGCCAATAATTTTGAACTTTTGTATAAATGTTATTTTCAGTGTCAAATGTGTTATATTGTCTTTGCAGTGTTTAATATGTCTTAAAATAATTTAAAGTGTTTGTACTAATTTTAAATTGTTTGCTTTTAATGTTCAAAGTGCCCGCGGAAGCGAGATTAAGGTCACTAATATTCTGGCATGAACGTCCCCATAAAGAGACATTAAAGTAATATGGCAAATCCATAAGAAAATTATAGAAGATTAAAACAATACTTAATTTAATTTGTGCCATTTTATTTTCAATAATAAAATATTTTACTCGGTATGCACTTCCCATATGTGAACCCCGTAGGCGGCCATGGTAGGTCCGTGCGACGCTTGTATGTGGACAGTCTGTCGAGGAGAGCTGGCGAGGTAAGATACTGTCATGTACGCCCTACAACTTTTGTTCACTGATTTAGGATTCCATAGTTAATTTAAATTACCGGTTATCCTTTGCTTCTGTATGTTTTTGCCAGATATTTTCCCCAGCATTATGCTTCCCCTTTATTAATTTATTGCGTACTTCGGCATTTTTAACTTAATCGAGGAGAAATATGTAGGAAAGGTCACGTGTCCCGCGCGATTTGAATGAGGCGCCATCCGCCTATGTTTATGGCATTTCATTGTAACTTCTGCATTATTGCTACACACAATTTTAAGGGCTTTATTTTTATGTATGTATTTGAGGGTAATTTTTTGTGTTTGAATGTTTTACTGCAAGATCACGTATAACCACATGGCCAACTGACGCCAAGTCTTTGTATAAACTATCATTGCATTTGAAAGCTTATTTATGTAACATCATATGTGCAATAATTTCTTTATGGATTCCATGTTAATTTTATTCAGGGTTCAATGTATTTATCACATAAATTGATGCTTTTTGTACTTGATGACGAGGTCACAGCAATGTTTGATTTTACCTCCATCAGGCATGTTACATGCCTCTAACCACTGCAATCGTAACGAGAATAATTTTCTCAGCAAGTATAACCTTTTGTCTGACTTCAATTTGCCGTTTCCAAGCAGAAATATTGCAATTTCACCTGCACCACGGGGTCCGCTACGAACTTCATCCAGCGGCATCTGTGCCATCTAAGCTTGTTTTCACACATGTGTGTGTTTATTGTGAATATTCATCTCGTGTCCCATTTTGTTCATGTATCATTCAAGGGTTTTTGTAATTAGTGTATGGTGCAATTATTCCCGTCCTAGCCGGCTCTGTATAGGTCATCACTATACTACCCACGTGCTGGAGGGTGAGCCCTGCGAGTTTGCGTTAGTGATGCAGAGTAATCACACGTGTTAATATGTATTAAGGGTTTCATTTGTAATTCACAGTGTCCTGTCTTCAGGGAAAAATCGTCATTCCACTCTAGCAGCTGTCAGTCCTCTTTCCTTGTGAAGGCTGTGCTTTTATGCACCTCGGTGAGATCATCTATCTTGGCGTGCGCTAGAGTAATTGTGGGCTGGGGATCACCGAAGCTGAATTGGCTAGTCAGGACTGAGATAATAATTTCATTGGCACGTTAATGTGTATGCATAATAACAATGTGAACTTAATTCTTTTATTCAGTCGTGATAGTGCCCTAGCCACATATGTTTTATCCAGTGTTTATTCCAGTGATGTTTAGTAAAATGTTTAATATTGCCTACGTGTTTGTAAGTACACACGGGTGAGACGGGCACACAGAACCCACAGCATCCCTAAGAACCCTGAGTCTCAATAGTGTGGTAATTTGTGTCATTGTTCGTTTCGTGTCTCACCCCACGGCGTCAAATTCAACGACCCAATATAATTATATTGGATGTAAATTGTATGTTTTTACTGCATAAACACAGCGATCTCGATAACCCTTCTCACTATCACATTTTATTTTTTTGCAGCAAACTACGTGTAGCCACTCCAAAATTCCTAGTAATTATGATTAGCTTACCTTGTGTTTATTCAGAAGACGCTAGTGCTATGTAACATATTACTAGTAGATTAAATATATATGTACAGTAGTAGAATATACAGAAATACGTTCAGAGATGGCGTGTTTATAAAGTAGACATTGCGTTGCCATCTTATATTACTATGTATTCAGTGACCAAAGATGCATAGATAAAGGAAACAAGCCTGACGGCCCAGTTTCCCTAACTATTTTGGATTATTCAAGACCCAGATCAGGGCCTAATTGTCCGTGTACAAGTCGCACTCCTAGTGTTCTATGTATGAGGCAAATTTCTTCAAGCTGAAAATCCAAGCTAAAGTCTCTTTCTCATAAATTCAGAGCTTCTGCTCACCCTCAGACAAGCTGCGACTGCCGAAATCAATGGTTGCCAGTCCTAGTTCTGTCCACTGGCTCAGAACTGTGCCCAAAGCCAGTTGTTTGGAATAATCCGGCAGATGGAGAAGATAACCTTTCCTTCAACCTGAAAAAGGCAGTTTCTTGCTCTGGACCCCAAAATTCAATTTTTTCTTTTTTCCAAAACATTTAGAGGCGTTGCCAATTCAGAATAATGATTTATAAATCGGGAGTAATAACCCATAATACCTAACAACTTTTTCACACCCTTTCCGTCCTGTAATGTGTAAAATATTGGGATGACACGGTCAGGGTCAATCATTAGATCACCTTCACAGAGCAAGTGTCCAAGAAACTTAACTTTGTTGCAACCTAATGTTACCTTCTCAGGGTCTACAGTCAGACCTACCTCCCGCATCTGGAGGAAAACTATATGCAAATGCGACAAGTGATCAGGTCAAGAACTGAAAACACTCAGACCTTTTGTAGAGCTACAGATTGTGAAATGGTTTGTTTACACTGTGATGGTTTTTTTGCTTGTTTGTTTTCTTTTTATGTAAAATGTTATTATTTTATACATATTGCGAGCCCCTCCAGAGGGTTTAGTCAGTATATTCAATTTTTCATACCACTTTCTCTTTATTTTATTTACATTTATTGGAACCTGTAAGTTTCATTGATTCATGTAATAAGATTATTTTTTCTTATTTTCTTGCATTCGTTAGCGGGATCCTAGATATATTTGTTACACACGTTTTGGAATGTGGTTCTCTTAGCATTTTATAAATTACCTGTAATCTATTTGGCCACGGAAGAAATCTAAAATTACGTTGGTCTTAGCTTTTGACGTCACAGGACGTGACATCCCATTAACTTCCCGATATGATTAAATCATCATGGTGAAAACCCCGTTTTAAGTACTCTTTCCTGCACATTCAACATGGATGGACTATAATAATTTTTTGCTGCAAGAGTAGCAAGTTTTTTCTATGTCTGCCATCCTAAGTTTAGGCTTTAAGGCATTGGAGAGGTGCCCCAGTACTAGGTTCAACCATCGAGCATTGTTTTGAGAAGAGGCTCTGATGAATTAGTTTTTTTTTTTTTTTCTGGAAGATTTAAGGTCGCCAACTCCACCTGGACTCTTCAAGTAAGGCCTGTCTTGGTAGATGTGTGGCTTGCAATGTTACTCAATCTGTAGTGAAATAAATGATCCTACATGTTGTTAACTTTCTAATTTTGTTGAAGAAAGGGTCTGTATTTTTCTGAACACAAAGTAATAATTTATTTGAAATATATGAAACTTACCAAATTAAGGGCACTTTTCTCTATGAACGCTATCCAGTTGTCTCAAATGATAGTATGCCTCGTTATTCTACAGAACTGAGCCTAGTCAGTCATTTAATCCAAGAGAAAACATATTAAGACTGTTTCAGTTATAAATAATATGTATCTAGTGACTAGCGTAGATTTTGGTTAGTTTGGGCAAATCTAAAGATACCATGTGTAATATAATGTTTACATCTGACTGCAGAATATAAAAGATTTGTTTGGGTTTGAACATTATACACTTAAGATATTTTCAGTATTTCAGATGGAATATTTTTCACATTTTTAGTTTCAATTAAAGTTAATTTTCCACAAGCGTTTTGTTCTGCGTTATCAAGAAGTTTTCGTAGTTAGAAATTTTTACGAAGTGTTTTCAGGGTAATGTGTTACTTTCTGGTCAAATGTGTTTTGCAATTTTATGAATCTTATTTTGAGTTGAACTTTAGTGTCTTCTGTGTACTGTGATGCTACCAGTTATACCTCAGAGGTATAAATTTTTTTTTTGTTTTGAATGGTATATTATGGTAAAGATGTGTGGCACAGTATTGGAAAAGTTTTCTGAAATCTCAGTTAATGAAAATTTAATCATACTTAATTTTCCCATGCCACCATATACAAGGCACTAGCAAAAGTGCACAGCATCACTAATTCTCTTTGGCAGGCGTTCTGCTCACAGAAATAAGTCTTTCCCATGACAAGAGTAATCCTATGTATTCTTTCCTCAAGTTGCCCTACCTTATAATGAATTATTATTATTGTTTTAATAGTCATTCTGAATGAGTATATGAGTTTAAATACGTTGGGAAATGTACGAGTTACATGTGTGGTAACAATTTTGTCCTACTACAGCATTTTCATCCACAGCAGCTCTCAAACCCCTTCTCCTATTATACCCCTTCCAGCACCCATACTTGTTCAGTATAACACAAAAAAATTCTGTACCACTGCACCCCTACAGATCATAAAATTTGCGCACAACATGGTGGCCTATTCTAAAGAGGTACGTATATGTCGCAGCCTTACCAAAACTGGCGCTCCAACATGTAGGCCAAACATATAGAAAGGGGGACGAGTAATCTGAATACAAGAGAGTCGTGTTTTCTTAAGAGTGACCAAGAGAAAATCAAGATAGCGAAATAGTCTACTTTTGACTTTGTAAGCTTGAATGGCAGTCTGATTTTCTGTGTAATTCTAGCTTCGCGGAAGATAATATATGTGACGAGGAAAACGTAATATGAGACATTATCGCTGATGACATGGCTAATATTCCCGTAAATGTCTTTACAGGAAATGCCACTACTAGCCTTGAAAGCTTTAATAATCAGAGAGCTATGAATGCTATAGTATCTAAGGTAATGCATTTTATAAATGTTAGGTTTGGTGCGCAAGACAAGGAATTTTATGAGCAAAAAGCTATTTTAAATTGCATGAGAGCAGATTTGAACAGTAAAATCAATGCTCAGAAGGCTGACTTAAATCACATGAGAGCAGATTTTAATTCTTCGAGGGCTAACTTGAGCAGTAAAATTGATGCTTGGGGAATTTTATTGGATAAGTTAATCGAGAAACATAATACATGTTTAGACAAAACTATCCGGTACATGCAATCCCACAGTCAAAGGCTACGAAAAGCTGGTGAGGCTATTGCAGTACCCACAAAGCAGGTGCAGGAAAGTGTCATGCACTCAACTGAACCAGCTTCACACACAACTGAAGCTGAAGCTATTGACATCTCATTATCTGTCTCGTTGTGAAATAATACTGAAATCGAAACTGTTACCCCTAAGTTTTGGCAAAGATGCGTAATGCACAAAAAAACACATGCGTAAATTACACTTAGTTAGGCCCTTAGGCCATGTAAAACACTATAAGCAGACTACATCTACACAAAACCTAGGCAAGAACTCATTAGTATGCAGTCGACAAAATATGACAGATATCATTCTATGTGAATTGGAAGAGCTGTATAATGCACAAAGTTCTGAGCACAAAGCATACAAAAGACAGAAACACCTACACAGCAATCCCACTAAACCTATCACCTCAGTATGCAAGAGAAGTGAGTGGTTAAGCCATCACAAACTGAAGTCATTGTCTGCAGAAATGTGAACAGACCTTGTAACAATGAATTTGCGGCAGAATGCTTTAACGGTGGAGAACCAACTGTTTGTGATGGGAAAAGTCACACAAAACACATCAGTGAGCAACAGTGTGCGCAACAAGTGCACAAGAAGCATGAGAGAAGAAAATGCTCATGAAATGCAGGAGGGAAGCAAAAAAACAAGTGGTAGAATGGCCCATGTACATGCTGCAAACCACAGGGAAGAGTAAATGTAGGATGCAAAATGCCACCCTGGCCCCCTACTATCAATATAAGCCGAACAGGCAGGAGAGCCCACTAAATCCATGAAAACGTGTCACGAGCAAGCACATGGGAAATGTAACAGAAGGGTTAGACACTCTCCCTAAGCTTGACACCTGCACTGTCAAAGATAATCCAGAGATGATTAAAGAGTAACTTTTGGAATTAGTAAGAAGATGTTAATACTTGTCTGCCGAAAGTAGAAAAAGTGACATTATAAATCCAGTAAAAGAAATCAGTTCCAGGTCAACGATCTTGTGTTGCAAAGGACATGTTCTACTAGCAATTACTGGGAGTTTGTTATGCACAAGCTGTTTTTTACATTTGGAGGCCCATTTCGCGTGATCAACATTACTTAAAATAACTGCTATGAGTTGGCTGATTTAAGTGCAAGCTCCATAGGCAAGTTAATTTATATTTAATACAGCTGAAACCCTACCATACCCCAAGGACATACGCCCAGTTGAATGCCAGCAACAGTTAAGTTAGGCTGCGGTTCATGAATTAGCATGAAACTTAGTGTTATTTGAATGGGGATAAATTTAATGTCAACCAAGTTAAAAATATATAAACTACTGATACATGAAGTAGAAAGTATGAAAAAATTTTATGGTGTAATATAAACGTTAAGTACAATCTCCCAAGAAGTAAAAAATATTAATTATATATTGCTATATTAGGTCCACGAACTGACACCATTTACAGTGTCCTGAGCATAATTTGTATGTGATGACCAAAATTAAGTGTTAAAACGTTTATTTATCTTTGTTTTCGAGTAATGTGTTGATATTAGCTTTGTCGTCCAGTCCAATAATTTTATATGATTTATTTTAAAAAATTTCTACTTTGGAGTTTGTTACAACTGGTCACTAAAAGTTTTTTTTTTTTTTTTAGTATAGTTCATGTACATTTACACAGATTTATACGGAACTCATTACGCAAGTTTACTCTCCAATTCTATATATTTATAATTAACACAGGACTTATAATTTATGAGTTTTATACAAAATACTCCTGAGATGCGTGGCGACGTAAAGTGTGTAGTTCGTGATGAGCCAAGAGCGCGCTCCACGTGTAATGATACCGACCATCGCCAAGCCGGCCGGAAGAGCGTGCGCGTGCGGGGATGCTACATCGCCTGCCGCAGATTGTCACTGTAGCAAGTCCCGTGTTTATCTGAGATACGTGTATTTATTGCTGTAATTTTGTGTATGAAATATTGAAATTAAATTAAACTTTCTCCCATTATCTCATTTGCTTTGAAAATGAGCGTAAAAATAGCTAGCCTATACATGGAGGTTATCGAAAACTTTACGATGTAAGATGATGTGAAAGAAATTATTACTTTTTCTTATTATCCGACCTAAACTAAAACGTCTCGCAACATGAACAAAGTACCGAATATGCAGGGATGAAAGCTCAGAGTAGAGCTAACTCAAGATTTCCTGCAGCTACAACTATTGTATAAATGTTATTGACAAAAGCATTAAATTCTGGTACATTTTTGTTTATTAAGGTAGCATACAGTTTAAACATTTAAAAAAATTACAGTAACCATAGCAAAACAACTCTGACAACTTGAATGTAACTGAAAGTAGTCTGCAAGTTCTCATTGATCTGTCTTTTGTGAGTATTTAATAACGTAAGAGCAATAAACTCCATTGTAATGTACAAGACAGCTTGAAAGCAACATATACAAATAACATTAATTATTTAAAACTGTGCAATAATATATTTTTGAAGACTTTTACAAAGGTGTCGGGAATTATAAAATGTCACTTGTGTACATAATTCTCAAAATATCATCTTAGTCATGGGCCATTGTGCATCTTCAATTTCCATGTAAACAACAGTTGTCTCTCTCCCGCATAGCTGCTTCACTTTTAACGTACTCGCAGACGACTTCAATAGCATATTATATTTGATTTTAGTACTGTTAAAGTTTTATCATATATAGAGAATGGGAAGCATATCAACAAAAACACAGTGCATAACACTTATTACGTTGGCTGAGCATAGTGACCAGTGCGGTTATTCTCATTCACGGAATAGTTTAGCATTGGTGAAATAGCAATAGCGTATGCTAACACAGGCTCTGTGCTAATGTGAAGAACCGCGCAAGGCATGAAATTAGAGAGGAAAACTGGGGCTGAAGATATAAGAGGCGCCTCCAATAACTATGCACTATGGAGTGTAAATTTGATAGTACTTAGATTAATATTAGTAACTTTCACCTAATGGACATGAAAATCTCAATGTATTGTCGGCACAAAGCAGGATAAACACAGAGGAGAGAAGTCTGATTATTAGTCGTCCCAAAGGCACTCTGTCATCCCAACCTGCGTGAATAATGTACATGGTGAGATGAGATGTGGGCGGAGCAGCAGCGCAATGCAAGGGCGGAGAAAACGGAAAATTGTGCAAAATCTGCCAGCTACGGGTGACGTCTGCAGTGTTTCCCACATGCAAACATCTGGTTGAATCCGTATTGATGCAATGGAATGTTGGTATGCCTAACAAAAATTATTTTATGATTGGGTCTAAAATTAGGCCCATGCGTCTTCGTAGCCGTACACCTACGCACCATAAAATTGTGCCCTTATAGTAGTACAATGTCGTAATATTTTTATGTTTTCAACTCTGCTGTGTCTAGTTAAGTAGGTAATAACATATTTATATCACTTGTCTGAACTTTGGGGTCCCAGATTCGGATTTTAAATGACTCTGAGGCCATCTCACGAAAGGAGACAGACGGTACAGTTTGCCTCAGGTCCCCGATCTCAAAGCGTCCCAAATCTACAGAGTTTTGAAAGTTTATATTCTGTGAGGAAACAATGACAATTACTACTTCCATGAAAGCAGTTATTTTGCACTATTAGTGTCAGCTTAATTTCTTCTACAAAACAATAAAAAAACATTAATGGCTGGTTTTAAAATAGTAAAGTACTGAAAGAACCATTACATTTCAAATGATAATATCTGAGTTACCCTAAACAGGCTACTTTCTGTATCCAACTTCTGATCTATTAGCCTACTTATAGAGATAAGTCCATTTGAGACAGTAAAATATATGCTTTTATACACACACACCTACAGATATAACTTAAAAGCATATCTGACATATGCCTGTTTGGGTTTGGTGTGACATGTGTGTGCTTTTCTTCATGTGTTGGACAGTCAGATGTGTACACTTTCATAAGTATATTTATTTACAAAATAATATATTTTAATTTTATTTATTATTTTTAGTGATGAGATGTTTGATTCTTAATACGAATTATTATATTTGGTCTTGAAGTCCGTGCGTTTTTTATTCACGCAAACTTGACATAAAACATTGTGTAGCAAAAGTGACATAAGAATGTATCTTTGCCAAATTGTGTTTGAAGCTCATGAAATTATGGTTTTATATTTGTTAGACAAAAATTAATTAATTTTCAAACATTAATAAATACATATATTTTGCCACTGTTTCTCATTATTTTTTAATATTTATGTGAATGGAAAAAATAAATTTGAAGATGAATTAATGTAACCATATAACTACACACGTTTTTTGAAGACACAATTCTCTCTTATACCAAATATATTTACGTCAACACGGTAAACTATTATTTCAACATTGAAGTGCCGTACATAGAACATTCATGACCTCAAGTAATGTGAAATGTGTGTGGAGGAAATTTCGCGACTGCACCCAGACAGCCGCGCTCCTGACAAGTCAAGGTGAAGCGCAAGTGCAAGCTTCTTTCTCACGGGAAAGTGAAATGACGATAAAAATAACGAAAATGCTAAACATTGCTGTTTTGTTTACTTAAAAGAAATGCTCTGCGTAAGCGAACCTGTAGTTACATTTAGAAAATTCGTCATCTTCAGTGGAGGTTGGAGGGAAACCAGCATCTCAGGCTAGTTTGATAACCACTACACATTTTTTTTTAAACCTTAGATATGTTTACATAATCAGGACTTAACAGTATGTGAGTGATTGTGCCTAGTAAACTTAATTAATAAAATAAGAAAACCGTATTCTTCAAAATAAATTAATATAAAACATTTTCATGACGAAAATATTTGTTGAAAACATTTCCGTTATTATCAGCTAGAACTTGGAAAATAGTTAATTTAAAAAATCATAAATGTAAGAAGAAATGGAAAAAGTAGTAGAATTCTGAACTGTCTTTCAACTGCCACAATTTAATATATATATATATATATATATATATATATATATATATATATATATATATATATATATATATATATAATGAGATTTAATAGATACCATGTTATGTCTGTGCACTGCAATATAATATTTCCCATAGCTTTTACTGTCGTTAATTAACCATTGACCTGCATTTTATTTATTCAGTAAAATTAAAGTATCTTAATACGTTTCAATAGGTACAAAAAATCATCCAACCGAGATTTGAACACGCAAATAAAAAGCTAGAGCACCATACTTGATGGGTTTCTGTGCTCTCTGAACTTACCTCTCACAGCAAAAATTTGAAGATTACATAACACTTTTTCTACTTATTTCATTACCAAAATTAATAATATTAGTGAGATTATCATCTGTGTATAATGCGCACATATTTTTGTCGAAGTTATTGTACACTGCCTTTATGCGGGGAAAAAAATACAAAAAAAAATGATTACTTTATTTACTCTACCTATTTATACACTACAGAGCACAATGATTGGGAGCGACACAAGTGGACAGGACCTGTGACAAGTGTCATCGGCCATGTGAGCGAACTAAGCGCAGGGCTGAATAGGGTGTTGCGTGGCTGAACTTGGCGTTCGGCTCTCTCTGCTGTGCAAGCTGACAATTATTTTCTTAATTTTAATTTTTCTTTTCTTACTAATTATATAAATTACCGTGGACATGTTTTCATGTATAATAAATCACTTATATTTTTGCCAGTGTGCATATGCATGTGTGTATGTCAGAGACTAAATCAGAGGCAAGTGAAAGATATAAACAATACATTTTTGGCCATAAATGTATAAATAACTATACTTTTCTGGACCCACAAATAATAAACAGTTAGAAAATTATGACAAACAACAGTTAGCAGACAGTTACAATACTTCAAGAAAATAATTTTTAAGTGTCAGTTAAGCTAAGTGAATAATTGTTTATTGTTTAGGTATAGTAAAGCATTTTCTATTGAAAACTGAAACGTAAAAATTGACTCGCTTAGTCACCCCAAACTACGCGTAGAATTTTGTGTATTCAAACCTGTCTTAGTTTCATTGCAACATAATTGCAAAAGAATCAATATAGTACTGAAGATTAAATATTGAAACAAAAATATTGTTCTTACTTTTTATTTTATTATTTTATGTATTTATTTATTTTATATTTTCAACTTATGCTGCACCCGTCACTGTTTCCACAAATAGTGCGCATGATTTGTTTGTCTTGTTTGCATGTTCCCTACATTTATGTACATGTGACCTATATTCATTTGTATACAATTGAAGGATTGATTTGGATATCTCCAAAAATATCTGTAGAAGAAAAATATTTTTGTTTCCCAGCCGCAAATAACATAATTTTAAAAGTGCCATTATTTCGAAAATATTAGTTATCATTGTCATAAAAAGGAATATAATAATAAATAGCATCAATCAAACACATTTCATAAAAAAAATTAAAACCACTGCAAACTAATTTTTCCAATAAAATGAGCCGTTATCAAGTTCAACGCTTCAATAAAATTAATTGCATGACTTAAATTCACTTGCATTTCGTAAACAATTAATTGTATGTCTTAAATTGATTTGCATATCTTATACAATTATTTGCATGTCTTCTGTTCATTTCCTTGTAACCTACATGATTTTTCATGTGACATACATTCAATTGCATATGACCTGCATTCATTTCTAGGTGACCTGCATCTAATTGCATATGCCTTACATACGGTTGCTTATCATCTAGTTATTTCTATGCCATCTCCTTTCTTTCGCATTTATATATCTCATCACCATCCATAATGTTGGGGGTGTTGGCTGGTCACCAAAAAATTCACAATTTGATATTTGTATGAAATGATGTTCGACATTTAGACATTACTTACGAGAACTATACGTGTTCATTTCATTTGTGTGTGTATATGTATAAATACATACACACAGGGGGATTATTGAGGCGTTACCTCCCCTTACAGGGCCTGTTCATTAAGTCATTTGGAGCAAATTATGTAATATGAATGTGGCTCTTAGTCATAATATTTACCGAATAATTCAAAAAATTAGAAACTCATCACGGTTAACAGCTTGTGACAGTTTTCTGCCTGTATTTGACTATTGAAGTGAACAGCGCCTCTTTGGCCATCATAAAGTGTAACTAACTTATCTGTTTCACATGTAGTGCGTGAACACAGCGCGTATCTGCACATTTATTGTGGTTGTAGCATTTGGTTGTGAGTTATAGTCATTGTGTTACAATGCCATTTACATTTCCCACAGAATATACCGATAGGGCGTTTGATGCTCAACTGTAACAATAAAGTATGATCATGATGATGATGATAGTAATAATAATAATACTTTAAATTCCTGAAATGGTTATTCATTATTTCTTCACTTTCCACATTTTTAGAATTACTCAATGAATATTGGGAATATGATCCACATTTATGTGGCATATTTTGTTCTAAATGACGAGGAATAAGCATTGTGAGTGTAACTCCTCGTATGTATTGAAATGGCTCGCATAAAACATAGTGAAGTAACTTGTCAAGTTAACGATGGTAAAAAGTTGATTATAGTTTGTGTCTTTGGGATAAAATATGGTTATGGTGAATAATCCTTGTTGTGTATCTGAATTTATTACTAGCTATAGTTACCGAAAAATGCTTACACACACTGCATTTATGTATGCTGATATGGAAATGTGTATGTTTTAAAAAGAAAGCTTCATGCACTGTAGAAACCTTTTCAAGATAAAAATTTCACAGTGTAGTATAGGCTTTGTTTTCACTCAAAGCTTTACAAAAGCATGACAATATTTAATACTAACGCTGAGGTATATTAATTTTATTAGACTTTTTCAGTCCGGAGTTAAACTTTGTCACGTAATTTATGTTGCCAAATGCCTCCTTCCTTTGCGCATATTGTGGGTGCAATCCATTACTGATGACAAGCACTGAGATCACTGATGGTTTATCAGTGTTCATCAGTAATAAGAGCGCAGCCTGCAGTAAACAGTAAATATTCTGTATGTCTTTGATACGCTTGACAGTGGTACTCATTAAAATGAGAGAAAACTGGTTAAATAATCAATATAACTATCTATCTAATCTTGTTACTTTCTACTTTTTTTAAAGCGCTGCTATAAAGTTTTACTTCCCGGATATTCCTCTGCCTAATGCAAATAAAGCTTAATAGAAAATTACACCAGGGGGACAAATGTAACACATTTGTGTGCACTCTGTGTAATAATATTTTGTATAAGAACTATTTTTTACTTGGAAATGCAATTACACCTACTTTCTGCCTGTTTATTCATATTAATATAAATTATATACAATGTATTGAAAATAGAATTATAATATATACAATGTATTGATAAAATATAATTATAAATTTAATATTACAATGTATTGATAAAATATAATTATAAATTCAATTTTAATATAAAAAAAGGGTATTTTTATGTAAATCAGAGTATAAAAACACTTGTGATAAATTATATTTAGGTAACAACTGAGCACGTCATATGTGGGGTGATTTTTCAAAGGTTTGATTCAAACAGGGTTAAGAAACCGTGAATAAACTATAATCAGAATTTAAAATATAGTAATGTTAGTATTTCGTTTAAAATAAGTTTGTCTCTCGTGCGTACATGAAACTTTACATTAAACATTGTATAACGAGGTTATTTCATGTAATAATGCACCTTCATTGTAATTTTTTTGAGCAAAATACTTATTGCTATAATTTATAGTATTTATAAATAAATTGGATTTGCAACTTTTTCTCATTTGAATTTCAGTTCTATAATAAATTTTCTCTAAAGAGTATTCATTGGTAATCTACATTATGTTTTCAGTGTAAACTAATTTTAGTTTGTGTAACTATTTCAATTTATTTTTGGTATCAATTTATTTCTATGTCAGGAGAGAAATTAATTTAAATAAACATTTACAAGACATCAAAGTTTCTCGGAAATTTTTGGCAACAACCTAAACATTTCTGTAAAATGCATTAGGTACGTAATTTGAGAAACCCGCATTAACACACTGGATAACGACGCAACATGACTGTATGTGCACGTGCGTGCGAGAGCACAGCTGGTCGGACACACCATGCCAGCCTGCCCAAGCGAGCAGATAGCGGGTGGCACAAGGTCCACGGGCAAGATCACGGAGGTCTGGCAATATTGCTGCAGCAAGCTATCAGACCTAGGTAGCGGGGGTTGGGGGGAGGCTCTGATACTCGCGAGACTGCTGACGACCCCTCGCCGAGCAGGGTGACACACCCACCTCGTCCCACAGCTCTCTCTCAACTGAAAGGTTCCTGGAAATAGCCTGGTTTATATAAAGGCCTATGGAGTGGTAGGGGACATCATTTCAAGACCCTCTACCATTTTGTATCTTCAGAATAACGATTTGTAACAATGGCAATTTTTATGGCGTGAACTGCCCCTAAGTTACTAACTATCTAAATGGCCATGTACTTGACGACGGCTATAACTGTTGCGAAAGTATGCTAATTAGCATCTCAGAGGTTGCAATGTTAATGCAATAGTTGGTCCTGCCAGGAGATAGTCACTTAGAGCCTTGAGTATTGTGTACACAGCCAGTGTTATGTTGTTTATTTATCAATTGATACTATGTCTTTTGTATAATTAAGGGTCTCGTATAATGTTGTTTTACACTGTACAAATACATTTGCTCACCCACACCTTTGCCTTGAAGCCTATTTGCTACACCTCTTCTGATGATAATATCCAGTTGTCAGAAAATATATAACGAACGCTGTTTATCGACCAGGTACATATGCTGTTGTTGCATGGAAATTGGACCGCTATAAATTTGGTAAGAAAAGGAGTACAAATATGCTGTGGATAGTGTTACATCTACGTCACTGAGATATAATTTACATTTGACTCCAGAGTTCACTCATATGCAAGTTACACAAGGCCTGACAGCTACAGAAACAAAACTGAGAAAAATACGTTGGCACTCACACACTTACATGCACACTCCTAATGCCTTAGCCATGTTTGCGTAAATCATTGAGCTACTTACAGTTCTGTAGTATATATCCCAACAGGAGCAGATTTTGGAAATTTTATTTATTATTTTGGGGAACTGTTGAGCAGACAAGACTACGTACTTATTCTTCTCTGGTTTCTTCACTTTGTGCACACGAGTTTTCTTGTAATTGTGTAGTGTTTTAAAGTGTATTGTTTTATTGGCATGTATGAATGCTATAGTGATTGTGTTGTTCTTGTAAATAATTATTTCTTTAAAATCAATCATTAATTTATGTCACTACGAGAGCTGAAAAATTGAATTGATGTTGCATGAGTTTTAATGCATTGTACGATTAACATATTTAATAGGACCAGCGTTGCTCAGGGTCTGGGAATATTTCCCCTGTAATAACCACTTCCTCTAATTGACGTTACAATCTTCTGAAATGATAATTTAGAGATTGATGATTTAGGACAATGTGCCAGTAACAAATACAATGTAAGTTATAAGTTATGGCAGAGTTTGTAACACTGTTCGAAACACGCCCCACGTTCCTGCAAGCCATTTGACGTGGCTTGGCAGCTTGGGAGAGGCGAGGGATGCCAGATTTGAGAGAAACTCAGATGTATGGCTAGATATCACTGAATACTTATAAGTTCCATTAGGGCGCCAGCTCATCTATATCACGGGTGAGCACGTGTACTCTGATTCTCAGGGCAGTAGTTGGTCGACAGCCACGTGGCGTATACCTCTCGCAGCTCACGTTTACAATACAGTACAACAAAAGTCTCAAATTCCTTTACATTACATAAAGGAGCACATGAACTTAAACTCTCGAGTGGGCAGGAACCGCTGTGAAATTAACACTAAAATGAAATGAGACCAGGAACGATACAATTATGTATATTGATTGAGTGAGATTGCACATATAGTTACAAATAGGAAGTCCATCGAATACTGCGAGTGTGGCGTACAAGGCCCATCATCGGCCGACACTGCGAAAAGCACTGGTTAGCACATGCAAATTAAAGTGGTCAAATCTCTGGGGCCGCGAGTCTACGGAGATGAGAGTGCGTGAGTGGGGGAGAAAAAAAAATAAATGTTCTGGTTAAAAGTACACACAATTGCGGTTACTGGTCAGACAAAGATGATGATGTTCCCCCGCGATGCGAACAAGTGCACTCTCCTAGGCCCACCGAAATAGACTGAGGATGATGGCGTCTGGGATGCCGTTATAACGTATTGAAATATTACAGAGTATTGTTTATTTATTTTCCTCTAATGTTTACATAGTTTATTATTGTGTACTAACATTTGTAGGGCATTGCAGTGTATATTTCTCATATTTTGATGTTCCATTATTCAATGTTTACATTTTGAAAAGATTGTTTATTCTAAGGTGTAATGTTTACAAACATTAAGGTTAGGTTCAATGTTTTGATGTTTTGAGCGGGAAAATGAAATATTTGTTATTATTTTTGCTAATATGTTTCTGCAACCATATATTTTTTTTTAAAGTATGCTGGTAGCAGCAGTTGGATTTTAAATGCACTGTGCGGCAAATGAAATTTAATTTTATTTTAAAGTTTAATATGTGAAAAAATATTAAGTTAAAAAATATGTTAGTTAAAATTTGTTTATTTCCTTTAATGGCTGTTCATCAGTACATGGAAAGTTTAGCGGGAATAGAATGCCAGAGATGAGAGTATGCACAACGTCACTGATGTCACTTGTTTATGTTATGGAGGTCACTGGCTGAAGATCAGCGGATCTGGGAGAGAGATTGATGTGAGCTTACCTATGTATCAAAATCTCAGGTAAATTCTTTTCGGAGGTCTGTCTGTGATTAGTTATATAGGTATGCCGCCAATATTCTGAAAGTCCGTTTCTGATTTGCTCAGAAACTGTCTCTCAGGGTTGAGGATGGAACTGTAAGGACGTACCTTGAGGGATCTCATGATAATTAGTACTTTATAGCGACAAAGTACCATTATAAGTTGTGAATAGTGTGTTGAAAAGGTTGCTAAAGCAAAGTGTAACAGCCAGATTAGTCAAAGAAGAGGTCTGGGCTGAAATATATAATATTTCTACAAACTTAAAATGTTAAGCTTCGCTGAACTGCTTGATAATGACCACAGCAGGTATCTGGGTCTCACATAATATGTTGTATATTGTAAATAAAGTGTACATTGTGATTTTATACTGGGAAGTGTAATAAATTCGTAATTCCTGAGTGAGACGTTTAAATAACATTTTCTTCATTGCCCAACTTGGAAAGTGAAACTTTATTTTCTGAGAACAGGTGCATATCATATTTGAGTGTATCTTGTGTCAACCAGAACATGTCTACATACTGTGCCCTGAGTTTGTATTTTCATGCACTATTTCTACATTCTGCTGCTGGCTAACCTACACAAAACTTATTAAATGAGAAATAACAGACTTGCTATAGTGATAGTACATAGCAGTGGCAAGGCAGTACAGATGACACGCCTAAGAGTATAAATATACAGTTTTCTTTTCTTCAGTTTAAATCTGTGAGACTTTTAAGGAACTATTCTCAATTAAAACAATTATTAGAATTTGAGGTATTCTATTGCATTACTTTCCCTACCACACTTGTTATAGTTATTCTTACCAAAAATTTAAAGACAAATAAAATACTGGCATATTAATTAATAGAACACTGAATCACCCATACTCTGATCCTGTCTTCCCTCTGTGTGATAATGGAGGGGAATCACACCACTGCCAAGGTGTGAATGCTATTGGTGTCAGCAAGGCAGCTGGGGTTGTATTATGTGGTACATTGGTGTATGATTCTTGTGTCAGTTACACACAAACTATTACATATAAATTTTGTGTACACCTGCCGCCGCCGTGTAACATCACCGGGGACAGACTCAGTTGCAAATCTGCCCCCTCAGCATGGAGGTGACTTTTCAGGGTCATCTAATCTCTATGCTGTCATTGGGATTCCAAGATGCCTTTCAAGCTTCCCTTTATTCCCTATGGTCAGGTAGCCTTTCGGGGGGGGTGGGGGGGGATTTTCAGTCAATCTATACTCAGCGTAGCCTTTCCATATCTTCTGTCTGAAACCCCTCCTGGTCAGGTAATGGCACTTTTAGGTGACGTTGGCTAATCTATACTCAGCGTAGCCTTTGCCATATCTTCTGTCTGAAACCCCTCCTGGTCAGGTAATGGCACTTTTAGGTGACGTTGGCATGTTGAGGTTGACCCTAGCCCACGACAGACTAATGAGAATCCTGCTCTCACAAAGTTGAAGTGAAGTCCTATCTTGTCAAGTACCTGAAAACGCCCGCACATGATTGGTGCTCATTCAACACTTTTCAAGTTATAACACCCAAGTGCAGTGTGTACACACCCACATGTGGGGTTTTCCAGTTGGCTTGATCGCCCACCTGCATCTGCATAGTATGCTCAAGCCCCTGGGTTAGGGCCACCTGGGAGGTTGCTACTGCTCCCTACTCCAAGTTTTCCCTCACCAGGGTTCTCAACTGCTCGCAAGTCCACCTGCCTTATATAGAATTTTGTAGCTGTTTAAGTATTTAGGCCAAAATCTCGGGTTTCTTCTTATATACTTTAGACTTCTTAGGGGTGTGTGGTGACTGAAATGTGGTGGTTCTGGAAGAGAAAGTGGAGGTGCATTGTGATTGTGAAATGAGTATGGAGAGCAGCATTTTATAATTATTTTCTTTTGAATTTTGTCTTTAGAATTTAATTTTTAATTTACAGTAGACTCTCGAGTATCTGGCTTGCGACTATCTGGCCTAGTTCCAAAAAATAAATTCTGTGTAGTAAAATGAGGAATAATTTTTTTTTGAACGATCTACTCAACTTTTCATGCCTTCATAAATTGTAACTTTGCCAAGACATCGCAAACGGACATCTAGTACGATCGTCCTACGTGCCGTGTGCAAAATACAAGTTGCGACATGAAAAGCGTGGATTTTCCCGTGCCCTGCTACCTGCTCTTTGTTTCGTCAGTTATGTATCGGGTGTCAACAAGCGCGGAATACATTTGCCACTGTTCCTGATTACCTTCGTAAATGTTTTTTGTGTGCTCCATTGGTTTTTTTTTTTTTTTTTTTTTTAACTGAAGATCAGGAAATGAGTTATAAACAAAAAAAAAGGTTCTGGTGACTATGGAGAAGAAACTACATGCTATAAAGAGACTAGACTCTGGAGGTAACCGCGAAAAACTATCACTTCAGAGTTAGAAGTTGGGAAAAGTACAGTTGGTGACTGGAAGAAAAGTCGTGGAAGAAATTGAAAAATGGCGTGCCGCCCAAGTTAGTGGAAGTGGAATGAAAGTAAGAAAAACCATGCTGAAAGGTAAGCATAAATAAATTGAGGAAGCTTTATTTTTGTTGCATGAACACTTACGAGGAAAAGGCTTGCCTGTAACTGGGCCGATATTGCTGGAAAAAGCATTGCAATTTAAGCAACAAATAGAAGGAGAGGATTCAGAATTTACTGACAGTGATGGATGGTTAGATCACTGGAAAAAACAATTCATTATTTGCCAGATTACAATAGGTGGGGATGCTTTATCTGCTGATAAAGAGCCTGTACCTTTGTTCAAAGACTATCTTTTTAAGCTTATTGAATAGGAAGGAATTTCTGGGGAGCATTTGTACAACTGCGATGAGAACGGTTTAAATTATGAGCTCCCTATAAAAACTCGCATCAAAAAATTAAGCCACTGCACCAGGATACAAGAAAAACAAGGAACGAGTTACCATCTTGGCTTGCAGTAATGCAACTGGCAACCACAAGCTTAGGTTGACTT
Organism: Dryococelus australis; assembly: GCA_029891345.1. NCBI lineage: Eukaryota > Metazoa > Arthropoda > Insecta > Phasmatodea > Phasmatidae > Dryococelus > Dryococelus australis. Next base: position 159,995,434 of record CM056995.1, read on the forward strand.
TAATAACGAAATCAAAGAAACCTAGAGCTTTTAAAAAACTGGGAAATCAGGAATCACTACACCTACATTACACACATCAAAAGAAAGCATGGATCAATTCAGAAATCTTTAAAACGTGGTTCCAAAATGAATTTGTACCAGGTGTATAAAAACATTTGAAAGACAACAATTTGCCGAGAAAGGTTGTGCTAATTCTTGACAATGCACCTTCGCATCTGGCCACTGACAAACTCACAGATGGAGACATCAAAGCTTAATTTTTTCCAAGCAATGTGACGGCTGTTTGCTAGCCGATGGACCAGGGTGTCATTGAAATGTTAAAGAAAAAGTATTGCCGACGTCTTCTCAGTTTGTTGATATCGGCGATTGATAATAATGAAGACTACTAACCACTCTGAAAAAGATTGACATGGTAGATGTCATAAGGTGGGTGGGCGAAGCATGGGAAGAGATTCCAAACATATGACTTGTAAGGTCTTGGAAAGTTCTTTTGGACCATGAAGATGGACATTTCAACCTTCAACCCGTGTGTGAAACCGAAGTGAAAGATGAAAACGATAAACTTTTTTCGTTGCTGGAAAAAGTACAAGGCTGCGACGATGTCAGTGCAGAGGACAATAGAGAATGGATGTCAAATGACGAAGTTGATGAAATAACTGACAACGATATGGTGGAAATGGTGAGACAGGGAGAAGAAATACAAGAAGAAGAGAAGGAGGCATCCTTAGATGACAGGAAAAATCCCATCCCACATTCAGAAGGGTTATAGACGATTGAGGCAGCGCTGCAATACATTAGTCAGCAGGAGGAAGTGTCGCCAGTTGATATCATCTGCTTGCGTAAGTGAAGGGACATTGCTTCATGGAAGAGCTCTAACAGGGAGAAGCAGTCATCTATCAAAGACTTTTTCAAAAACTAAATACTGTAGGTTTTGACTCTTTTATCTTAGGCCTACTTTTCACATTTGTGAAATCGTTTATCAATGAACAGTAAAATAAGTTGAAATAATTTTTTTAAATACTAGGCCTATGTTTTATGTCAATGTTTTGTTTATTTTAAAATTGTATGTATACTATTCACATACTGTACAGTGTACATTTTTGTGTTTCCAGCAATTAAGTAAAACATTATAAAATTTATCTTACAATGTGTGCAATATTTTTATTTTTAGACTTTTTCTGTTATAAATTTTAAAATAGATAGTACAGTGCGTAACAATTATTTATAAAGTACTGGCCTATACTATGAGGTCAAAAAGTTTGAATAAAAGCGGGTTTTGGTATGAAAAGTGTGTTGTTAATGGTGTGGATGGGGCAGGAAGTGAGTATATAACTCCGGCCTATCAGGCCTACCCTTCCGCCACATTAGGCCGGATAATCCAGAGTCTACTGTATTTTGATTTCGTGTGGTGATGCATTGTGATTGGAATGGTGGTGAACTGCTCTTTTAAGTGCTTTTATTAAGTTCTGAATTCAATAAAATTTGGTCATCATCAGGGGTATGGTGATACAAAATGGTGTGGTCCTGTAAGAAAAACTTTTTTTTTTGTTTAGTAGTGGTTGGTGGATGGTGACACGAGATGTGATGGTGAGCAGTTTTCTTTTTATGGTGGTGTAGTCTGATCAAGATGGGTATGAGTGGCTGCTCATTTTACATTTGTTTGGTCATCTTGAGGGTGGATGGTGATACAAAATGGTGTGGTCCTGTAGGAAAAATTGTTTGGTTAGTAGTTGTTAGTGGATGGGTGTAGCTTATGATGCGGATATGGTATTTTGGAATTTGTGTTAGTGAAGATGAGGGGGGAGGCGACATTTTTGTGGCGGTAGATGGTGAACCAAGATGGGAAACGCTGTATGAAAGTGGTGTTGGGTTGCCAGGGCGTACATGGGCGTCACTCTCTGCTGGTATTTGTATTTCTGGACGTGTATACTATAATCCCTAGATACTTATATAGTACAATCCCGAGATACTTATATTCTGCTGCTTCTTCTATCTCTTGTCCCTCCCATCTGTACATGTCCCTGCTTATCATCTTCTTCCTTGTGAACCTCACTACCTTAGTTTTTCTTACATTTATCTTTTTGCTGTTTTAGGGTACATTATATACTGAATTGGACTTTAGAAGTGCACTGTACACACTACAGACTTTTATGACATAAATAATAGGGTTGTGTGTCTGTACCATTTTAATGGCAAGATGTAAATTACAAATTCTTGGGACTTTGTAAAACTGCAATAGAAATATAAAATAATTGCGTAAAAAATTAGTCAAATCGCTTCAAAATCGGACTTAGTTAACTCAGGTGATCTGAAGTCGCATTTTCAGAGGTTCATAAAAGTAAAGCAAAATGCATAGGCTAATAAAAAAATTAAGTGAAATGCGTAAATGGATACGGCCTACCACAGTTTATTCCCAAGACCGAGTAGTATACAATTATAATAATTGGCCTGGCAAGACGACTACCATTTGTTTACTTTAATTCTTACAAATCGGACTTTGTACACATAACTAGTCTGAACTAGCATTTTTGAAGGCTCAGAAAAATTAATTAGACGAATACGTTGATATGGCCTACTTAAGTAGAGTAGTGTATAGAAATATTGAAAGAACTCTGAGAATCACAGCCATTATTTTTTCTATACATCTTTAAAAACAGGCATATCAGATTCATGTCTCATTTTTTTAATTTCCTTATTTTACAGGCTGCCGAACTTGCCATTTTGACCATTAAAAACAACCAAAGTCACAAGTTTGACAACATATAAGAAATGTAATATCCATTAACTCATTGAAAAACTGACTGTTCGCACAGGCCAAAAATGTGCCACCTGTATGATCGTTTACTTCCTCTAATTATATTACTAAATTGAATTTTTCAATATTGTCTGTTAAATACTTGTATTGTTTATAAATGTGCATATCAAATTCCTTTCTCAATTTTTTTATTTTCTTATTTTACGGACTGCCGAACATGCCATTTTAACCATTGAAAACGAACAAACCCACTAATTTGTCAACATATAAAACATCTAATATCTATTGTAGCAAGATCCCACTTCCCGCACTTTATTCCCAAGATTGCGTAGTGTATAAAAATATTTAAATATCTGGGTGAACCATCCACATTTTGTTTGTATAACTCTTTGAAAAACAGACTTTGTACACACAGGGGACATCATTAACCAATATTGGGCCACCTGTATGATTGTTTACTTTCTCTGATTATAATTCAAAATTGAATTTTTGTATATTATCTGTTTAATATTTGTAGTCTTTATAAATGTGCATTTCAGATTCATTTCTCAATTTTTATTTTCTTATTTTACAGATTGCCGAACTTGCCATTTTGACTATTGAAAACGACCAAACTCACAAGTTTGATAACATATAAAACATTTAATATCCATTGTAGCAATAGCCTACTCCCGCACTTTATTCCCACGACTGCGTAGTGTATAGAAATATTTAAATGTCTCGGGGAACCACCCACATTTTTTGGTATAACTCATTGAAAATCGGATTTGTTCGCACAGGTGGCTGCATAAACCTAAAATGTGCCATTTGTATGATCGTTTACGTCTTCTAATTAAAAATCAAAATTTAATTTTCTCTACTATCTGGTTAGGACTTGTAGTATTTATACATGTGTATATCAGAAACATTTCTCGCTGCCGAACTTGCCATTTTGACCATTGAAAACGGTTAATGCCACTGGTTTGTCAACCTATAAAACATTTAATATCCGTTGTAGCAAGATCCCACTCCCCGCACTTTATTCCCAAGGCTGAGTAGTGTAACGAAATAGTAAAATGTCTGGGGAACCATACACATTTTTTTTGGTATAACTCATTGAAAATCGTATTTTGTTCGTACAATTGGCCCCATTAATCAGAAATGTTCCATCTGTATGATCGTTTACGTCCTCTAATTAGATATGGAAGTTGAACTTTTCTACAATATCTTGTTAATACTTATCGTATTTATAAATGTTCATATCAGATTATTTTCTCGATTTTTATTTTATTATTTTACAGACTGACGAACTTGTGATTATTGCCATTATAAACTACCCAAGTCACTAGTTTGTCAACATATTAAAAAAAACACGTCCATTGTAGCAAGATCCCACTTCTACACTTTATTCCCACGACTGAAAAGTGTAAAGAAATATTATAATGTCTGGGGGAACCATCCACATTTTGTTGGTATAGCTCTTTGAAAAACTAATTTTGTACACACAGGTGACATCATAAGCCATCATTGTGTCCCCTGTATGATAGTTTACATCCTCTGATTGTAAATCAAAATTGAATTTTTGTATATTAACAGGTTAATACTTGTAGTGTTTATAAATGTGCATATCAGATTCATTTCTCAATTTTTATATTCTTATTTTACATATTGCAGAACTTGCCATTTTGACCATTGATATCGTCCAAAGTCATAAGTTTTTCAACATATGAAAAAAAATGCATCCATTGTAGCAAGATCCCCCTTCCACACTTTATTCCCACCACTGAAAAGTGTAATGAGATATTAGAATGTCTGGGGGAACCATCAAATTTTTTTGGTATAACTCATATAAAATTGTACTATTTTTTGCACAGGTGGCCGCATAACCAAAAATGTGCCATCTGTATGATCGTATACTTCCTCTGATTATCATTCAAAATTGAATTTTTTTTTATATTATCAGGTTAATACTTGTAGTGTTTATAAATGTGCATATCAGATTCATTTCTCAATTCAGTGCGAACAAAGTCCGATTTTCAATGAGTTATATACCAACAAAATGTTGATGGTTTCCCCAGACATTATAATATTTATTTTCACTAATCAGTCTTGAGAATAATGTGCGGGAAGTGGGATCTTGCTACAATGGATATTAAAAGTTTTATATGTTGACAAACTTGCAGCTTTGGTCGTTTTCAATGGTAAAAATGGGACCATCTCGCAGTCTGTAAAATAAGAAAATAAAAATTGAGAAATGAATCTGATATACACATTTGTAAGTACTACATGTATTAACCAGATAGTGGAGAAAAATACAAATGTAAACGATCATACAGATGGCACATTTTTGGTTTATGCGTCCACCTTTTCGAACAAAATCCGATAATCAATGAGTTATTCCAAAAAAATGTGGATGATTCACCGCGACATTTTATTATGTCTTTACACTACTCAGTCTTGGGAATACAGTTAGGGAAGTGGGGTCTTGCTGCAATGGATACTAAATGTTTTATATGTTGACAAACTTGTGGTTTTGGTCGTTTTCAATGGTCGAAATTGGACGTTCTCAGTCTGTAAACAAGAAAATAAAAATTGAAAAATGAATCTGATCTGTACATTTCTTAGTGCTACAAGTATTAACCAGATAGTAGAGAGAAAAATTTGATTTTGATATTAAATTAGAGGAAGTAAACGATCATAGAGAAGGCATATTTTTTGTTTAAGCAGCCACCTGTGCGAACAAAGTACGATATTCAATGAGTTATACCAAAGAAATGTGGATGGTTCCCCCAGACATAGTAATAATTATTTACACTACTCTGTCTTGGGAATAAAGTGCGGGAAGTGTGATCATGCTACAATGTATATTAAATGTTTTATATATGTTGGCAAACTTGTAACTTTGGTAGTTTTCAATGGTCAAAATGGCAAGTATGGCATTATGTTAAATGAGAAAATAAAAATTGAGAAATGAATCTGATATGCACATTGATAAGTACTACAAGTATTAACCAGATTGAGTAAAATTCAATTTTAATATTTAATTAGAGCACGTAAACGATCATAGACGTGACAAATTTTTGGTTTATGTGGACACCTATGCGAACAGTGTTCGATTTTCAATGAGTAATACCAAAAAAATATGGATGGTTCCCCCCGACATTTTATGATTTCAATTAACTACTCAGTCTTGGGAATAAAGTGTGGGAATTTGGATCATGCTACATTGGTTATTAATTTGTTTTATAAGATTACAAACTTGTGGCTTTGGTCGTTTTCAATTGTCAAAATGCTAAGTTCTCACAGTCTGTAAAATAAGAAAATAAAAATTGAGAAATGACTCTGATATGCACATTTATTAGTACTACAACCAGATAATAGAGAAAAATTCAATTTCAATATTTAATTAGAGGACGTAAACGATCATACATATGGCACATATTTGATTATGTGGCCACCTGTGCAAACAAAGTCCGATTTCAATGAGTTATACCAACAAAATGTGGATGGTTTCCCCAGACATTTTAATATTTATTTACACAACACAGACTTGGGAATAAAGTGTGGGAAGTGTGATTTTGCTACAATGGATATTAAATGTTTAAAATGTTTGCAAACTTGTATCTTGGGTCGTTTTTAATTGTCAAAATGTCAAGTTCGGCAGTATGTAAATTAAGAATATGGAAATTGAGAAATGAATCTTATATGCACCTTTATAAGTACTAAATGTATTAACCAGATAGTAGAGTAAAATTTAATTTTAATATTTAATAAAAAGACGTAAACGATCATACAGATGACACATTTTTTGGTTTATGCGGCCACCCGTGCGAACAAAGTCCGAAATTCAATGTGTTATACCAAAAAAATGGGGATGATATCCCCAGATATTTTATTATTTCTTTATACTACTCAGTCTTGGAATAAAGTGTGGGAAGTGGGATCTTGCTACAATGGATTTTAAATGTTTTATGTGTTGACAAACTTGTGGCTATGGTCGTTTGCAATGGTCAAAATGGCAAAATTGTCAGTCTGTAAAATAATGAAATAATAATTGAGAATTGAATATGAGCTGCATATTTATAAATACTACAAGTATTAACATGATATTGTAGAAGAATTCAATTTTAATATATAATTAGATGAGGTAAACGATCATACAGATAGCACATTTTTGGTTTAATTGACACGTGTACGAACTAAGTCCGATTTTCAATGAGTTATGTCAAAAAAAATATGGATGGTTCCACCTGACATTTTATTATTTTTTTACACTACTCTGTCTTAGGAATAAAGAACAGGCAGTGGGATCTTTCTACAATGGATATTAAATGTTTTATATGTTGACAAACACGTGGCTTTTGTCGTTTCAATGGTAAAAATGGCAAGTTCGCAGCCTGTAAAATAAGAAAATAAAAATTGAGAAATGAATCTGAAATGCTCATTTATAAGCACTACAAGTATTAATCAGATAGTAGAAAAATTCAATTTTGATATTTAATTTGAGGATGTAAACGATCATACAGATGGCACATTTTTGGTTTATACGGCCACCTGTGCGAACAAAGTCCGATTTTCAATGCGTTATACCAAAAAATTATGGATTGTTCCACCAGACATTTTAATATTTATTTACACAACTCAGTCGTGGGAATAAAGTGCGGGAAGTTGGGTCATGCTACAATGGATATTAAATGTTTTATATGTTGACAAACTTGTAACTTTGGTCTTTTCCAATGGTCAATATGGCAAGTTCGGCAGTATATAATATAATAAAATAAAAATTGAGAAATTAATTTGATATGCACATTTATTAGTACTGCAAGTATTTACACGATAGTAGAGAAAAATTCAATTTTGTTATTTTATTAGACGACGTAAACGATTTTACAGATGGCACATTATTGGTTTATGCAGCCACCTGCATGAACAAAGTGTGATTTTCGATGACTTATACCAAAAAAAGTGGATGGTTCCGCCGACATTTTATTATTTATTTACACTACTCAGTCTTGGGAATAAAGTGCTTGAAGTGGGATCTTGCTACAATGGATATTAAATGTTTTATATGTTGACAAACTTGTGGTTTTGTTCGTTTTCAATGGTCAAAATGGCAAGTACATCAGTCTGTAAAATAAGAAAATAAATATTGAGTAATGAATCAGATATGCACATTGATATGTATTGCACATGTATTAACTAGACTAATAGCAAACAAAGTGTGATAGTTTCCTCTGACCATTTAATATATATTTACACTACAGTGTTTTTTTGTATCCCATATAATTTTGCCTACTCTAGTTTTCGTTAAATAAGCCTCTCAACTTTACACTATGTATTACCCCGGCGAGCTTTCCAAATTTAACCCTTTTCACATAGCCTCGATTGCCGTTGTACGGTTTTTGACCCACAGGCATTGATGCGTCGCATGTCACGTAAATCTGATCTTGTCATGTTGGCTATAAACTGGCTTCACTTGTTGACTCTGCACAGTATAGGACATAGCTACCACCTGTATACAACTATGTCGCATCTCTTCACATTCCACTTTTAAATTAACTGTGCTTTTCTCGAAGAGCTCATTAAAGAACACGGATCTGTTTTGATGGGATCTGACTTTTAGTCTCTAGTGTGACTAGAAATTTGCATACATAAGGAAGCAAAGGTTCAGGTAAGGGCACCAGCTCAGTGGACATGAGAGATATATGGGGTCGTAATCTCGACGGCACATGCATGGCCTTCCCTGGTAGTCCCCTGATCTGGATGTTGCAGAGAGTAGACTGATGCTGTTGCTCCAACTTGTAGAATTATTGCCTGGGCTAACACAAGGTGTTTGCTCCTCATCTTCGCAATTTTTACAAGCTGTATATTTGATGTTGAATTAAATTCCACAAGGCTTAGTCCAGTGGGGGCTGTAAGCCTCCCCCAAACACTTAAGCATTATCGTGGTGGCTGTCTTGATCACCTCCGAAATAAATCAGACATACAAAAACGTGTAAACGACCAAGAAGTGGCTGGCGAAATAAAGAGGCGACATCTCACGTTCAACATAATATGTTCTGCTGTATCCTTCAAATGAAGCACTTACATACAAGTTGTTTCACTTCAGCAGGAATCTACTAACAATGTAAAAGTGATGCTTGACCAAGATAAAAATTAGGTATGTTACACCCCGGTCATATACAATATAACCTGGCTGTGAGGTGGCTCACTCCCTGGGCTGCATAAACAAAGGCTCCATAAATCAAATTACACTATTGAAATCTACATAGTTTGGCACAAAATGTGAATGCCGGAGGAGGATGCATGCACACGTCCACCTCACATAATGATTAAGGCGTTACTGAAAAACATTGTGAAGGGCTGCCTGTTTAGTGGCAGCAGTTCCTGTGTCACGTCACATGGCCAATTTATACACCACATTGACGTGTCCCATGTGTTCCCACTTTTAGGCAGTTGCACACATCTGTCTGCATTAGCTTCCACAACCCCTGCACCACCATGTGAGAACTACAAGAGCTCCACCCAGTGTTCGGCATGTGTGTGTACTGCATTTGTGCATCGAAACAGTGCATGACTTGTTTTCAAAAAAGTAGTGTTTTTGTTGCAGGGGTTTTTGTAATTATTTATTAGGTCGTGTTGTGCAGTGCTGAGGATGTGTTCGCCTTGTTAGTGTGATGACACGTGTTTTGTTTCCTAATAATTTTTAAGTGTTATTTGTGGACTAGACATCATGTGACCATTATACAGTCACATGGCATGCAGGATTGTTTTGTTATTTCTTAATGATGTGTTCCAAGGGAGTATAAGTGTATTAGTATTAAGTTATTAGGTTAAGAAGTGTTTCATTTACAATCCCAGAGCCAATTGAGGTTTTTTTAATTATTATGCATGGTATGAAAGATATGTCAACAGACACTCACCGCAATGTGATTCATATTTGGAACACAGACAAGTGTTAGTATTCACCCGTGAGTGCTATGATAATTAATTGTGATATTTATCTTGACCACATCAACATTTTTGGTAAAATATATTTTATTTTCATGTAGACCAGTAGCAAGGTCGGTACTTGAACAGTAGATTTAGGTTAGGGGGGCACACTGCTACGCGACATTTAATTTAATGCCGCCATGTGCCGAAGCTAACCTCTAAAGTTACCATTTTTATTCTGCGAGTGTTTATGTTTGAATTTAAGCTGTGCATAATAAATTAGCTGTTTCCCTGCCTGCACACACGTAACAAGTTTACAGAAATGTATTTTATTAGGGCCAGACTGGGCTGGTGTAAAACCAGTATTTTAGGTTATACTTTAAATAAAAGGCCTACGTCAACAACATAGCCAACTACAGTTTAAGTTATTTTTGATATATTTGATATAATATTATTCATAAATTAAAAGAATAATTATTGTGTTCCATCTCCATCAGTTCACACCTTCAGCCACTGTTTCATTAATTGTACTTCATTTTTATTTATCATGTGTTTTTTGTTATAACGCACCAGAGCTCGGCCATTGGGAAAGCTCGGCACGAAGGGAAGGCAGTAGTGTCTCTGGCACTCAGTGGGGCGGTCGACATATCGGGCCTCTTACGGCCTTCATCATTTTTAACTAACCATGTAACATGCCACAGTCATTTATTAATAACCAGAACTTTTATTTTAATTCCTTTTAGCCTGGAGAGAGTGCTTTTCACAACCCCGGTGTTTGTACATGCTGGGGGCATAATGCACACATAAACCTTTGTGTAGCCATTGGGGTTTTTATCCATTTAGGAGCTCGCCGAGCAGCACTGGAGATTAATGTTATGTAAGTGCCCAGTTGGTAATTTAATAAATAAATAGCATGGCAACAAGTTCACATGTTTATTTATTCTGGACGTGTCTCGGCCTTATAACCAAGTACGCAACCTGCAAATGTTCCTAACATTCTTTCGGGCATGAGGGGGCCCAAAATAACCATAAAGAGTTGAGAGAGACTAGCACTCCTTGCCAGCCAAAGGCTAAAGAATATTAGAACAGAATTTCACTGTCATCACCACCTGCGGTAATACAGGTGATGATGGGACAAGAGGTGCAACCACAATAGGCGATCGGCTGAACGACTAGGATAGGGGTATGTGGTCCATGGCATATGCCCCCTTTTTTTATTCAATTCACTCGACATCAGCTGACTTCTCAACTGCAGCTCTTGCATGTTGGAGCATATCTGACCCCGTGGACAAAAGAGGTAAACCATGCAGCTTGATGAAATTGAGTGTGGCTGCAGATGATTCTGTGTCCTTGCCGGATGTGTAGTAACAGCTGTGTTAGGCATGCAACTGCACCCGCAGGTTGTGCATGAAGTAGACTGGGTGACAAGCATGTTTCGAGCATCTGAGAGGGGAGAAAACTGCCACATCTCTCGACACATCACTGCTACTACAGTGGTGTGAAAATTTAGGCTGGGTCATCGAGAAGTAAGGTTATGTGGATAGGACATGAAAATTATCGTCGTTCTTCCGGAAGAGTGCCAGCTCGCTCAGTGGAGAGAATGAGAAATAAGTGGGTCATGTGGCCTAGGGCCTTAAGTGGCCCCCTCAACTTCCCCATGTCACTGTACCAAGTGATAGTTGCAGACATTGAAGAAGCACATTCTCACTATCCAGTTATGACTAGGCTAGTGAGGGTTATCCGAGCTTCCCTCATATGCTCATACTCACTCCCGACAGTTTGTTGGCCACCTGATGCCTTAAAATCTTACGTATTCATGGTTAAGCAGTAAAACAGTCGAGACGTGACTGGCGAAATAAAAGGGTGAAAATTTCACATGACTCTTTTATTTTAGCTATTCCTCTCAAGAAGGCACTTACATTCAGGTTTCGCCACTGAAGTGAGCGACCACTTACACTGAGAAAATTGGCACTAAGCCTACATGGTTAGGTTGCAAGTTACGGGCTGGTCATATAAAAACTGACCCAGGTGCCGAATTGCTCACTCCCCGGACAGCAACGATGCAAAAGGTTCTGGTTAATTAAATGAAAAACTATTATAAGCTACATGATTAGTCAATATAGTTGAAACTTCTGGGAGGACAACACACGCACATCCATTCGGTTAGACCATAATGATGCCACTGAAGTCACGTTGGCCACGGAGCTCGCTGGTTGGCTACAGCTTCCGCCACACGTCCCGTGGTTATTTGTAAAAAATATATACAGAATATTTAGTTAAGTAAGGTGGTTGATTAATGTAAGTGGAGGATGAGACATGAGAGCACTTTCAGTAAATAGAAAATGACTTGCTTTAAACAGAAATATAAAAATTGTAAATACCTGCAGTTGACCATTATGCCGCAATAAACATAACCTTAATGGTTACACTTCTTTACACAGAGGTAGAGCTCCACGAGAACTTGCTGTATTAACTCATACCTTATAATTTACTACCGCGGCTTTGCTGATCTGACTGGCAGGCTGTGTGTGTTGCGCCAGGACGTGGAGGGCAGTCCTGACCTCTGGGCAATGTGTTCTCTGCAGTCTGGGGAGGGAAACTTCCTTAGCCCACAGAGAGATACAAATGCTGCAACTGCCTCGGTGGTATAAGGGCCCAAGCACACCCCCGCTCTGAGCTTCGGCAGTGATAGAAAAGGAGGCTGCGACTTATAATTTACTTCATTTTAAGATTGTCTGTACATGTGATAAAACAAATTGCCAGGCATATCGGCTGGTCGCATCTGATCTAATGTAAATACTTAAGTACTATTTAATTAGTCGGGCCATTAAGATATGAGTGGTGCAAGTTATTAAAACATTTATTAATAGTCAGACTAGAATTTTATAAGTGGCTCTGCCACATAACTTGAAATGTGTCACTCCTGCATGAACTTGGAATTTGCTTTCTTAGCACACAAGCATAACAAATCTACATTTGAACAATTATATAACGTAAATAAATAAACAAGTTAAAATCTAAACACAGTAAGGCAAGCACGTTGGCACACCTATGTCAGGAGGCTATTGCAAATTATTGTAGTACATGACAAAACGTGGAATTTCCAAAGGCAAAATATCAACAAAACATAACCCTGACATAATAATACCAACCTAAACAGTAACACATGGTGTGTGCCATTGACACATGTTACATAATCCTGGTAATATTATTTATGAAATTAATGCACTGACACTAGATCATGGCATTTCCCCTGGTCATATGGACTGGTTTCATTTTATTACGCCAATACTGTATTTATAGTGATGTTAAAGGTGTATTGTAATTTTAAATGCATTGGAACATTAGATTTATATTAAAATTCTCTTTGTGTGTGCTAATATCCCGTCTCCTAAGAATCTGTTTTCAGAAAAGGCATTTGATTGATACAAAAATAGAAAGGCCTTGCTGTAGCTAAAATCTGATGTGTTTTTAAACTTATAAGATATATTTTCTTTGAATTATTATTCATTGAACATTGCATTCATTAGGTAGGCATATTTTTTAATACCGAATCACAGAATCGGCCTTAAACGCAATTTGTAGGTTTCGTAAACTTTATCTAGCTTTAACTGGTAAGTAATATTAAAGGCGGTTTTCACCATGCGAGATATTGGTAGATTATCGAGATTAACTGAGAGAAAAAACTATTATCTGTATTTTGCTTTTCACCTCGCAAATTAATCTCGATTTTCTCAGAATATCTCGAAAAAATATTAACCCGTTGATGTTGGTGTTTTAAGTCACATTATCGGGATTAACCTGTAAAACATTACCAAATATTTTGGAAAGGTGAGGAGAGGGCAAAGTTATTTAACCGAGAATAAAGAGAAAATAGCTCAGGCAATGTACAATTTAACTTTTGAAGAGGAACATAATGACGAGGATTTTATTGCTTTTTGTCCGCGATGTTTACATGAAAGAATAAATTATTTACAAATTTATGATAAAGATGTTAATGTGCACTTCCCCTTATGTCAAACATACGTTTGTCAAACAGACTATATTGTTTTATTATTTTCCTTTACAACTATTTTGCATTAACATTAGGGATAAATGTAAAATAGTGGTGGGAAATATAGTTCACTAGAATTAACTAGGTCGTTCAGAACTAGTCACATTTGAGAACAGTTCATTGGGAACCGTTCTTTTAAACTATATAGGTCACAGTGGAATCATCACGCATACTGGTGAATTGCAGAGCACAAGTGTAACCTCGGTCCGAGAACTAGATAGGTCTTTCTCTGTACCTCGCCCCAAGAACCATATAGGTCTTTTTCTGTTTCCTCTTTCACAGTTTAATTTCGCCTCCCAGAGAATTTAAGCAAGCATGAAATGGAAAGAGAAGCAAATAAGTGATGTTTGTAAATTAATTGCTAAAGAATTAGTGCATTATTGTGTGTAGATAAAATTACTTCTTTTTTTATATAGAAGTAAGATAAATGAATAGTGAAAATATCTTTATACTGTGTTATCCATGTATATTTTGTGAAATATAACACCAAATTACTTTTGACACCTATAGTAACAACAATAACAGTATTATAATAAGTTATGTTGCAAGAGACAACCAGGTGTAATGTTAATTTTTCCAAGTCAGGCGTGTACAAACTCAACCAAAATGGTTCCGACATACTGGATTTATTCGTAGCCATATCAGAAACGTTTTAACAGAACGTTAATTACAAAATAAACTTAATTTTAATATGTTTCAAATAATGTCAAAAAGCTATATCCGAAGTATTGAGTGAATATACTAGAAAAAAAGCAGTTTTATAATTTATTGCGAGAGTGTAAAACTTGACATTATTTATGAACTTTTTCTATATTTTACTGCCTTAGCTATACTTGTATTAGTTCGGCTATCTAATGTATTTTCTTACATATATGGGAATTTCCGTATGTCTGGCAACATCGTATTAATAGTACGAGTGAGTGAGAGGGTTTTACGATACTGTAACAGCAAGATTTTTAATGTCGATTAGAATGAAACAAGTTAAATGGACGACACAAGCATCCATACTCTAACCGGGTTTAGAACCTGGAACCCCTCGCACTACAGACTGGCGTGCAACCGATTACGCAATTGGAGCTGGCACGAGAAAGTAAAAAAGAACGAAAGATCGCTGCATGGCCATAGGTTTGCCAACTGTCTCGCGCTGTGTGTTCTGCAGTTCCCGACCGATTTGCGACTCATGTCACTATTGAACTAGGTAGGTCTGCGATCCCTACAGTTCGAGGCAGTGCTGAACGAGCTAAAACAAAGATACAGATAGACAGAGGCAAATAGATAAGAAGTATGTACATTGCGATGTGGCCAGTCACGATGGGAGGGATAGTCGAAGGGGAGAAAGCTGCAGGGAGTGGCGAATGGCGGATTATCTGAGCATGCACTATGGAACACAGTGGTGCACCCGGCTTAGTTACTGGTACTGAGAGAATGACTGATCAATATCACAAGAGACTAGTTCTTTTATGTCGCGGTAAATTATGCACCTAGTTCTTTTTCAAGACCAGTTTAAAATGAACTGGTAGTTTGTGAACTACCCATCACTAATATAAAATAAACAAGTTACTTTTGTAGGCCTAATTCGAATCAAGAATGTGACAAACACCAGTAGTGTTTTTAATTGGAAATGTATTTGAATATACTCAGAAACATGTTGTAAACTAAACCTCAGCAGATAACACATTAGTTACTTAGTTCTGTCTTTAGTTTTAGGATCTGCAAAGTTAAGAGCTCTAGTTGAAGCTTCTCCTGTCCTTTCTTGTTCCTGTTGTAACTTTAGTTGACGAATTTCTTTCATTGCATCATTTTCTTTAATTGCAAACTTTTTGTTAACTAAATTTTTGCTAAATGCAGGGCACTTACTTCAGCTTTTTTTTTTAGCGCATTTCTGGCTGTTTACTAGTCCAGGAAGATGTTACCGTACAGTTTCTCGCATGGCTGGCAGAGACTGTCCTCCAACCATCGGACCCAGTTGAGGCATAGTTATCTGAAGCATTTGCAGGGTTTCTCATCGGAGCTGTCTCTATGACAACTGAGTCTCTACTGGAATGTCATTCCGCTGATTTTACTAGTTGCAGTATACAGTGATCTTGGGTTGCTATTTTGAGGGCAGTACACACTGGATCCCTTAGCATGGACACGTTCGTCTACATAGGTTTTTCGCGTATGGTTTTGTAGGTTATCCACACCGCCTTCAAGTTGTCTGTTATCCTGTAGTGATCACAATATGTACAATTGAAACTATTCACAATCGTTCCCCACTGTTTCGTTTTATTTTGTTGTGTCACAGCAGCAGTTCGTTTATTTTCAATGTTATTGGAATGTCCTGTAATAAATTTTAACAAAATGTGTTTTTCATGGGATGGAAAAATTCAGTTTTGCTTTTTCCTTAGGACCACAATGCCTTCCCGACTTGCCATAATTTCTCAAAATGATTTCTCTGTACCAACTCAAAGCCAAATATCTAATGTTTACCAAGATAAAATCGCGATTAAGTCAGAATATCGAAATAATTTTAACGATGTATTCTTTACTGAGATTAGACATGGTGAAACACACTGCACATTATAAAGATTAAAATCGAAGTTAAACCTCACATCTGGATAAAATTATCTCGATATTCTGAAAAGTTAATCTTCATTGGTGAAACCGGCCAGTAGTATAGAAATGCCGGTTCGAGCGCAGCGCCCAACCACCAGAAAACCAACAGCAAATTGAATGGCCAAACCATTAGAAAACCATCAGAAAAATTACCGCTTGTTGTCCTGATCCAAAACATCAGCTGCCGATTCGAGCGCAGCCTCAAAAAAGTGACTGCAAAATTTGCGTTAGAGTGCAGCCGCTAAAAGTGACTGCAAAAAGCTGGGTTTGGGAGCAACCCCCCAGTCATCAGAAAACCAACGGCAAATTAAATGCTCTAGCCATCACAAAACATCAACTGCCGATTCGAGCACAACCGCAAAAAGTGACTGCAAAAGTTGCGTTAGAGTGCAACCGCAAAAAGTGGCTACAAAAAGTTGCAAAGAGCGGCTCAAGAAATTCGAATACGTAAAAAAATATAATATTGTCCATAATAAAGATGGACCAGTTGCTAAATGTATTGAATAGAACCCAACAATTTATGAAACTTTCCGAACTTACAATCGGACAGACCTATCCCATAGACCATGCTGAAATATCTGATACATGGTATGGATACAAAGTGGTAATTACTTCTGTAAATTTTAAAGTAACCTTGCCAGACATATATCTTCAGATTTTCAGCGAAAAAGTTTTAGATGGTGTTAATCGTGGTGGTATAAATTTTGTATATGTTGAAATGGTGAATTGTGGTGCTCAACAAAGGCAATCTATTTCGTTTTATTAAAGAGTAAACTATCACCGTATAAGATATCAGTTGATTTTTATTTGGGTTCATATCTGTATAAAGTTTTAATGGTTATCCAATCATTAAAACACAATTATCGCTCTGACTTCGGCAATGTGCTACAACTTATATACTCATCTCCAAATTCTATGCATTAAAGTAGTCCAAACATTGATTTCTTTCAGTACACTTTCTATAGAAATATTATTCATCTTTATAACACGAACCTTTAATATATAGAATATGACTACTTCCAAACCAAAAAATATATATGGCTTCATTTCTAATACCACTGCTCTTTCAGACAAATCAAAGTTAATTAACTTTTTCATCCTTAATTTCATCTATTATTTCATTAACTTGATTTGTTTGCACTGGAAAGAATATTGGATAAGCTGGTTCGTAATAGATCGTGTCGCCAAATCCAAATGTTGTTCTTGGTTTAAAAGTGGCAGTTATGCTATTTGGTTATTTTCATCATGTTTTAATATCTTACCATTTGCTATATTACAGTGTATATTTATTCTTTCAAATGCAGCAAATTTTGGAATTGTATCGCCATAATGATCCACATTAGCTTTCAGAGTTTTATTTTCTACAAAACCCAAAAGTTTTCCTATTGAACCTCGTTTTCCAAACTGTAATTTAAGCATACATTTTACTTTCACTCTGTTTGTTATTTTATCCAGCTGGAATGATGTATCATTTTCGTTCCCACCCATTACATCTACACTAATTGAAAAAAATTGCTTTTATAGTTTTTTCAAGAGCTTTTAAGCTATATTGACCAACTGGAATATCAATTGCTGATTCCGTTTCATTATGACCCACAAAATACAGCTTATTTCTCCCAGAGATAATGTTTAATGTTAGATAAGTAATATAGAACTGAACTAAAGCCAATGAGTGTCCCTCTATCTCTAAAGGGTAGTGTAGTGTCTTCTTCAACACTGATTTGTTATCTGTTAGTTTGAATACTTTACTCATTTATTACATTATTAAAAAAATCTATTACTAAATGAGCATCAAACATGTAGACTGGGATATTAAAATAAGAATACCAGATAAAACTGTATCGACAAAATGTCAAGGGCGAATTATTACCTCATAACATTAGGTGGGTCCTAGTAACTGTGGGAAAACTACACTTATGATAGATAATTGTATATATGCTCAGGGATGGTTGGACTTTGGTACTCTCTATGTATGTTCAAAAAGTCTGGACCAACCAAAATATATAATTTAAAGAAAGATATAGATGTAGCATCAAATTATTTAATGAACCAATAGCATACTTCTTTCCATCAAATGAAGAAATGGTTGACGTAAATGAATGTCATAAAGAGTCTGTAGTTGTTTTCGATGATATCATACTTGAAAATCAAAAAATGGTGAGGGATTACTTAACTCGCGGTAGACATAAAGATATTCTTCTCATCATTGTTCATCCGTTCTTTAATTTGATCTTTAATCCAGGAGCTCATTAATGCATTTCTGCATATATCCATTGTTTATTGATAGTGAAATAATTTTTGGAAATTTAAAATTATGTGAAAAGAGATTTAGCACAATTACACACAAATGTCCACAAGTTACTTGATTGAAATTTTGAATGCTATCGACATTATAAAAAATATCACTTCCGAGATATGCTATAAATTGTCGCAGTGGATTTCCGCCAAATGAATCAAAATAATATTTATTTGCTTTTTTCTAATAGCATATCCAGTGTGTACCAGAGTTTGTCGAAACATCTAGATTAACAATCCTGCATTCATTATCGAGTGGCGTTTAAGAAGATCATCGATCATAAATACACCCCAAAAATCTTTGATGTTTAATTTTTTAACCATTTGATCAATATCAAAGTTACTGAGTGGAGTTATTTTTTTTAAACATTCTTACCCCACTTAACTTTCTTCAATCCTTTGCCGTATTCCTCCATAGCTAAATAATGCCTGCATTGTTCTTCCAATTCTTGGTTTTTCTTCTTGGCATTAATTACCGATGTAGCGATAGATGATGCACTGCCAGCTAACGCTCCTAGAGCTCCCAAAGCTGCAAAAAATTAATGGTAAAAATCCACCCTTGTGAACTGTCACACCATTTCCAGTTTTCATTTCTTTGGACGTTTTCTTAAGCTGTGGAACTGAAATTGTGATAGCCATCCCTTTGTCCTCCTTTAGTTTCTTGTTTTTACTATCCAGTTGGTCTTTCGTTAGGAAAGATTCAATATTCAAACCATTCAACTCCTCGTTAGGAACTTGAAATACAATGTTTTTTTACTTTCATTTATTATAACAAATATTTTGTCATTTTATTTTAAATCCCCAGCCAAGCTTACGTTTAATATGCATCGCAGATCCAGTAACACCAGCCCACAATCTCTCATTGAGACCAGCGTCTGAACTTAACAATCTTTTGAACGCTTTCTTTTCTAGTTCTTTGTCAGCTACATGTCTTTCAGCTAGATCTTTATGATAATGATAAGCTATATCATGTTCCATTGCAGCCGCATCTAGTGGATTAATGGGTTTATCACCACGCTCAATTCTCTCTTTTAGTCTGGTACCCGGACCTAAGTACTGATAACCAGGTGCTGCAACTCAAAATGTAGCAAATTTATTATGTCATTGAGTAACCCTTTTCCGCGATTCTCCGACTCCCAAAAAGTATGTTGTATTGTGTTTAACATTCGTATCAGATATGGTATACCTTTTGGATTATTCACAACAAAGTCACTAAACTTGCTGTTGAGCATATTCATTATTCCAACTTTTTCATTGTATTAGTTATCATTTCCAGCATTCTCTTGGCCATAAATAACGAGAAGTCGATCAATAAGCATCCTAACATCATTCATTCATATGTCTTCTTTGGGGTAGTCTGTATAATTCTTTATACCTTTCCCCATTTTTTAGGTAAGGGGCATTTCTTTTTAATCGAATCGTAAATAGGTTTAACAATAATTTTCAATTTATTCCCTTTACTCGATTTTGATGTTCCCAAGTTTGGATCATTATTTTGAAAAACTATTTTCGTATCTGCTAGGATGCGACTATAGTGTTCATAGTCGGTTGCAGTGTAGTCGCTTTCTGTTACTTCCTTACTAGTTAGAAAATTCATCAAACCATGGGTTGCAGTGTATGTTCGGTCTTTTACAGTATTTGTCAATGACGAATGTTACTTCGCTATCACCAATATACAATCTACCTTTATCAGCGTTTATACCAAAAATATCATCTTTGCAATCAATTAAGAAATCGGCCACTTTCTTATCAATAAATGTTTTGTAGTTAGTTAACTGTCGGATATCAGTTTTCAAACGCCCCAATGCTTCTTCATAGCGTTCGACAATGTCATAGTGTTCATCGTCATCGTCAATGCATTTAACACCATCATAACGTTCATCGCCATAGCGTTCATCGTTGTAGTGTTCATCATCATCAATGCATTTAACGCCATCATCAAAGCATTCATTGTCATCGCCAAATTTGTTTAATGCCATCATCATAGCGTTTATCAGTGCCTGTTGTACAAAACAGTTTTCATTCAAAATATGTTTCTGTTAGTGTATGTGGGTAGTCTAAATTCTTAACAGCAACTGGAGTAAGTTCTTTTATTAAGTTCTTATTCTCATTTGTTACGTGCCCAACTTTTTGCCCCAAATCTTCTATCGCATCTATCAATGGTTGATCGTGTTTTTTAATTTTTATCATATTCATCTTGGCAAATTTTCTAAAAGTTTTAAACTTTTCAATTAACTGTCTTCTTCTCTCTATATTCTTCTCTATATTGTTTACAATTTTTTGTTGCCTCATTTATTATATAAAATGAGCAATGATAACTTAAATGTATACTGTCTCAAATATATGAAAAATACACTAAGTTCATATAAACTTACCAATAATAACACAGTAAGAATTAAATGTGTTTGTAGATGTCGTGTAACCAATAACTCGCTATTCACTGGTGGTAGTATAAAAAACGATATTGTAAATGAAATTCATAAACCAATGCAAAAAAACTTCCCCATAAGAACTGTTCTATCTTTTGGTACCGATGATTTTTGTCAAGCTGATTTAGTTGAAATGAATGCTGGATCTTTAAAAGGCATACATAGAATTAACAAAGGGTATAAATATATGTTAACTGTAATATATGTTTTTTTCCAAATATACATGGACAATACCAATCAAAGATAAAACTGGTGAAAATGTTACGTTAGCATTTAAAACTATTTTGAATGATCGCAAACCCATGCATTTACAAACAGATGAATGGAAATAATTTTACAATAAATCATTTAAGACATTAATGGCCAACAACAACATAACACACTATTCAACATACAATGAAAAGAAAGCTAGTGTTGTAGAATGATTTAATAGATCATTGGAGGAGAAAATGTGGAAGATAGTTACTATGCAGGGAAACTATAAATGGGTGGCTATATAACCTAAATTAATAATTGAATACAGTATCACTGTTCACAGTAAAATCGGAATTAAACCCGCCAATGTAAATGCAAAGAATGAAGGTTCTATTCTAATCAACATGTATGGAAGAGAACGAAAAATGGTTAAACCAAAGTTTGCAACAGGAGATAAAGTTTGTATAAGTAAAAATTAAAATTTGTTTGAAAAAGGATATACAGCAAATTGGTCCACTGAATTATTTGAGGTGTGTGAAGTATTGCACACAAAACTCACAACATACAGAATAAAAGATTTAAAAAATGAGCTTATTAAAGGTATTTTTTATGAGCCAGAGTTGCTTAAGACCAAATATGATAAAGACTACTTAGTGGAAAAAGTTTTGCGAATAAAAGGAAATAAACTGCTAATTAAATGGCTAGGTTTTATAGATAGTATCATAATTCATTGTGACTTTTTAAGAAAAGTGTAGATGTTTAAGAATTTTTTTTCTATATAGTAAATGGATCAACAAAAAATTGAAAGTTATGAGCGTCAGTCGTTTCCGCCAGACTACCAAACAAAAAATAATTTGAATGAATACAACAAGCGCATTGAGTTTGATATTCCTATTGGCGATGCATTTTCACAATCCGAATGAAGTTTATGTATACCAACAGTATAAGCTGACTAATAGATTCAAATACAGATTATGAAAAAACTTCAACTATTGATCTTTGTGAGAATTTCTTCCTATTCCAGTTCTCAATAATAGAGATCTCTAAACATGGTTGCATAATCGATAGTATTGACAACCTTGGCATCACTTCAACAATGATGCATACATTGCTAGGTTCGGAATCTGAATCAGCATACTTCCAAGTGTCCGGGATTGAACTAGGTAAATATGTTAGGGAAGATAAGCTTAATGAAATTATCTATCCATTAAGATATTTGTTTGGGTTTATGAGAGATTGTAATGAAATATTCTGCAAAGGTGGGTACAAGATCACATTCATTCGAAATTCTAGTGACGATGTTTCGCTTTACAAGAACTCCAAAGGAAGCAGATGGATCTCATGATGCAGATAATACACCAGCTGCTGGTAAAATTGTTATGATTAATTGAAAATTCTGTGGCCAATTGTTGAATATGAACCTATTTATGGAGACGAAATTAAAGCAAAATTATACAAAACAAAACAATTACAGTTAGTTTTAATTATTGGCAATGGCTTGAAAAGCCAGTACCTACTAATGCAAACTCATTTCAGTTTGATACAAAAGATCAGTTCAATTCAATCCATTTCGATATGCCAGACTTTGTCATTGTTGGCTTTCAGCATAGCATAAAAGAAGATCCTGGGCAATTCATACATGGTTCAATGTTTGACTCTTGTTTCGTCAAAAACATTTCTATTAAGAATGGACGGAATGAAGTGTTTTCCAAAGAGGATTGGAATTAGACATTGATGATAAAATTTTCGATAAGATGTATATTGCTTACAATGATTTTAGAAATTCAAAGACTAAACTAGATACCCCTTACCATAATAATGAAATGTGCTTCAACTCTGTGTCATTTATTGGGAGAAGGCCATTGTATGTTATTGATTGTTCTTACAGAAAAACAGCTATTGTAAAAGATCGAAATAATCTGAAACTTACAGTTGATTTTAATAAACCAATATCGGCTTCAACTATTTGTAATGTGGTATTCGGAAGCCAAAGAAACCTAATTTATGATGTTAAAAGTGAAAGACTCACCGAAGTCCAATAGTATGCAACCATGTATGGTTATTTTTAATGGATGGTTATCCATTACAAACATTTACTGTTAATAGTAGAACTATAAGAGTGTTTTTAATGGACTCTGAAATAAATACAGAGTGTAGATGTGCACTTGGCAAGGTTCGCGATTCGTGACCCTTTATATCCGCGTATGATTGCCCATTCAAAGGGGTGAACGAGTCGTGACCCTTTATATCAGCGTAGGGTTGCTTATTTAACAAGAGGAGCGAATCGCCCCACTCTATATCCGCATGTGATTGTCCATTCAAAGGGAGGAGCGAATCGTACCTCCCTATATCAGCGTATGATGGCCCATGACTTTGCTCTAACCTGTGTCTCTTGCTTCTTGTTGGGTTGTGCATACTCGAGTATGTCTGCAACGTCATTCACTTTGAACCATGGATTGCCTCCGTCGATGATCACATACACTGTCTTACAGTCGTAGACGAATTTGCAGTTTATGATGTCGATACTACTCTGGCCCTAACGAAACTGTTGTATTTTATGTTCGTCATGTTACTTTCAGACCATAATACTTTGTTAATCCTACCTTCAGTTAGGGCTAAAAGTTAGGCCATACTAAAGCAAGATGATCCTTGGACTAGCAATAAAATACTCTCTGAATACAAAAAAATTTGATCAGAGGATGATTTTTCCTTAGTCCGGACTAAAAACGACTATGAATATGGCCTTAATAAGTAAACAATGCACACACAATGACACTTATTTACATTGCACTTTAATACTTGCATTATAACATCGGGTCACTGTGTGACACCACTGCTCTCCAATGTTAATGTGTATATTTGTTGTGCTGGAAGAGGCATGGTGAAAGGACTAGCACTGAGCTGCACATGTCAACACCTGCTCAAATACAGGCAGTGCAGGTTAGGTGCTTGGGGATCCTCAATTCATTGTGAATGACCTAACTCTGCTGCGGATGTACCCGAGCTTGGATGGCGTCTTCTCGTCCTCACGACACCCTCATGTGGCACCCTCACCTGTCAATCCGGGCCATCATCAGGTAGCACACCCAGCCCATCCTTGGTGACGTCGTTAATAGCCGCTGAAGGTCGTTGTATGGTCTCTGGTGAACAGAGAGTTTTCTCCAAGATGTGACTTGCTGGGTCCCGTGTAGACGTCTCGGAGTCGGGTACACCCGTAAGGTGTCGCACGGGGTGTAGCTTGCCCACAGATTCCATCAGACGTGTAGAAAGTGTCGCTGGGTGAGGCCACAGGTGCCTCGTCAACGGTGGTGTGAAGCGCTGCGATGCAGGCGGCGGCTAAACATAGTGCATCATGGTGGTAAATAGCGTGTCTGTGGTGGCTCAACTTGACTTTGATGGCTGTCGTCATATTCAGGTTTAAATTGTGGGTTATAAAGGCGGTGAACTATTTGAAAGGAGATTGGTGTGGAAATGATTGCCTGGGAGGCCCCAGACATCGTAAGGGCGACATCGATGATGATGAGGCAATAGAGCTGAGATCTCCTTGGTTCTCTCAGGGTATTGAGGGTCGATCACTCAGCCAAACTTTCCTGCGATGGTCTTTTTCACCTGGTATGGAGGCCTCGTTGTTTGCTAATGAAGGGCTCTGCAGGCGATCCAATAATTGCATGGTATTGCAAATGATTGAAATATTGATTCGGCACAATAAGACTCTATGCGTGGATTGTTGGGGCCAAACCACAGGCCCATAAATGCTAAACACAAACACTATAAAATATGTTGCAGCACACATGAAAAACAAAAAAAAAAACTTAAAAATTAACATAAACACTTGCAGAAAAATGGCAGTTTTAATACCCTGAAATGCCTCTCTGTGATCAAAATAAAATGCACTGATCAGTTCATGCTATTTTAATCGATGATTCTACAGTCCCTCCCAGGAGGACAACTGACAAGGTTGCTCACTTTTAACCTGCAGTGAAGTCTACACTCATAAAAGCAGTTGTCTTATGGTTATTACATGTTCTGTAAATTTACGAACTCCCCAGGCGATGCAATTCCTTGGGTACGTGAGGGGGGTGGGGCTCTGGACGGCAGATAACAGAAAGGTTCCAAAGAAATTAAGCTATTGCAGAGAAATTACCGGTGATGAAGAATTGAGACTGTTCAGGCGCGAAAAGTGTGAGCACTGTTTCACACAATCCTCCCCCTCTAGGTGCGGCATGCTGTCCGACTTCCCATAGTAGCGTGAGGGCTGGTGAGTGTGGACCACGTGCCGTGGAGGGATCTATTTGCACATGCAGAAGAAACTCTTCTGTTACTTGCCAGAAAACAATACTTGAAAACTTGCAGGATGATACCAAATAAACACAACTGTATACCTATAACTTTAACAAGGTGACATGAAGTAAACAAAACATTACTTGCGGTCAAAATTAATATTTACAAAAATCCAAACAATATGAAAACAAGCAACTAGTCGTATGTGGGTTTTTATGCATGCCATGCTCAATTCCTGCTCACGTGTCCTTTTCCCATGTCTAAAAATATAATGAAGAATGTTACAAACCCCTTGTATGCATGCTGCACATGATAGTATCACTCCATCATTCCTCTAGGCTGCTTAGCGCACGTGGCGCTGCACCATTTAACACTTTCTAGCACGTGCACAATCATTCTCCGCTCCTGCACCACATGTCACTGAACTCACAATCGTTGCTAATCAGAAACTGAATGTGGATGCGTGCTGCACTGTGAAGTGGCTGGCATGACTAATAACCTAAGGTGGGGAACAACCCATGTCAAATTTGTAACAGGTGTCTCCCTGCACCTACACAACTTGGTGGGGGTTGCTCCATTTGGTGGTAAAGCCTGCACAGAATCCTCGCTGTCAAGCTGACTGGGGGTGTGTCCGCACATTAACAAACTGACAAGGCTGCAGCTATGGAGGGGCAGGCAGTGTCCAGTGTCTGCTGAGTCGCATTGCGGTGCTGCCTCTCCCTTGCCTCCTCCTTTGCTTGTCCCTCTTGGTGTGTGACGTGTCCCTTCAGGTGGCTTACAAACTCACGGGGCAGGGGTAAGTTTTGGTCTTTGAGAAGTTGGGCTGGCATTTTCCCAGTTTCTTTGTTGGTACATGTTCTTAGTGTAAACAAAATGGCATGACACGCGGTTATCTCCAACACAAATGCATAATTGTGTTTTGACATCCTGGATGCACATTCGGTTGGATTGGCACGCTAGTGGTAAAATGGCTACTGTGTGATGTTGCACACCCCAGCACATATAGAACTCTTTCCAAATACACCCAGTAAATTGTGTATTATTATCATTTTGAACCGTAGAACGCGGTAGCCCCAACGCTGAAAAATGCTTTCTCTAAAGTCTTTCTAATTCCACTAGCACACATACTAGAAATGGGATAAGCCTCTAATCACCCATAAAACAGTTCTGTGACAACCAGAATAAAACTTTTTCCATTTGGTGTATGAGGGTAAGCACCCATAACATCAAGTGCTACAGTGTCGAAAGGTTCATTAGGCTCCTGCAGCTGTTCATGTTGTTGCCCATCACTGTGCCGACTTTTCAACTGATTATACTTAACACAATAACGAACAAATGCCCCAATATGCAATGTTTTCACCAGGCCATAAATAGTACCTATACACATTGTGTTTGGTTTGTTCTGCTCCAGGATATCCTGACAGATGACTCTATTGGGTGTGATGTAATATTGCATCATGTCCCATTACCGGTAAAAACACGTGCCTCACATTACTGTTTACATTGGCTCGAGTCCTCGTAACCATCCCTCGAGTCCTCATAACCATCAACAACACACAAATTTTCCACTGCTTGCTGGTAGCAAGCATTTCTCCAATTACTTGTAATGGGGCAGTTTTCTTGTTCGTTAATTATCTCGTCGCGCAGTGCGGCCAAGGTTAGGGTGGTTGCCAGTGTTGTGATGTTGGTACATTTAACTTTGTGCATATGGAGTGGGTCTGCATCAATGAAGACCTCGTGGGGCTCATTGAGTAATCACTGCATGGCATCCTGGTTCTCTGGGAGAACAGGGTGGTCTAGTTCGTCTAGTAATAACGCGGGTGCTCGGTCGGTTGGTTGAGGATCCTGTTATAAACAGTTCCTTGTACTATTATCCCAAAATGGAAGTGGTGCGCCTCTGCATCCACCACGGTATGTTGATCAGTAAGTCACGCAATAATAGAATAGCATCTTCGCAAATGTCATCTGTCACAAACACTCTTGTTGACGTTTCAATGTCCTTCCCATTTACTGTGATATTTAGTTTCACCTTTAATTTCTCCTTTATGTTGTGTTGTAAGTTGAACAGTTAGTTGAACATCCCTAACTTCATTGTTATTAACAAATAGAATTTTGAGTTGATAAAATCGTGTGAGGCACTTGTGTAGATTAAGGTATGGCATGGCTGACTATTGATTTGAACAGAAATTGTGAAAAATTGATTTTGTGAACTGCTAATCTGGGCGGTAAGTCCTGTTGTGGAGTCGGGTCCATGTTTATTTCTTGTCAGGGGCTAGTGGTGTCTGGCAGCTTTTCCCAATCTGCTAGTTTTCCGGGCATGTATCACTCCGCGGGGCACTACTTGGCGGGCTAGTTCTTCCAGGGCACTCCGTATCCGAATGTTCACCTCTGCACTGCCGATACTGGCGTGTATGTCATCGGCAGTCGGCAGGTGAGTGTTTTTGAGCATTATCATACACTGTCATGCGGGTTGCCTGCATTTTCGGCAACACATGAGGGCCAGCTGTTGTTCCCTCAACACTCGATTTCGACATGGTTTTACTGTCCAAATGTCCCCGGGTCTTGTTCGGCAAATTATCGTGGAAAAATTGGCCGCGATCACGGCATGGCTGGACCAGGAGACTAACATCCTGTACTATCATTGTTTGAATGAAATCTCCCTGTGATGAATGGATCACTGGAGAGAGAGCGGCTCGATAATCTTGTTGTGTGGTACTTGCGACCAACTCTAAAATGTCCTTCGAGTCTAGTTCTGGGTTGTAGGAATGCACTAGACTGATTTTTTGGTGATGATGTTGTAAAGGAACTCTTCACCCTGTTCTTCAAAATGATCTGACTTCTTCAGCATAGAGAAGTGAAGGTATTGGCAAAGCAACATGTAAACATCCAGCTAAATTCGCTCCATATCGTGCTGAATTAGGTTACTCGTCACCATCAGGATTTAGCGTCGTCGTTGCCCAGGTGCTCGCCGATACATGACAACCAATCCTCCGGATCCACTCTGTGGCATCTTAGTCTTCTCTCACAAATTTAAAAAATGGCACTGGATCTTCATTAGCGACATCGTGTAGTGTGGTAATGGCTAGAAGCAGGCTGGTGAGGCAGTAGCGCCATTTTCCCCTGTCTGCTGGAGTTTGCTGTTTATTGACGTGCGAATGTGGGCATCTTCTGCCTGTGGAGCTTTTTCATGTTTCAGGATTGGGGTTGAACATGCAGGTGAGCGTGGTAACTCCAGAATTGGCACTTCTGAAATTTGTTGAATAGCGCTGTAGAACTGTCTTTGCCTATGGCTGAGACTGGCATCTGCAACTTTTGAAGTGTAGCAAGTTTTGGGATGAGCTGTGCCTGTTAATCCATGATGGATGTAACCGGCTGGCAGCAGATGCAAGTGGTGTGGCACATGACTTGTAACGTTGCACACTCACTTGGTGAAAAGCACTGCTCATGATACAGCCTCCAACACCTATTGCATGCAAGGGTTGTGGAGTTATAAAAATATTAGCATTCGCACACTTTTTGCAAAATTTGGCAGAAGTGGGATGGCACTGACTGCAGGTGATTTTACGGCATTGTAAATATGTACAGACTTGCTGCACTCATCAGATTGGTAAATCCTCGCATTTGCTTATGTTTGAGGCAATGTACACACAAATCCCCAGGCTGACCCGAAAATGTGCATGACCGTGTAACCTCACACAGTTCTGCATTTAACAGGTCGGCCTGCTCCAGCACTTGTTGGGCCATGGTAGCATCTCCATACACACAGATTCTTCCCTGAAGGCATGTCAGTGAGAATGGATCCGGTTTCAGTGTTGGTCTCAAGGATTGATAGCACAATGTATTAGGTTGGCAATCTGGTTTTTGCCAGTCTGAACACTTATGCATGTTAAGATTTCTTATTACCTTTTAACTTTAGATAACTTATTTGTGCTTTAATTGTTAGATTGAAACGAATAACCAAAGTTGCTTTGTTGCTTGCTTGTAGGCATGAAGGCACAGCCCATTGGTAGTTCCTTTTCCTCTTGGCTTGTGCAAGTAAACAAATACAATAATACTTAACCTAGAATGAAGTCATAAATAAAGAAACCTTCCAAGTTTTAATCGGCCTTTGTAATATTTAGCGGAGAGTAAGTATTTGTGATTGTTTTGTTTTACATTTTGTCTACATTTGTTCCCATAGGTTTAGCTTGTTATGTAATGACTTTTAACTACAGACTCATTTAGACATATAATTAATTCAAAATATTTTACCTGGCAATGGAATCTGGAAATATTTTCGACATCATCAGGAACAGTCATGATTTAAACACTAGCAGATATAGAAACAGAGCAGATGAAATTTTAGCAACTATTAGAAATAAGTATGTGTGAACTGACGTGGTTTCATGGTGCCTCAGTGGGTAGAGGCAGGATTTTAGGAGCATTGAAATTTTAAAAGTTATTTTACCCAGGGAGCCAGACATTGTGTACGATATCGTGTGAGTTGGTAGAGACGAGGTCTGCTCTAGGGCCGTTTGGCCCACGACCAATGCTATCCTGACTGCTGCTCCTTATAAATGCGCTGTACAATTATTCCTAATACATACTGCACATTGGCCTGTTCGGGTCAGCTTACACACCCATGTAACATAAAATTGTGACATACAAAAGCTCACAGATTAAGTTGA
The DNA here is from genome assembly GCA_029891345.1 of Dryococelus australis. Classification (NCBI taxonomy): domain Eukaryota; kingdom Metazoa; phylum Arthropoda; class Insecta; order Phasmatodea; family Phasmatidae; genus Dryococelus; species Dryococelus australis. Next base: position 160,025,617 of record CM056995.1, read on the forward strand.
CGCAGTGAGTTATCGGCTTGTCACATGCCTATGTTTACACACACGATACTTGGACATTAACAAATACAGAAAATAAATATTAAGGGCCCGTGCCCTGAAGATCCCGAAGGCCACGAAATAATGTCCATATGAACAGTTTTCAGTGTGTAAATTATGCATTTTATTTACCAAGGCTCTCACCTACGCTTTACATATATAATCACACTTAACTGCTTTAACCTGCCGGTGAGGTAACGTAAAAATGGTGCGAAGCCTATAAAATTCATGTGCAATGTTTTATACTTCCCCAGTTGATGCAAGCACCATCGCAGGGGGGGGGGGTGGTGTCTCGGGCAGCTAAAGAACAACAGTTTCGGTGAATTAAAATTATGTAGATCGAATGATGAAAAACAAAAGTTGAAATCTGCCCTAGCGTGCAAAACCTGAGGTGCGGTAACATGCAACCACACCCCCTAGATGCTCATAGCTGTCTGACTAGCACACATTGGCGTGCCTGCCGAGTTTGGTGGACCACGTGGATCTGTTTTCTTAACATTGCAAAAAACATAATACCCTTTGTGTTCTCTACCTTGTGTTGTAACATGCATAAATAATTCTTAAAAATAACTTTTCATATGGAACGCTGTTTGCATTTGGGTGAATGAGAGGTGAGGATGGCATATGTAATGAATGATACATAATGAATTGCTGCAAAACAAACATTACTTACTCCGAAGTGCACTAGGCTTGTTTCCTTGCATAAATAACGTAAACACTTGAACGCCCATGTTTACATATTACGCACAAAACCCTACATAAAGATATCACTGAAAAACAATATATATATTTGTAAATATTACTACGCTACAGCGGTTGCTCTAACTTCACATGCTCAATTTTGCGTTGCGTCGATTGCGCATCCCAACTGTGCAGATTTGTAGCGCCACGGCTGTCAATCTTCGGACATGACACATGGCAAATGCCTCCCCACCCCCCCCCCCCCCCCACCAGACACTGTCACATCACATTTCTGGCCAGGTGACATCACACACAGCATGGTCATTGCCTCCCCAGCAGTTTCCTGAGTTGCAGCTGGTAGGAACTCCTCACCATCTCCACGCTGTCTCGAAGTGCTCGCTGCAGTACCTGCCTTTGGCGCTGCTTGTTGCGAGATGTGTTTCCACCCTTGCAAGCTGTACAGGCCACTGGCGGTCTCCTCCACCGATGCGATTCGCAGGGGCAGTATGAGCTGGCCGACCCACTGCCTTATTGTCACTGCTACTGCTGTTGCTGTCTTTTTGCTTGCTCCCTCCATGCATAACCTTCCAGTGTCGGATGCGAACTGCACGACTGGCTTCCAGGTGATGTGTACCACCCTGGTGCGGCTCTTTAGCTTCCTCCGCCAATCTTGCTGTCTCTTGCACTACAGTTCCTCCGCCTCCCAGCGGTGCCCCTTCGATGGGTGTTGCTTCATCCATTGTCGAAGTTGCTATTGGCAGTGCAGGATCTGGCAGTGGCACTGAATCTGACACGGTGGTGCTTGTCGGCGCTTCGTCATCAAACATCATTGGGGCTGCCTCCTCCCAAGTATATTGCTCTCTTGCTTCCTCGCTTGCTTTCACATTTGCTCCTCCACTTACTTGCACATCTTCCCTCGCTTGTTGTTCTGGGGCGGTAGTTCCAGCCTGCAGTTATAACGCATCACATTTCGTGCCTGTGTCCAATCGACTCATGGTAGATGGCTGAGGAGTCAGAACCACCTTCCCCCCTCTCACATACTCTCTATGCTCATCGGTTATTGCACCATCGTAGGTGTCCTGGTCACAGAGTCTGTTCTGCTGGAGACGTTGCCTGGTGCTCATCTCAGTCATCCCGGTGTGCCCGGACCAGTCTCCTGCCCACTCGGACCAAGGTAGTTCGCGCCACCTTGTGTGGGCTGCTCCATCTCGTTGCTAGCCTTGCACAAAAGTAGTTCTTCATGGTGGATTGCAGGTGCTTTCGCAGATAAACCTGTTTCCCTGCTATCAGTGCTAGTGGTGGTCTCGTCAGGACCCACACTGCAGCGTATTGCTGTTGTCGACGTAACGTTTTGTGTTGCTCTCAACATCTCCTTTCCTGCTGTCTTTCGCTATCGGTTCTTGCAGACATTGCATTTAGCCCGCCAGGGCCAGGTTGTGGTCTAGTAGGAGCTGGGCGGGTGATCATCCTGTGGCCTTGTTAAAATGCCGGCGATGGGTGAAGAGTGTGGTGGGCTGGTATTCAGCAATGTGTTGTGCTGTTTACCCACATGGAGCCGCAGTTGTACCTTCAATTCCTGGTTACAGTGCTCCATGGGGTTCGCACGGGCATTGGTACACTCCTCACCTGGTGCACTTCTCCTGCCACCTCCTGCCAGTGAATTGTGTGCCATTGTCGGTGAGCAGTTGTTTCGGGTATCCCCAACACACGAAATATTCTTGCTCCAACAACTTCCCAGTGTTTTGCATGTGTGTGCCACTCTGTGGGTATGCATCCACCAGCAAGAGTAGTTATCCGTGACCACCTCCATCTGCTCTCCATTTTTTTAACTGCTGACATAACATATCTTTGCACATCGTCATGCATGTCACATAACATTCCCTACCAGTAAAATTTATTGTCTATATTTCTAACTGTATGTGTTGTTCCTGAATGACCTGCATGTGTTAATACTAGTGTCCTTGTATTTACCAGTACAAATAACCTCCATTTCATAGGTTCTAGCGTGGAACAAGTTTCCAATCGACCATCCACCACACACCAATTCTCCAAATGCTGCATCTCACTTCATTTGTAAACAAACACTCGTGCTGCGCTGTCACTACCTCTCTCCACATGTCACTCATGCAGACATCGCCCTCTATTGTGCTCATTGCATTTACATATACCTCGTGTAGGAGTTCCTTGTTGGTTGGAGGCATTGTCCACGACCGCACTGCTCCAGTTGTATCGTGACTGTCGTTCGAATGTTTGCTGTGGGGTTATGTCCGGGTGCTTCTCTCTGACTGGGGTGTTGGTGGCGACTGGCTGCCTCATCCGCACATGCCATTTACCTGATTACTTCTTGCCAGGTCTGTGATAACTGTCCAGGTGCGGGTTTTTAGGGGACCTACTCTGCCAGTGGTATACTTCTGCTGGCCGACAATAGCGACACAGAATTCGGGGAAAGGAGTTCCCTCCTCTGCCATTAGATTTTCCCTCGCCATGTCGCATGTTGTACACTCTCTGTATGGGGTTGTCGTTGCATGCATTCTACCTACTGTTGTTCCCTGGTCCTGTCACTGTGTCTCTTTGCTGATATCCTCCCATCCTTGTTTGCCAGTAGAATTGTTCACGTAGTTGTACACAGTCACTGTTCCCCAACTCGAGCTTCCCTCGTGCGGTATATGAATCGTGGCACATTAGACATGAGGTCCATTCCATTATAACATCTGCTTTCAGTGTCTCCTCGACGTCGCTATTCATTAACGGCAACAAATATGCACGGTATTCTGGGACCACTGTTTCGAACTTGCAGCACCAGTAACTGCTGATAAACATCAGCAGTTACTGGTCGGGTTATAGCTCTTGCCAAAGCAGCTTCATCTGGGATTGTAACAATGTAAAAGTGCTTCTGTATCTGCATTGGAACGTTTCACCAATTCGACCCAGCTTAGACCATAGTGGTTAATGGCAGTGTACCATTTTGCTGCCCCTCTAGTGAGTTGATTCCCGATGCAGTTCGCCCACTCATCTTCGCATATGCCATATCTTTGAAGTCGTGCTTTACACTCCTCCCCAAATGCATACGGATCCTCATTTGCAGTTCCGGAAAAAGGTGGCCGGTTTGGAACTTCGTAGATGGTCGCATCTACGATTTTCCTGGTTTTGTTTCTGACTTAACTTTCACTTCGGGTCTCTTTTCGGTTGCTGGTTGCCAACGTGAGGTTGAGTTCTGTCCTTTGCTGTACAATGGGGAATTTACTGATGTTGCGGTCGGAAAAAGAGTTGTTAACAGGTGTGGTTGGTACAGATGTTGTTGGTAGTAGGTAGGTAACAGGATTAGATATGGCGAGAACAATTGCTTACCCGTTGTTGCCACTACTCCGCTATTTCACGTACACCTTTCCAGTGTCTCCTGTTTGCTACTGTTTGATATTACTGCAATTTTTTCATTCGGTTACTTCAAAATACTGTATTTGCAGATCTGCAACAAACTTATACCATTTACCCATGGATGGTCATGGAACAAAGATCTGGTTGCAACTATCACAGGTAAATTTCATTTCCGATTGCGTGCTGGTCTCTGTTGCACTATGACACTCTTGGTGAAAAGTTGTGTGTAACTGCCAATAGTGTCCCTCGCCCGGTGTACAAAATATTTAAACACTAACTGGTGTGTGCCAAATTTTGAGTAGATTCTGTAACTTTGATGGGGTTCGTGTTCCATTATTTCCTCCACGATTTGTACTTCAACACGGTTAATCGAGACAGTTGATTGATGGTATCGTCTTACACTTACAGCGGCAGTAGGTTGGGCTGAGTTCATATTTGGTGATGAGATTAGTCGGCATCTCTCACGGACAATGCGAGCAGAGAAGGGCCGATGTGCTCTCGTCTATCTGGCCAGCCATTGTGTGTTCTATGTGATAATACACACCCGAGCATGGCAAGGCATGGATGTGGAAGCGCAAACGCAGAAGTGTGGAGCAGAATTTGAAAAACATCATGGCAGACCTGCAAGGCACAGCAGGATGCAGGGGCAACAGATGGCATAGGGGTATGGCTGACCGCCGGCATGCGGTGAGCAGATAGCCAAGGAGAGAGGAACTGGTTTTGTCCCCTTTCTCCTATGTTTGTTTCCTCTCCTCCTTCTTGGGCGTGGTGGTGTGCTGATGGTGACGTCAGGCGGAGAAGGGATAGTGCCAATTCGCTCCCTGATCTTTGTTCCTGCTGGTTAGCCACAGGCTGTCACAGTGGTGATATCACATCTGCTGCCCTAATATAACCACCTCAAAGCCCTTCTTCGCCCTCGTCATAGCAATGGCAAGTGCTTTGTTTGTTTTGGTGTGCTTCTCCCGCAAACCACATGAAACATTTTCTGGCACCGTGCAAGCATCCTGAAAGCATCAAGTTCATGCCCCTTGCTGTACCAGTCGCCAAGTTGACATGCAGCTCCCTCGTTGTGGGGAAATTTAGGAATTTAAATTCTGCAAACGATTGAGGAAAAGTTCGGAAAATAATTTCTGGGATGCCGTTCATTCCATGATCAGCAACTAAGTTGAGCACCATCTTGACGAGGCATCATGGTGCCTCAGTGGGGGGAGGCAGGATTTTAGAAGCATTGAGATTATGAAGGTTTGTTTACCCAGGGTGCCAGACATCGTGGACGATGTTGTGTGAATTGGTAGAGACGAGGTTTCCTCCATGGTCGTCCTGCCTATGACCAATGCTATCCTTGACTGCTGATCATGTAAATGTGCTGTTCAATTATTCCCAGTGCGTAGTGTGCAGTGGCCTGTTCGGGTCAACTCACACACCTATGTTACATAATATTGTGGCACAAAAAGTTCACTGATTAAGTTTGATGCAGTGACAAAATTATATAAACTGCAGTGATTAAGTTTCTTGGATTAATAGTAGACAATTTACTGAACTGGAAATCTCACATTATGTATATTTTACTTAAACTAAGTTCAGCATGTCTTGAACAAAAGCGCAGCAAAAATGGTATATTTGCATATTTTCTTTCCATCATGTGTTATGATATAACTTTTTGGGGTAATTCCACTGACAGCAGATAAGTGGTTCACATGCAAAAGAGAGCTGTAAAATAACCAATGGCAAAATAAAGTCAGACTTATGTACAGCTCTTTTCATAAGAGCTCAGAGATTTTAACATTTGTATGTGAGTACATGTTTTCAGTACTTATATTAATGTCCAAAAACAGTCATTTATTTAGGAAAATAAGTCCTTTTATTAGCATGGCACTAGAATAAAAGAACACATGTGGCTTCTGTTAACTTAAAACTTGTCCAGAAAGGGCCATCCTACCTTGGTAGCCAAGTTTTCAATAAGTTACCACAACACCTTCAAGAAATTTTCTTCTCTAATCAAAAACTTTTTTAAAAAGAGCTGAAAGAATTTTTCCAAACTAACATTTTATAGTGTAGATGAATATCTAAACTACAAAAATTACGAAATTATTGTGTAACATGTTGTATGCATTTCTTTTCCAGTTTTTCTTGTTTCCTTTTTCTTCTGTTACAGCAAAACGACGCCGCCCTACATCATGTTGGAGGAGGATTGGTCAAATTATGAGGAAAAGATGTGATGCGTGTATGTGTAGTCTGACATGTGTGTATATATATATATGTTTGAATAATAGTACGCAGTTGTTTGACTTGAACAATATCTCTGAACAGCTATGTATTGAAAAAAGATCTTACGGATGCAATAAAACAAAACAAAAAACAAGGCCTAGTCTAGTGCCTCACCCAAATGCTTACTACTTCCGTGGAAGCTGACTTGGTCTCTTCCGACACCATTAATTAATAGTAATCAGACATATGAAATTGGGTAAATGGCCAAGGAGTGGCTGGCGAAATAAAGAGACAATGTTTCACGTTGGACACTTTTTATTTCGCTGTTCCTTCAAATGAAGCACTTATATACAAGTTGTTCCACTTAAGTGGGTAACCACAAACATTGTAAAAGTGATGCTAGGCCAAGATAAAAATTAAGGTACAATACACCCCGGTCATATAAAAAGATGACTGAGCTATGAGGTGGCTCACTCACTTGGCTGCAAATAAAGAGGTTCTTTAAATTAAATCACACAATTGAAAACTATGTGGTTTGGCACAAAAATTTTGTGACGGGTTGCCTGATCAGTGACTGCAGTTCCCATACCATGTCACATGACCAATTTATAAACAACATATTTAATACTGAATGAATGAAATGATATAATCCTCAGTGGTAATGAACATAAATATATCCAACATGTTACCCTTAAAAAGCATCCAATAAAAATATACGGATATTAAAATTAAATGTAACACTACATGGCAGGCCACATAATCACCAATTAAGGGTTAAGTTGAGGTTATGTACAGATCAGCACATGTAGTGATTTATTCATATTCATTTGTACAATTTTACTTTTTGACACAACAGAACAATAATAATAAACTATTGAAATAAAACTATTACAATCTAGTTCTAATTTATTCTGTAATTTTCGCCATGTGGCCTTTATACTAAGTCATATGTATGTGCAGTTCATAAACCACTTATGAAGAAAATTGTGAAAAGGGCAGAGTTTACACTGGCACTAATAATGGACAAAATTTAATTTATCGTTTATTCTAATTTGCATGTAGGCACAAGTAAATAAATGTAAGCGAAAAATATTCAATACTCTCTTGCACAGTATACCCTATCATGTGGCTTTGCGAAGTATTTTTTTTTTTAGTTAGTTTGAGCATGGCAAGCAGGAAAGACTAAATTCACAAATACACTGTTGCACATGCGTGACAATAAATATTTTTTAAAGACCATGTTGTGGATTTTCGAACGTGAAATCTAAAATTACTCACTAATGCACTTGAGTCGCCTCACTTCACTGCACATGATACTGCTCTGATGACTAACCGATGAACTACACTGTACTGCTTCGTTGTATACTCATGCAAACAAGTAAGATACTGGCTTCGGCTAACAAACTGACTACATGTGGTATAGAGGTGAAGTGTATCGGCTGTAGCTGTCGGCATGGCGAATGGACTAGGGCAGAGGTACATGGACGATGTCAGTCTCGATCATCATGTTAGGTGGCCGTGCATGTGCATCCTCCCTGGGCATTCACCTTTTAACTCCAAACGATGTAGTTTTCAATAGAATTATTTAATTTTTGGAACATTTGATTTTTTTTGCAACCCGGGGAGTGAACCACCTTACATCCCGGTCATTCTGTATACAACCGGGGCGTAACATACCATAATTTTCATCTTGGCTTACGCCTCTTTTGCGGTATTAGTGGGTTCCCGCTTGAGCGGAACATCTTAGTACTTCTCTGGATGAACAGTGAAATAAATAAATAATGTTCATTGTGAGATGTCGCCTCTTTATTTCGCCGGTCACTTCTTGGTTGTTTTACCCATTTTTCATATGTCTGATTTGACTAACTAATTATTTTAGAGGAGACCAAGACAGCCTCCACAGGAGTGAACAAGCATTTGGGGGAAGCTTACAACATTCACTATACAAGGTCTTGTGGGATTTAATTCTAAGTAATATTTATAACTTGCAAAAATTGGTCATTGTGTTAGCCTAAGCAATCATACTATCATTTGGAACAACAGGATCAGTCTACTCTCTGCTGCATCGAGAAATTGTGGTCTACCAGGGAAGGCCACACATGTGCCGTACATGTCTCGACCCCATCTTGTCACTTGTGCTCATTGAGCTGGCGCCCGTACCTGGACTTTTCCTTCCTAACCTATGAAAATTTATATTCTTCTGGAGTACAAAAGTCAGATCCCATCAAGTTGGGAATAGTTTTTAGGTTAGGAATAGTTTCTAGGTTTTTAGGTTGGGAATCGTTTTTAGGAAGTGTTCCCCTTAAGATTAGATATATATTTTGGTGCTTCACAAGACGATGCTGACACCATCAGGATGTGCTGTAAGTTTTTCATATCTGCAATTGGCTTCAATTTTAATATGTTTCTGAGATCAGTTAAATCCAAAAAATATAAGTTTGTGTAGAAATACTTGAACGAGTGTTTTAAGAACCTTGATAGCTGAATGGTACAAATTATGGTGGAGAATGACGTTCTAGTTAGTTGTAAAAAGGAAGAACATTATTTTCAAATGTATTATAGATATATCCAGAAGCTATAAGATGATTGAGTTTGCTCTTGTTACTACAGAGCTAGCTGGTGCAATGAAATATAATTCTTGCAAATGTCGTGATTACTTCTGCAATGTGTAAATGTCAGTTCCATATAATTTGCTCATGTAGTTGGCATGCTGTGCAATGTAGTTTTAAGAGGTGAATGTTAAGGCTTATTGTTATAATACAATAATTTAGCAGATTTCCCCCCCCCCCTGCATTTTCCTCTCAACCTCTCCATGGTCCTAATTCTCCAAAACCACCAGGCCTCAACATACTGACACCATCCGCTTCCCACTAGCCCGCGTGCCTTCCGTCGCTGGCAGCAGCAGCTACCAGCACTTTACTGGGCGCTCGTGTCCACCATCTGGAAAGTGCACAACAGCGATCGAACCGCGAATACCTCAGTTATGAGTGCTGCCGCAGGGGCCCAAGAGAGTGCTACTTGTGCGCGCATGTCTTGAAAGGAGACCCTGTAAATTTGGGCCTAAGTGTAATCAAGTTTAATTAAGAAACACTCGAGTACGCCTGTTCACGAAAAGGCCAATCAAAAAGCCCTATAATATTTTGATGGCCCCGTGGACCTTAATTACACTGTTTTGTATTTTTCAATTATCATTTTCATGTATTTCATCCAAATTTAGTTTTATACAGTTAATATGTCAATTAAAGGTTCATGCGCCAAGAGTAATTGTTTATGAAAGTTTTGTAGCATTTAAATTAACGTGGATGTGTTTTCTGGAGTTTGAGTGTGTATGAAAATAATCTCTGCCGCTGTTCTGCCTACCAAACCTCGGCTGGCATGCTGTGCAGGACAATTATTCACACCGTGCTGTCTCGAGGAGATGGATGTGCTGACCAACAGGGCTGCGTTTCGCGTGCTTGGGCAGCGCTTCATCTTTGTTCACTTATCACTTCACAGCAGTAGACATTAACATACCGGAACCTTTGTTTACTTCATAGTTGCCCAAGATTCTCCACTACTGCCTTCCCGTGGAATAACATCACTCGAAAAAGGGGGTTAAGCCTGGCACCGTGAACAAGTTTTCTTCATGGAGGAGATTTTAATAAAACCTAACGAATCAATGTAAAATGGTAGTGTTCTTATTCTGGTTGCATATGGGTTATAGGGGCACTGCCCCCCCCCCCAACGGCTTTCCAGTCTATCATTAAGAGTTATGTAATAGTGTTTTGTATTATCTTTCAGTGTTTTTATCTACATACAATTAACTATGGGTGTGTGAGCCATGCCAAGATCTCACTGCACAGGGATTCAGTAACATAACTGTTTTTATATTAATGACGATGGGCAGAGCAACGGGAGGACACCACCCATGGGTCTTAGGCACACAACCAGGACAGGAGAAGAGTCTGCTCTATGCTAGCTAGTTTGTATTTCACTCAAAATACCTGGTGCTCATTATCTACAAGTAGAAGAGTTGGTGAGAATCTACAGAACATTTACCTGTCGCACTCCCAACCTTAATGAAAACCACTTTTCTCTACTACCTTGCCATCAACACACACTTGATACACGACAAGGCTTGTATTTGCTGATGGATATTGACTCCCTACATTTCATTAAATAATGCATGTCTCACTTTAAGGTAGTGCAGTATTGCATACCCTGTTAGATATTATGCATGATGACAACAATTAACCCTTCATAAAAATACATAATCACACAGCACTCAAAATATCCTAAAATTAATCATAATAAGAACTTTGGAACGCATGATCGAAAACAATAATTAAATTGATATTTCAAAATATACATTTCACAACATGCAAGTGGTATGTCATACATCATTATTACACATAAATATTATGGGACTTATTACTGCAGTGACAATTAATAATGACTAATAATTAACACCAAATCAAATAAGGGCCACAAGAAAAATTAAGCTGGAAATAAATACACATGTACAACACACCCCCAGTATTGATGTAAATTTAAGCGCACAAGGGGAACGCTGGTTTGATAGCACACAGCTGCCCTCACATGTCGTGATGCTGTATCATGGTGGTATGGTTGTCGGAATGTGAAACAGCCTAGGGTAGGTAGTGTGGCACATGTCAATGGTATCTTAAAGGTGGGTTTACTATAAATGGCAGAAGAATTTTGTATTTTATTTAATGAATCGATACACACATGGAAAATGAACAATACAAACATTTACAGTTTATTATTAAATTATCAAATATCAAGATGTAATAACAATAATAACCTAAAAAATAGACTATTTACATATATTTAATTTCAATGTTTGCTGTTTGTGTAAAATTTTTAAAACTTGTGAAATCTTATAAAAGGGGAAACCCTTGCCAATGTTAAACATTTAATCAATAAACCTTAAAAGGTCAATTACAGCAAATTCAATTACCTCTTCCTCTAAAGAAGAATGACCATGACATATTCTTTACACAAGATGTTAGTGTTTCTCGATTAAAATAATAATTTTCATACGATTTCATCATACGACATAATCTAAATACAAGTTGTAAATACTGTTTCCGACAAAAAAACTGTCATTGTGCTGTGATTGGTTCCTTCTGATGTCGCCCATGCCGCTAGCCCATTTGCCCACTGTAAGATACAATGCATCAGGCATCAGCACTCTACTGAGCACTCGGGCACATCGTGTGTGACATAGCGCCACTACGAACGTAATAAGACGATGGCCACTAGCACGACCCAAAGGAGTTAAGTGCAGCTTTAGTGGAAGGCAGAATAAGGTGTTTGTGAACCAGTGCGACGTGATCAGAAGCCACATGTGCTCACACGCGCTGATACAAAAGTAGACCCAAGGTAAAAGGTCTTACACTGACATGGCATAACTATGCAATGCTTATGAACGTCAGGCCAAGCTACGATAGTCAAATATGCCCTATAATGTTTTTATGCCCCAGCAGGCTCTTTCAAGGGTATTTGATGTCTTATTGTGTTTCACATTTTCACGTATATCTTCCCCATTCTATTACACACAGTGTGTTGTTATGCATTAAAGATGTTTTGTCATGGTTCATTTATTCACATTTTAATTTTAGGAATGTGTAAAGGGCAGTGTTTTATGTAAGTAGTGTGCAGTGTAAGAAAGTAGTTCCCATGGCTCGCCTACCTGCTTTCGCCGGTCAGCATGCCGCATGGCACTTGTAAAAAAGTTTGTCAGTGTTTCGTGTAGAGAGATTGAGGACGTGCGGTCGGATGCCTCCGCTGTTCCCGCACACCCGAGCGGTCCTCAAGTTTTGCATCAATCATTTTAACTTCTATACCTTAATTAATCAGGAATCATTTTTCATTTGCTGCCCAGGACTCTCCATCTCTCTACCTCCCTTAGGTGTTGCATCAATCGCATAGGGAGGCTTAAGTTTCAATCTTAATTTTTGTGGCCTAGCACCTTTTTGAACACTGTATCCTTATTGGCAGCTTAAGCCCGGAAGTAGTGCAAATTGTCTTCAGATTAGGACATTAATAAAAACCCATTGAAATTACGTAATATATGTCAGCATCTACATTCGGGTAGCCTTTGGGCACTTAGGGGTGTGGTAACCCCTTCTTGTTTAAAGTGTAAAATGTCTTTCTCAGGCTACTGTGACTTTATTATTACCAAATGTCTATGTCATCGTTTACCAGTAATTAAAGGTATGTAGTTCGCTTTAAGATTCGACGGCTGAATAAGTATTTTTAACTTGTAATTATGAGAGGAACTGACGCGCTCATAAATTTCCCCAAACTGTTTGCCCGCTGCGGCAAGAAACCTGTGCCAACATGATGCATGCTCTACCTGGGGCGCACCAGTGTGCAGTGTCTGGCGACTGTTTCTCAAGGCAGTGGAAGGGAATGCAAGTGTAGAGAAGGGAACGTCAGGTGTAATGGGAGTGACTTAATATAGGATTGCTAGTGTGTTGTCAATCAGCCAACTACTCAGCATGGTGGAGGAATATTTAATGAGTGACAAGGGTAATTAAAGGTGAATTATGTAATTAATGGCTCACGCACTACACAGGTATATTGCGAGACTGGGAAAGATGTTAGTACAAGAGCCATTTCAAAGTGTATTTACCTTCGCCAGCATTCTGTGATTACATGTTTGATTACATATCACATGTTCAATTTCCATCTAATTCATCAGTCTGTGTCCTGTAATTTATTGTGTGCCTCATACACCTGTGCTTGAGCTCAAATAAACAAAACAGTATTTTGTTCAAGAAAGTAGTGTTGTGTGAAGCGCGGGCCCACCACTGCTGGTACTGACTTTCACACACAATTTCAGTCAGCTCTTGGCTTCTGGAGGGATGAGTAGTGTCGTCGTTTCTCACATCGTGCATGCCTGGATGGATTACAACATATGTTACCAATCATCTTCAACTTGCAACAACCTGACGTGTGCCCACATTGACCCCTTCTCCTTAGTCCGTTTGCCCACCGCACCATGTTCCGTAACGTAGTGTGTGTGCATGCTCTATGAGCGCAGGTGCAGTGCAGTGTGGCAAGGGACGATGTAAGTGCAGGGCAGAGCAATCTGCGGTCATGTGCGTGTGATCCAGGAAACTGAAAGTAGACATTATACAATTTCCATTTAATTAATTTGTCAATTAAAGGGCAAGGTAAGTTCATGCGATGATATGCGACTAATAAATATGCCTGCCTTCGCAGAACCAAATCCCTCAGTGTTTTCAAAATGTCTTTTTGTAATTTTCTATTATGTACATTCAAATGTTTTTTCGTCTCAACATAATCCACAAAGTGCAAAGTTTTGCTACAATGAATATCATTTACAGGGTTAATTTTATAAGCAATATGTAACAACCGACACGCATGGTATGTGTCCGATTTGCAAATGATGTGTGCGAGGAAGTAGTGCAGTGCGGGGTGCCATACCATCAAGCCGGCAGGCACGCAGCACGAAGAAAGTCAGTAGTCGTTTGACTTTGCGAGGGATGTGCTGCATCACGTCGGGGCTTGTGTTTCGCGATCTTGGGAAGCCATCATCATTTTGGTCTAGTCATTTCACTGGAATAGTTATTTAATTTACATTTACTTTTTTCAACCCAGCTGCCTAAGACTTTACCGCCCCTTGCACTTATTCACTGCTTGCATCACCTGGGTAGGCGTAAATTGCACTTAATATATTTTATGCGACCACATGTCTTTTCACTTTATCACCCGAGCTGACAGGTTTGTAAGCAGCACCAAATGTAAATTTTCCCCTATGGGAATGTAAGAGTGTAACTGAACAAATTGCAGCAGAGCAATAACGAGTTACCACATGTGGTTTATTTCCAGTTCGCCACACGGCATATAAGTTACAGGCCTTCTCAAACATAATTTATTGTTCAAGTATGTTTGAAATGTTCAAGTTGGTATAACAAGTAACAGTGCTTCGTATAGGTATGTGGGGAGCCCAGATATCCCACAACTTAACAAGCAAGGAATTCAGTCAATCAGTATTAATTTTATTCTATGAGGAGACAACTAATGCACTTGGAGGATTTGCCTTGGTCGTCAGCCGAATGACCCTAACAAACAAGTCGGCAGCAGCTCTCTGACTTCATGATATTGTCAGCCCGACAATATTTGGGACCTTGGCTAATTATCTTCACTGAGATTCCAAAACTATATTCACCGTGCCTCACCTAACCAATGTCTGTACTAGTTGCCAACCTCCTGTGCATTAAACAAACATCAAATGTTACCCAACTTTGGTACAAATCCTCATCTTAGAATCTGAACAATGTTTCCTACAATTTTCCTGTGTCAAAATCATTTTTCCAAATTTTTCTGAAATTTTCCAACAATTTTCCTGCACTTTCCCTATATTTACCCACAATGAGGGGATGGTGTGTTCAACCAGGTGACCAGCTCGGTACGTAGCAGCATCGAGGTGCCAATGATGGCAGGAAGTATGCATCTGGTCAGCAGGGAAAGCGTGCCAAAGAGCTTGGCTCCACCATTTCTTCAGCACAAGGGTGTAGTGGTGAAAAAGTTTCGAGTAGCTGCCATCTTGGACAGCGGCGTGATGTCACAGCAACGGGACAGAGGAGACAGGGCGAGTCGAGCGCCCCAAATGCCCACTCCACCGGCGCCACGCCACACTGCGAGGAGGGAGAATGAGAAACGAGAAGTGGGAGAAACACCAGTTCGCTTCTTTCCCCTCGCTCTTTGCCGCACGCCGAATGAAACAGCGTAGAGCCCGCTGTCCATTGACCCCTGCCCTGGTTGTGCAGAACTACTGTGCTCCCACGATACTCCCACATTGAGTTTCGCTCCCAGGTTTTCATGTACCATGCTCGTGCTTCCATGCTTGTGCTTCTTCACTTACCTGGTAGTGTTGTCAAACCCCAATGGCTGACAGATGCAGCACGGTGTGCCGGCACCGCTGCGTCTGCAGTGTCTGCGTCAAAAAACACTGGATGTGGTAGACAGAAATGAAATGGGGTCCCAATTTTGCAATTGCGATCGAAAGACCACCACGGCTAGCAACCACTTAGCGAGCAACCGTGGAGAAGAGCAGGTGACAGAACATTCAGACAGTATTAACGTAATTCAAAATTCACACCAATTACATTTGTGTGGGAGATTGTTGTACACAGAATCGGGAACCACACCAAGTACGTACGCTCTGTGCCACATGCACGTGCAAATAAACTGTATGAGGCGCACAGAGTTACAAATCGCAATCAGATTGCAGTTCATTTGCGATGAGTGTGTCGGACAGTTGAAACAGACCATGATCAACAACATTTCAACCGATCTACTCACGGGCAACCAACCTGGTAATACAGCATGCCGAACAGAAGACAACATGTGTAACAATATGCAAGTAATGCAATCAGACGGAGATTCCAACACCACGGTAAATAAAGTATGTCACATCGAGAGCGAAGGAACAGAAGAAAAGGGAGCGCAAGCCGAGGAAGTACACTGTATGGTCGAGGATACTGACAATCACACATCACGTGCGGGCAGACTCCCGTGACAGCTGTCAATCGTCTGGTACCATTGCCAACCCTACCCATGTTACCTCTACTGCTCCTACCCATGACACCTTACCTACCACAATTTTCTGCCTACCAACCAACAATAATATTTCCAGAGCAAATACCAAGCTTCTTTCCCACATCATCTCTGGCACTGACACTTCTAACATCCTTTCCATGCAATATCTATGGTCCACAACCTGCAGAAAGAGAACAGCAATAAGAACCAAGACAAGAGAGAAGCAACCCAGACACCATCAGTAGCCTGAAACGCACACCAACATGAATTCAACACCTACTCACATTTACTGGAATGGCAAGCAAGAACCCTAGCACCTTCTTAAAAGTGTGACATGATGTCTGAAATGCTACAGGGTGAGTGAAGATGAGTGGGCCAGTTGCATCGGTGGTCAATTACAAGGAGAAGCAGGAAAGTGGTGGGGCATTGTAAACCATTACAGCATGAAGTGGGAAGAGCTCGTGCATGCTTTCTAGTGCTGATAGAGAAGCATGTTTACATCCCTACAACACAGCCTGGTGAACAACTACCAATGTTCATCACGCAAAAGGCAAATCTCATCAAGCGATTCCATCCGCAACTGACAGATTGAAAGGCACTGGAAATCATTGCCGAAACCGCCTTACCAGAATACAGAGAAGCACTGCTACCTTTCCTAAACAGGATTATGGAGGGGATTCTAAAAGCTGCTATCTTCTTCGAATGAAAATAGGAACTCATCGCATCGCAAGAGTGGAGCCGCACTATGGCAGCACAAGGAAACTGCAGTGACAACAACATGCAACAGGACATTGTAGACCGTCCCGTGAAGCAGTTCGGAAGCAAACCGGAATGAGACATGGCACGAGCAAAGAGTGAAAACATTCCATGCCGTGGTGATAAGATGATTGACAGTGCACACAGGAACACTGGGCAAACACAAGTATGGCTCGACAAAAGCAAGCCACAAACGAACCCGTGTCGCAACTGTCGTCCAGCAACTGTTTTCCACTGGCATAGCACATGCCAAAATAATACACACCTAGACACCTACAAAGGGCCTACACCAAGGATGTAGGGAAACTGCCAGTAGGGGCGAAGAAACCTGATGCTTTTTCCTCTCTGGTCACGTCAACAACAACCGACAAAACACTGCAGCAGGCATTCATTCAGCAGGTGAGCGGATGTCAGGCGAAATTTGTTTGCATCCTTCTGAGCATGAACCATCAACCCTGTCATGCTGTAATTGATACGGGCGCATCAGACAACCTTGTGCAGCCTCGTTTCGTGAATCCCAGTGACATAATATCCAGTAACTACATAATTATGCTCGCTACCGGCCAAGTAAGAACGGAGCATTGGACCAAGCAACAGTAATGGTAAAAGTCAGGAACTTAGAAACGAATTCGAGTTCAGTTGTAACTGCTTAGATTAAGGAAGCTGCAAAATTAGGTGTGCTTTGGTTACAGGAACAGAATACCGTAGTAGAACCAGCAGCTAGGAGAATTCATTTCGGCTCAAAAGAGCGGTGCACGGTGTACACTGTAGAACGGGCAGTTGCTAGTGATTTACCCCCTTATCATTAGAGAAATTGGATCATGAGATCCCGTCACAACATCAGGCATTATTCCAGCATATAATGAGCGAGAGGAGAGAGGGTTTTGCTAAAATAGGCACACTCCTAAGAACACGAGTAGACGAACATGAAGAGCCAATTTATGCAGGACCGCAGAGTTACATGCCACATCAAACAAAAAAATATGTGAGCAAGTTAAAGATATCCTAGCAGATGGGGTTATCTAGCCGGCAAACAGTAAATATAACTCCACCATTACATTAGCACAAAGAAGGATGGGAATTGCCGTTTCTGCATGGACTTCAGTCCGATCAACCAAGTAACATGTAACGAACAGCCACCATATATTAGTGTCAAAGACGCACTCACAAAACTCGGCAACGCAATGGTAATGATGTCGCTAGATCTTAGATCAGATATTGGCAAATTCACATCAAACAGGAAGACATGGAGAAAACTGCATTAACGACACCTGATGGCCGGCGATTGCATTTTTGCATGATATGTTTTGGCCTCAAAGGAGCATCCACTGCCTTTCAGTCAATGATGGTCCATGTGCTGGACAAGCTTATCGGCGACTTCAATGACATACCTGGATGATGTGATTATTTGGTCGAGCAGTTGGGAGGAACACAGAGATCACGTCTCCATGGTACTGGAGAGGCTTACCTGTGGCACGACCATATGCCATTTGGGTAAAAGTAAGTTGGAATTGTAGACGAGGATGGAAACACCCCTTACTTAGAACAGAACAACTATATTTAGTAGAGATTCGTCCAGTACCATGTACCCGCAAACAGTTCTGCTTGTTTTTTGGTATAATTCATTGGTAAAGAGAGTTCATTCAAGATTTCGCAGTAATTACCGCCCCTCTCATGAATCTACTTTCGACCCAAAAGCAGTTCGAGTGGGGAAATGTGGAGGAAAAGTCATTTCAAACAATAAAGAAAAGTTTCCATCCTTGCCCCAAATTAGCATGTTACGAGCAAGGCAAGCACCTCTATTTACAGATGGATGCTAGTCAAGATGTGCTGGGTGTCGTCCTGTATCAGTGCCTGGAGGATGGCACAAAGTAAGTCATCGATTCGCCAGCATGAAGTTAGGCCAAGTAGTGTACAAATATTATGTAAACGAGTGGGAAATGTTGACAGTAATGTGGGCGGTGAATTGGTGCCTGCCCTACCTGGAATATAAATGTTCATATTATGAGCAGACAACAAATTCCTTCTTTGGCTGCACAAAATGAAAGAGGCCCGCAGTAAACCCACCTGGTGTGCGTTGCTCCTACAGTCATATAACATCACTGTAGGGCATGTCTCCGGGAAGTAGAATCAACTGGCAGACACATTATCTCGTGTGCTCGATGCAAGTGTTGTGGTTAAAGACGATGCAGATTCAGATGAAGTTCTCCCACCATCACGCACAAGTTATTCTGAGAGGTACAGGTGAATCAAGTACGAACAGTGGACAGTGATATGCTTGTAGACAACTGTCTCAGTAAATAGTCGTGGCGCATAACAGCTATGCAGTGGCATGAGAGAGAAGGGAGCAGTGAGCAAGAGACCATGGAACAGTGGTGTGTGATGGAAGGGCGAAATTATCTGGACACGCACATGAAAGTAACGTAGCAGGGCACCCAAGTACAAGGCAGATGGCACGAAACGTCAGGCAGCATTTCTCCTGGCCAGCACTCTCATGCGATGTTCGAAAATACGTACAAAAAAGTGTTATGTGTCAGATATTCAAATCATACAGGACAGATGAAGTACAGCAGCAACAACCCGCCTACAAAAACAACCGTTCGAGACAATAAGCCTGGACCTGTGTACCCCTGCACATCCAACGGGAAAAAGTTTATCCTAGTTGTCACCGACGACTTCTCCCGGTGGGTGGAGGCTTATGCGATGAGCAGTACCAGAGTTACCACCAGCGTGCAAGTACTGAAATGGGAATTTTCCCCCATCTGGGTTTGCCCAAAACAAGTGCTAACGGACAATGGAACATAATTTGTGGGAGGAAAGTGGCGAGCAAAGTGCGTCCGGTGGAGGGTGCATCACTTTGACAGTGTTGTACCACCCCAGAGCCAACACCATGCAGCGCTGGTAACAAGACCTGAATGTATAACTACGGCTCCGTGTGGGTGAGGTACACACCAGCTGGGCAGACCATCTGCCTGCTGCCCTCATCACCCTCCACCAGTATGTGAACACCGCAACAGGCCGGACACCTGCGGACGTCCTGTTGGATCAACACATCAAACTCCCTGGCGAAAGAAACTGCCCACATAACAGCACTAGCAGGAGCATGGAGGACAGCACGGTAAGACGAGAGAGGTGGAGACAGAGAGCAGAGGGAGAGGCAGAAGGGTACAGGGCTGTGTAGGTCCCAACGAACAACTGACCTGAACCACGCTCGAACCTGGACAGCTAGTGTACATGAAAGCATATCCACAGTTGGCAGCCTGTGGACTTGCTGCCCAAAGAACAGTCTCGCAACGGGTCATCAAAAGGCTAGGGCCAACCAACTACTTGGTATGCATGGGGGAAAAGACTAGCAAGTGTCACTGAGATGACATACGTCTGTCACCTGGGGACGTCCGCGACGACAACGAGGCCGATGACAAAATCACCCATGATGGTGCAACGCCTGCCAAGCAAAAAGAAAGGGAGAGGAGAGTGGGGTGGGGTGGCACCTCCCACAGGAGATCGCCCTCCATATGCCACCATGTTGCTGATGCCGGACAAGGCCAAGTCCCCAAGGTGTCAGGATGACATCGGCCCGGATGATGGAGAGCGTGTCGCACCAAGGGCGGATGCCACCTCCAAATCCGCCGCAAACAGCACCCAACAAGCAAGAGGGGAGATGCATGCACAGAACAGAGAAGGTGCACGAGACCTGGAGACCCACGATGGCTACATCGGGCACGATCTCCAGGGGGAAGCAACCAGCATGGAATGTGGATTAGTACCTACTCCAGGACCACCAGCAGTGGGTTCCCAAGGCACAATGTCACCTGGCACATTGTTGCTAGTCAATGGCCACCTCCATGGAGACAGACGGCGTAGCAGCTACCAGCACAACCCAAAGAGATCCGGAACTGCAACCAATGGCGAAACCTCTGGTAGGGGGTCCCTCAGGAGGCGATGCAATGCCTGTTATGGGACGCCACTCGTCGAGGAGGACAGCATGGCAGAAGCAGTGGTGCCAACACCAGCTGGAGAATCACACGAGGGTGACTCCGCCTCCCCCCCGGCCATCAGTAGATGCTAGTCCGACTAGATTCCGGCAGCGACATGGGATTGTGCATAAAGACAGCAGCAGTGGCAGTAACGATGGTGAACGTGTAACTCGTACAGGATCCACCAATCAGCATGCCGATGACAGCCATCTGCAGAATGCTCCACATGCATCAGCACAGGAGCACCACAGCGAAGGCAAGAGCTAGTGGAATGACTGCAGCAGCCAGCGGTTCCAGAACATAGGGGACTGGCAAGAAGCCCCAAGTCGTACGTACATGACGGAAATACGTGAGGAGATGTGTCAGTCATAAATGATGTGTGCGGCTGCAAATGGTCTCACGAGGGGGTGGGGCACATTTGACATTTTCCCATGTTGATCCCTTCTCCATAGCAGGTTTGCCCGCCACACCAGGTTTCGTAATGCAGAGTGTGTGCTCGTTCTAAAAGCACAGAAGCTTTGCAGTGTGGCAGGGGACGATGCAAATGCAGAACAGAACGAACTGCGACCACGGGCGCATGGTGCAGGAATCTGAAAGTAAACCTGTAAAATGTATGTATAGTTAAATTGTACAATTAAAGGGTAAGGAAAATTCACACCTGAGGCCATAACTAATAGAGATGCCAGCCTTCCTAGCACCAAATTCCTGTGTTTGAAAGTGTCTTTTTGTTATTTTCTGTAATGTACATTCACATGTTTTTTCATCTCCACATCATCCACACGGTGCAATTTTTTGTTATATTGAATACCATTTACAGGGTTAATTTTATACGCAATGTGTAATACCTGGCACGCAGGGTACGCGTCCGATTTACAAATGTGGTGTACAAGGAAGTAGTGCAGCATGGGGTGCCACCCTGCCAAGCTGGCAGGCACACCAGGCGGAGAATGTCAGTAGTACTACGCCTTTGTGAGGGGTGTGCCGGTCACATCGGGGCTCGTATTTCGTGCGCTCGGGCAGCCATCACCATGTTGGACTAGTCATTTCAATGCAATAGTTATTTAATATACTGGAACCTTTTTTCATCTCAGCTGCCAGAGATTTTACTGCCCCTCGCACTTATCCAGTGCTTGCATTGTCTGGGTAGGCATAAATTGCCCTTAATATATTTTATGTGACATTTCACAGAATAACCCAAGCTGATGGGTTCGGAAGCAGCACCTAATGTAAATTTTCTCCTGCAGTGATGTAAGAGTGTAACTGAATAAATCGCCACAGTGATGAGTTACCAACAATTTTCCTAAAGTATAGTTTATTGTGCAAGTATGTTTGAAATGGTCACTAGTTGGTAGAACAAGTAACAGTGCTCCGTATGTCCGTGCAGGGAGCCCAGATATTCCAAAATGCGACAAGTAATGAATTTAGTCAATCAGTATTAATTTTATTCTACGAGACAACTGCATTTGGAGTATTTTCCATGGTCGTCGGCCAAACAACCCTGAGGAACGAGGCAGCAGCTGCTCTCCAACTTCACGATATTGTCAACCCTACAACCCAACCTTCGCCGAGATCCAAAACTATATTCACCGCTCCTCAGCTAATCAATATCCTTATTGACCAACACCTTGGCACTAGTTGCCAACCTCCTGCGCATTAGATGGACTTCAAGGCGTTAATTTACCAGAAACTTTTCATGTTCATCCACCTGGGACAACACCCCTCCACTCCCAGTTGGTTTGGAACCCCTGGGAGCTGGAATGTACCAGTAATTATTGTGTAGCCTACTACCATTTTAACAGTATAACCATCGCCAGCAGTTTTGAGGCCAGTGTTAATGTAAGTTGCTTCCGAGAGGAGTATGTAAAGGTACGGACGAATAAATAACGTCACTCAGGAAAGTGCGTGTCTAATTCTGTCCACGCCTCAGGGCGCATAAGAACACGGGAGCCTTATTTCTCGCCATTTATCAACTGTTTATTCTGCGTGTTGTATTCATAAGTGCATTGTACTACATTGTTTCTCTGTATTTAATTAATGTGGGGTGTGGTCTGCCCTGAAAGTCCAAAAATATCTATATTCAGGTTTTATTAATCATTCTTCAAGAAGCAGGAAAAGAAGGCATTGATCATCGGCGACACGACCCAGAGCATCGGAAAGAGTCATCTCTACAAATTTGGCACCGCCTCTGGCGTTTCCTGGTGCTGGGCAAACCATAACCTAATATCCTATTTTCCACTTAAATGCTCCTTTTTCATTTCTCCACGCCATGGATACACCCAGCCAGGTGTTAGAATATTACATCTGAAGGATCCCGGTCGTCGGCGCAGGACCTAGTCTCAACACAGTCAGCTTTCCACTTCAACTTGGCATTGTTGCACATGCAACAGCTGGCATCTGGGTATAAGTATGAAATCTCATCCGAATTCCCCAAAAACTGAGTTTACTGCTCCTGAAAACCTAACTACCCATGTTCTGATGCTTTAACAGCCATCAAAATGGTTAACCCAAACGTGTGACAAAATTCCACAGCCTTCTGATAAATTGATATCCATCATATCGTCTTGACTTGTACTTAAGGTAAAAAATTATAACGATCTCTTAACTCATGCCAATAGTGTACACGACTCGCATAAGACTGTATTAAACTAATACTCTTGAATACAGACGCCCGGTTTCGCCAATGAATGTTAAAATTTAATCGCCAATGAAAAACTGAATAAGCTGTGCCTTCTTGAGCATTGTTCCATTTCACAACCTTTAAGCTCTTCTTAAAATGCCTTTAGCATCTCTTAATTTTTGCAGCCGAAATTGGATGTCAAAAACCTTAAGCTTCGCTTAAATTATTGCAAACAATTTGAAAGGAAAATGGCTGATACTGGAAAATTTGTGCGTGCGAAAACCCTAAATGTGTTATAAAGCATTCAGATTTATAATTTTAATTTATTATAAATAAAAATATTAAATTGTCTACAATGTTGTTGAGTCTAAGTGAAAGTCATTATTTGCCGAAAAAACCAATGACGAAGTCGAAAACAAAACTTGTGGCAGGCACATATTTATATGCTTTTTCTACATATTTGCACGAGGCAAAAAT
The DNA here is from genome assembly GCA_029891345.1 of Dryococelus australis. Taxonomy (NCBI): domain Eukaryota; kingdom Metazoa; phylum Arthropoda; class Insecta; order Phasmatodea; family Phasmatidae; genus Dryococelus; species Dryococelus australis. The sequence continues at coordinate 160,049,320 of CM056995.1, forward strand.
AACATATACATAGTAAATTGAGTGTAGGTAGGTAGCTTATTGACAAATATGATTATGATTATACCCAAGCTACGGAAGTATTTGGGAGAAAAAAAAAAAAAAAAAAAAAAAAAAGGTTGCCTTCACTACACTGCATAATTTTTAGTGTCTACATTATGTATGTACGTGCGATACAGTATGTAAAAAGATACGATTACTTTGAATTAGAGACGATGTATTATTTGCATTTACGCTTATTTGAAGTACAACTTTTGCACTCATTCAACTTTGTTTTGAATAACTAAAAGCTAACAAGAGCCCAATTGAAAATGTCATACAGGTGTGTCTGAATGATGATAATCACATTTATTCAAATTCGGTAACTGGGCGTTTGATAATTGCACACGAATATCGTCAACATTATCATCAACAAACTATCACAATTTCAGAAAGTTCAATTTTTGTTAATGATTGAAGCAACATGTTAATTAATCTTTTTATCCTCAATGGGGAAATGTATTTTCTTCGCAGTGTAATTACTTTAAATATTATAGGCGAGTATATTTGTGTATCAAGGACCCATTGTAAACTGATTTCGAAATTGCAACTGTCAATACTGTAACTGAAAAAGTCTATTAAAAATGTACGACTTCAAACTAAACTTGTATCGAATCTTTAAAACATAGCAGTGAATGTAGGTCTAATGTTTTTTGCAAGGGCAATACGATTTTTATACGGAATATACATTACATTTAGGGAATATTTAATCAGTACCTAAACAAGACAAGTTTCATTTTTTAATGTATCATTAACCTAACGTACAATTTTTATAAAGCATTGAATGCATAAATGCTGTGAAAAATCACATTTGGCACTGATGCTGAACAAAAACGAGCCCACAAAACATCACAGAATTGCAACATAACACTTCCATGACAATAAATGAGCCTCGACAAATTAAAAACTGATCTATTCACGTACGTAATTTTAACATAAATAAATTTCGATACGGGTAGTTAGTTGAACAAATTTAATACACACAACTCTTTTGTATATACAGTGACGTCTATTTTGATGGCACCATGTCTCTGGAACAGGAGGAATTAAATGAGGTGGATTGGAATAGTGTTTGGTGACTTGCCAGGGGTAGGATGTCAGCTCACGGTGCGAGGACGGTGATTCTATTGCTGCGAAGTATCTCGGGGTCATGTCGCCGACGGACATTGGCTATGGTCCTCCCATCTGCCATCTCTGATAATATAACCAGAATGATGAAATTCTCCGCCAGTCACTTACTTTATCCAGTTTGCCTTGTCTAGCAACGGCTGTTGGCCTCCCTTATACACCAGCTCACTCCTGATGTGTCATTATGACTACCCAGCGCCATGATTCAATACACGCGACAAAAACAAGTCAGCATGAAAATAGGTTATGTAGCCGTGGGCAGTCTAGTACAATAATAATGCAGGTCAAACCATCACATTGATTTATTTCATATTAATTCCCACTTGGGCACTTACATATACGAAACCACAGTTAAAGCCAGGCCGCTCTTAAGCTGACAAAAATGGCCATAGTACCTACAAAGTTACAAGTGATTTACGTCTCGGCCGTATACAAGACGGACCGACAAGTGAGGTGATGTGCACTCTGGGTGTGCAAACGCAAACTGTTCCGGTAAATTTAATGAACATGACAGATGTGGTGGTCACCTCACAAGACTTAAGATGCTACTGACTCTACCTCTGATGCAGAGCTCACTATTTGGCCGAGAATCCCGGTGTAAAAATTACATGATGTGGTTAAAACATTATGAAAATAATTTAAAAATATGAGATGGACACTGCAGTAACCATGGGATGAGAACACTTAAAAAAAAAAACCTTATCAGTAAAGATTAGTTGTCACGTACTTATGTGACAGGTTGGGTGGCATTTGTAAAATATAACAATATTTACAAAACACTTGGCTCATAAATAAACAACCCTCAAACAATAATACTTAAAAGGTAAACATAAGCATGTGGTGTGCGTCTGTGACGCGCATGACGTATTTTAGGTTATGCTGTAGGACTTATAAAAATTTATATGCATGTGGCATTTCAAATATGTGCACTTATGCACGATGGGGAACATAACACAAAACACGTTACACTCAATATGCTGCACTGACAATAGTATTAACTTAACACAACAACAACTGACACATGGCAAAGAGACTTTACATTTCCCCCGACACTTCAAAAAGGCTATAAAAACACACTTTCTACACTTTCCTGCCCTATGTCTCACAAACACATTTGCACATGCTTGGTGCCACAGGTGCTTCTCCATGGCGTTGCTACATGCTGTAACGTGTTGAATGTCATGACGTGGAGAATGGCGAGAGGCCAACGTGCTTCTGATGTCAATTTTAATTGATTCTTAACATTTGCCAGGCAAATGATAATGCTCTAATAAAATATTATAAAACGAATATTTGGTTAGGATTTGTTTGCTCATAACAAAGGTAAAAACATTTCAGAAAAAAAAATAGTTTTTTTAAAATTCGTTTGAAATAGTTCTCGTTTGTTTAGACACATGACCACAATGCACCACTACCAACATGAGAATATTTGCAACTTGTTTCTTCAAGCAACGCCTTGCTAAAAAGTGCCTACAAAAAGGAGTTTTATAATGGCGAAACACCTCAATATCCTTAAGGGCTACTTAAGCTAATTATCTGCACTGATAATTCAGCACGTTACATACAAATGACAACCATCTTTCATGAAAACTGCATTTTATTCCACTTTCAATCTCAACAAGCCTTAAGTGTGTTAAAATTAATTTAAAACATAGCTAAAATAACATGATTATCACATTGTTTCAATCAATAATACTGACAAAGGTATTTAAAATTACAAGCTTATAATAATTAAAATGATCGGTAAGAAATTACGCGAATACTCACTCAGGGAATGAAAATAATTACATAAAAACATATTGCCCCGAAAACGCACCGCATTTACTAGATGGCACGCAGCGCCCAAAATACCTCAATGAAAAATTAAATACAATTTTCTTAATATTACCAGCCAGTGGACATAAAGGAGCCCTATAGCCAGTCCAGATTCCTTAAAGCAATTTGCAAAAAATATACCCTTATTTCTGCGGAAGATTTTCCGTTCACAATTGATTCTGATTAGACTCTTGTAATATAAATATAGCTGCACTCGCATGAAATTTAATCAATCCGCTAATACTACAGTTTGATAAGTACGAACTCATGTGCCTAAAAATTGCATTTAACTGTGACAATGTACTCCTAGTAATCAGCCAGTCACATTGACTGACTCTTGAAATGGTAAATAGTGTTCTCGCCAGCTTGCCTTTATTTTTAAAATATCCCTCGAACCAATTTGACAATAGAGAACGAAAAGTAATGAAACTCTCTTTTAGGGTGATCACAATTCCTATTAGGTGCCAACAGCTAATTATTCAAAAATTTCCTCAGGGCTTGCTGCTAACATTGTTGTGCATACCATGAACACGCACATAAGATATGCAATTTAGTAATGGAGCATACACATGGTTGTTAAATACTACTTGGCTCCAAATATAATTTTCTTTAAAAACATGGGAAATGCCGCAGCCTAACGGCCCATCAAAGAGAATTTACCATAAAAGCTACATGTTAAATTTTACTACATTAAAAGTATCCGACAGGTTTAATTTACACGACAGCACCCAATATGAGTTTATGGGCCTCCAAAGTGCCGTGAAGCTGAATATTAAAAATTATAGAAATGACAATTAAAAAGTTTCTGCTTCAGGCAAAGTGTGGTCAGTTCGCCGATACAAATAACATTGAGCCGGGCCAGACAAACGGGGCAGCAGCTAGCAAACTACACTACACGACTGCAATACAGAATGCTGAGATTCAAAATTATTCACGCACATGATTACCATTTAAAATTTAGAACGTTCAAGCAAAAAAACATACAAACATGCTACTATAGAAATTAAGGCTGCTCACAACCAAAATTAAGTACTCAGGACAGTTACTAGAAAATGACAAAACTTGACCCATTATCTTTTCACAAACTGTCCAGCACTCACCGATACTGTTCATTCCCGTCGAGGCAAACCATCTTACGCAGCTAAATTTAAAGCCTTTGCAAACAAATGATGTTAAGCTGAAATGGATATTACAATTTCAATCACGTTATATCCATTATGACTGTCAACGATGCCCTCTTCACAATATGCAGATCGTCTCGATATGGTGATCGGCAGCAGAATAGATTTGAGAGGGTTAGTGCTCCTACCCTTCAGTAGTCATGTGACCCTCTCCAATTAAATTTAGTCACGTTCCCTGGTGGTGGAAGGGGAGTAGGGGGAGAGAATGAAGGGAGGGTGGACCAGCTGGCCATGGAGAACATCCTTGCTGACTGGTGGTGGCAGTGATGGTGCAATCTAATCAAAAGAAATATAGCACCACTGCATGTCGCTTTGCTGGAACCTAGTTTAGTCCTTGTTGGTGAAACCGGCCCATGTAATCATATCTTAAGCACAAAGCGAATTTTCTTCCATTAAGTCAAACGTAAACCCTTAAGTCACGCAAGAACACACACGACCTGTCAAGACCCTAACACGACAGTCATAAACTAACACCCTTGAACACATTGCTTAATATCTTTAAGCACACTGCACACTTATTATGTTAAGTCTATTGTAAACTCACGTTAACGATGGCCCACAATGTAAGGCAGTGTTATGTTCCTTGTACTAATGTGACCAGCTGCATAGCCGCCAATGGTTGTTTCATTACTCCATGCCTTTTTTTTGCTGGGCTGGGGAATGGAACAACTCCATGTTCTATTTTCGGCGCTATAGTTGAGCATTTTGTGTAAGAATGGCAAGACATTTACATATATGGCGATGATAAACCTGTGATCCTGTAGTACGATTTGACAGGATAACATGTTTACTATTGTAATTTATGTAAACAAGGAATAAAAATTAATTGAATGTTAAATATTTAACAGCCACAATGAGTATATATTAACCTCAAAGTCGTACAAACAGCAGATAAACATGTCACAGGTTAGCATTCCAACCTGTTTTATTTTCGTCTAGTTATGTTTGCGTGGGCTCTGTTTACTTTACTTTAATGGAAAAAGGAAACAGCATTTGGTTTTTATTGTGAGATGACATAGTTTTGGTGGAGCAGTGGAAAATTTTGCTCGTATGAAAATAACATTCAAATTATTGTAACTTCGAAAGACATTAACTTCAATAGAAAATCAAAACGTAATTAATACATCACTGTTCGTATTCTTACAGATGCAGCAATACACACACAGGCACGTTAGCCGAATTTAACCTTACACTTGTTGAATTCACGATATAGGCAAAGAAACAAATATTATTTACACACCACAAAAGTATTGAAAATGCGACCTAATTATTCCATGTGCATTTTAATAATTATGGTAACAGTTTACGAAACACGCAAACTTACCGTTAGTTAAATTCGCAACCGGTTAAAAACGGGTTTTTGCAATGGAAATCCTTACAATTTTACATCACCAAAATCATGTTTGTTCGTCATTAGCATTATATAATTTATTTGTTGAATCATTCAGCAAAATAAACACTGCGCACATTTCCTAAAACCATCAAATTTGCCCGTCGCCGACGATGCTAACCTCCAAATTCTCACTATTCTGGCACTTTTCGTCAGCTCACGAAACATTTGCGCTTTTCCATCGTGCTGTTTATGCAGGAGATTCGCCGATAGTAGAATGAGGGAAGAGGTGCACCGATGCGCCTACGAATAGGGAATGGAGCTACTTTGCTGCGCATATTTTGCATTGTAGAGGTAACAGAACACGGCATTAGTATAATCGTACACAATTTTAGAGGCTGACACAAATACTTCTCCATGCAGTAATTTGTTTTAGGATCAATATGTATCCCATCGTAATATTTTTAAAATTATAAGTATTGGGTTTTGATATATCGGGAATAATGTCGATATGTCGATGGACTTCAAAGATGAGAAATTCCATGTATCTAGTGAAGTTGGAACCCAGACGTGTCACAAAACATCACCGTGACGACCTACGGATAGCCCGTCCTCCTGTAGGGAAGAGAGGCAAGGAGACGATGTTATGCCCAGTACCGAGCGAGTTTGGAGAATTTCACCAGGGAGTTCACAGGATAACAACACTAACACGGGAACACCCAGCCAAAGTAGTTAACTGATATTTAAGGTTTTTACACCGACTGAACACTCAACACCTAGTAGTGAGGAGGTGGAAACAAGTAGCACCGCAACACCGTTTCTGGGTTTTTCTATTAATACAGGTAAAAACACAATGAATCAGAGCAAGTTTAAGGGGTTTCCAAGTGTACATGAAGAAAGTGGTAACACCAGTGCACACTTAAATTTCAACACAACCAGTGCCAGTGAGTTGAGTTTTAAGGGGTTTCCCCGGGGCACAGCTGAATTTGGTTGTAACCAAAGTGTAAACGTAAACCATGATACCACATGTGAAGATGAGACACATTTTAGAGGCTTTCCAGTTCCCGCAGGGGAGAGCCTAGTAGGGCAAGAGAGTGTGAAAGGGTTTGGAGAAACTAGTAGGGCAGTGAATGTGACGTCAAGTGTCAACAAGTTGCAACACAGCACTCGCAACAGGCGAGCGAGTCACCACCACGTACCCACATTGTTGTTCCTGCCTACACCCCCACCCCCTGCAAACGCCGAAGAAACTGACGACCTCCGAGACCATGTTTTCTTTTCCCTCAATCGGCAACCAGCCAGGCAGAGCCTACCAGAGCAATGTTGTGTGGTTAGCACCATCTTGGCCTTCGAGGGAGGGGTCGTTTGACACCGGCTAACATCCAGTGGTGCTAGAGTCCATGACGGCGCTCACGTGTACCGCACGTGCACAAAGAGCCCCCACATTTTGAACTTTCCTATAAATGTTGATTTCAGAGTAAAATGTGTTATATTGTCTTTACAGTGTTTAATATGTCTTAAAATGTTTTAAAGTGTTAGTACTAATTTAATTGTTTGGTTATGAATATTCAAAGTGCCAGTGGTGCCGAGATTATGAATACTTAATATTCTGGCATGAGACATTAAAGAGACATTAAAATAATATTGAAATTCGTATCAAAATTATAGAAATGTAAAACAATATCTAATTTAATTTGTGTCATTTTATTTTCAATATAAAATATCTCACTCGGCAAACATAGCACTTCCGCTTATGTGAACCCCGTAGATGGCCATGATAGGTCCATGCGACGCTTGTACCTGGACAGTCTGTAGAGGAGAGCTAGTGAGGTGAGACACTGTCACATGCGCACTACAACTTTTGTTCACTGATGTAGGTTTCCATAGTCCATGTAGTTTACCGCTTAATCTTTGCTTGCGTACATTTTTGCGAGACATTTTCTCCAGCATTATGATCCCGCTTTACTCATTTCTTATCGCCCATGTGGCATTTTTAACTTAATCGAGGAGAAGGAAGAGAAAGATGTCGGAGAGGTCACGTGACCCACGCATTATGAATCAGACGCCATCTGCTTATGTTTATGGCATTTTATTGTAACTTCTGCATAATTGCTACACACAATTTTAAGAGCTTTATTTTTCTGTATGTATTTAAGGGTAATTTTTGTGTTTGAATATTTTACGGCAACATCACGTATAACCACGTGGCCGACTGTAGCCAAGTTTTTGTATACGCCATCATTGCGTTTTAAGAGATTATTTATAAAACATTGTATGTGCAATCATTTATTTCAGGGTCAATGTATTTTTCTTCAGGGTTAATGTATTTTTCACATAAATTGATGCTTTTTGTACTTGACCACGCGGTCACAGTAATGTTTGATTTTACCGCCACCAGGCATGTAACAAGCCTGTAACAACGCTAATCGTAAAGAGAACCATTTGCCAAACATGAATAATATTTTATCTGAATTTAGTTTGCCGTTTCCACGCAGAAATATTGCAATTTCACCTGCACCACGTGGTCTGCTACGAACTTCATCCAGCAGCATCCGCGCCACCTAAGCTTGTTTTCACACATGTGTGTGTTTATTGTGAATATTCATCTCGTGTCCCATCTTATATCATGTATCATTCAAGGTAATTTGTGAAATTAGTGTATGGTGCAATTACTCCCATCCTAGCCGGCTCTGTATATAGGCCGTCACCACACTAACCACGTACTGAAGGGCGAGCCCCGACGAGTTTGCGTTAGTGATGCCGAGTAATCACTCGTGTTAATGTGTATTAAGTGTATTCATTTGTAATTCATCGTGTCATGTCTTCAAGCGAAAACCGCCAGTCCACCCTAGTGGCTGTCAGTCCTCTTCCCTTGTGAAGACTGTACATTCACGCACCTCAATAAGATCATCCATTTAGGTGTGTGCTAGATTAATGACGGGTTGGGGAGCACCCAAGCGGAATTGGCTAGTCATGACCGAGATAACCATTTCATTAGCACGTGATGTGTATAAACAATATCAATAAAAAAAAGTCTACAGTGAACTCAATTTTATATTTAGTAGTGACAGTGTCCTAGTCAAACAATATCAATAAAAACAAGTCTACAGTGAACTCAATTTTTTATTTAGTAGTGATAGTGTCTAGCCACATATGTTATATCTATAGTTTATTTCAGTGATTTTATTAAAAGTTTAGTATTGCCAACGTGATTGTAAGTACGCACGGGTGAGACGGACACACAGAACCCACAACATCCCTGAGAACACTGAGTCTCAATAGTGCAGTGATTGGGAAGCACCGCTGGCGCCCAAATTACCAGTAAGTATTTGTGTCACAGTTCGTCTCATGTCTCACCCGACGGCGTCACATTATAAACTTTTACCCCCCAATTTCCCTCAAGTTCATAGCCGTCCCCACTATCGTATTTCTAAATTGTATTGGTAACATTGTCAATTTAGGTACGGTGCCTAATGTTCAGTTCAATCCTTTTGCAATTAAACATGTTTTCATGAGACAATATTACAGTAATATTTTAAATAGTATAGAAATATGTTAAATTGCAAAACACACATACATTATTTCTCAGTGCAAATAGACTATACTTGGCAATCATTTATGGGGAAACTCCCGGTTTCGCTGATGCATTATGCTTCGCATTACCACCTAAAATAAATTGCCAGCATGCCTTGAATCATTATTTTGGGTATTATTTACCCTACTGACGCTGGGACTATGGCTGGGTGCATAATATTTGGCTAATATGTCAACCTTGTACGAGCAATCACCGACACAAATATGAAAACACTATTTTTAAACAATCAATATTATCCCTAGCTCAACTTGCTGAACTATACAAACACTTAAGAGGCCCCAACTAGTTAAATACATGAACACTGATTATGTAAACATTGTACGAGCAATCACCGACACACATACCTATGTAAACAACTTTTCGGAAGCAATCAATCAGTTATATCCCTAGCTCAACTTGCTGAACTAAACACAGACTTTAAAAAGAGACTTCAGCCAGTTTAATAGACGAATGTGGAATTTGTAAACATTGTTTACTTTTATTTTTCGAAGGTGTCGCTCCAATAAAAATAAACCTGGACCTTTCAGGTTAAGGGCTATCAAACTTCGCAAGGCCCTTCAGTGTACAAGATTAGAAATAGCCGCTACGACACTCAAGTGACTTCGTCCTTGGTCTTGTGAAAGCAAATTTGGGTTGCGAAAATCCTCTTTTCTGAACAGGTTGGAACACACTATTCTCGTGTAGGTATAAACCGCCAGTCACTTTTTTTCTTCATTACATCCAGGTCTGCTCTTACATTTCTGCACCCATTGCTTGCACCTAGGAAACAACAAACCAGTATTTAAGTAAATTAAGGTTTGTGTGAATGAAATTTGCAATAAATACACAAATGGAAAATGTTATCCACTACAGCTCGTGTACTTATCGACTTGCATCCTTCGAAAATCTTAAAAAGGACTTGCTGTAGTTAGCAATGTTGTAATTATTGCAGCCAAAAACTACACAAATCTTTCCTGCCATAATAACCACTCAAGCGAGAAAATCCGAATAAAAACGCATTCAAAATACTCAAAACTACCCATTTAATGCACAGTTTATTATCATACGAACAGCACAGACCGCTAAGAGCGCTGGCACTGGTGTCGTGTTTTTTTCGACTACTTTCCCATATTGTCCTTCTACTATATTTGGTTATACTATTTAACTTAAATTTGTTTTTATTTTTATCTGTACCAGCAAAGCTAACAGACAGCAGCTACGTACTGCTGCCCATTGTGCACCTCGAGTTCAGCTAGTCTATTTTATTTTACTCTCAGATAGAGCTGGTGCCCAACATATCTATTTTATTGACTTTTGTTAATAAAGATTTTCTTATTTTTGCCTGAACTTTTTGAAGTATGATAAGAATCAATTCCAGTTGCTCAGTATGCCATTAACGCAATGCCACTTTACAAGACATTTTGGGGAACAGTATTAAATTTGTGTTCATTAACAACCCAGTATTTTTCAAGAATACCATTTAACAGATTTAATGAGAGTTGTTAGTATTTTTTTTGGAAGGTAGTTAATGCCTTTTACCTTACACAACCTAAGAATTGACATTATGGTATTGTTTTACTGTTCAAACAATGCATGCTATTTTTCATGCTGAGTTCGCAAGTAAGATTACTTTCTTTTGAATGTGTCAAAGGCGATGGAATTGTCCAGGTAATGGTAAGAATCAGTCTACAGCAATCAGTGTGATAAAAGTTGTTATTGAGTGCAAACACAATGTACTGACACTACCACACCATACACATACATTTGAGCTGCAAAAGGGTGAGTCAGTGGGTATAAGCACAGAGTATGTACCGCTGGTAGGTGGAAGTTGTCATAACCAGTCAGCAGTGCACAGCATTCTTATGAGGGGTATGGTCTTATCAAGCGGTCACAGTGGCTGTGCATATGTTCTGACACCAAACGTATAAAATATCACAGTGTTTGCTTACCACAGAGCAGAACAAGGAATATTGCAGGGCCAGTGTCTAAATTTTCAAAGACTCTCTAACTTAATCTGAAAATATAAATAAATATGTTGTTGTTTTTGTTTAGAAAAGGTTGCGCAAGGAAGAAGCAATGGGAGGGAGAGAAAATGTAAATTATAATTTTAGGCTTTTACCCTATTGTGCTGTACTGTCCAACTACATTACAACTTATATTTTCAATTAGTCTTTGGTATCTTAAATTCAGTTCATATGTGTTGTGGATCTAGGGCCCAGACCTTTATGTAAATGAGTCAGATAATAAAGAACGTGGGAAGCAATTATACGTACAGCATCACCCTCGTGAATGGATGGAGTTAGAAGTAGGAGAATTGACACATGCACAGGTGCCACGTACATCACTCGCGTCATTCGAACAAACTTACAAAAATACCTGAATGTGGTATTCATTCAGAGAACTCAGCTTATCCTAGGTATCCGAAGACTTGTTACACATTGGATACAATTAACACTTCAAATACCATTGTGCTTACCGGAATAGTAGGAAATGTATGCTTGAGCAAGCTTCTCACTGAAACTGATCCAAACACTGTCCTCTGCTTTACAGAGCAATTCACACTTTCATTTGGAAATTTGTGTCTCAAATACATAAAGCATTTCTCAATCCATGTATAAGCAAGGCAACCAGGAAATATACTCAATGTTTCAATAGAATACTTGATTTTATTCAAGGTAGGTGTGTGTGAAAACAAGACAAAAGTTCATTGGAATAAAATGCACAAATACAAATAGAAAATATCTTAACTCAGATTAAAATAAAATAAAACCATTAAAATATTATTTCTCTGTGAAAATCAATTTTAAATAAATGTATCAGTTTGTAATTTGTGAATGTATTCCCACTAAACCAGACAGGTACTACAACACATCAACTTGGTGTACAAAATTTATATGTGGTGTTTAATTTGGCTCAGCTTAACATTGTCCCAAACCAATTAGTGTCCAGTTATGTTTCTCAGTGTTGCTTCATGGATAGGATTGTAAAAAGTTATGGGACACTTATCCTTTTACCACTGGGATTTAATGTTTGTTAAAAAAAAAAAAAAAAAACCTAGACTGCTGTGATTCTGCTAATTAAATTAGCTGCTCCATTCATTTAAAGTAGTATTTAATCTGGTTTGGTAAATAACTAAGCTGGAAGTTACCAGATTACCAGATGCGTCGGCCTCAGGGTCCCGCAGCACACAACGTCTGCATCGGTCAACAGCTAGTTTTCACACAAACAAAGAATAAGTACCAGGCCACTTCTTAACTTGCCTAAAAAGTGTCCTACTCAAAACAAACACTGCCAATTAAAAATCAACTAATTTTCAGCCAGCACACATACGTTAACATGTGTATTACTGTGGCTACTATTGAATGGATGTTGATTCTTTAAATGATGGCGGCAGAGAGAACGAATAGGAATCTTTCTAGCCAATTCAAACTTAGCATAGCGGATATCCTATGACGTCCCATCCGTAGCACACCCAGTCAGGGTATTTAAATAATTACTAAAAATGCCCATAAACAAGAAAACATTCAAAATAATATCTGTACTTTGTAAGATACTTCTAAAAAACATTATTGAGTCCATATATTAAATAAAACTGTCAGATAATAAAATATTCATAACCAAACACAATAAGTTTCATAAATAACTACCTATTTGGTGTGTAAGATAAACGAGCTATGCTAGGATCAGGGTTGCAAAATTAAGTGTTTATAAGTTTCAAAACAGAAATGTAAATAATAAACATAGATAAACTTCAAATCATCTTTGAAGAAATCTGGAAAATGGAAAAGATCCGGGAAGAATGGAAAGTGGCTCTTATACATTCTTTGCATAAGAAAGGTAACAAGCAAGATGTCAATAACTATAGAGGCATATCCCTTTTGCCAATGGTTTATAAAATATTCTCAAAAATATTACTAAACAGTGTAGAAGCAACACTCAACAGTCATTTGGGTGAATATCAGAGTGGATTTAGAAAGGGCAGATCTGGCTCAGAACAGATTTTCAACCTGAAGTCCATAGTCCGTCACAGACTCACGAACTCCAAAAACATAAAAGTAACATTTATAGATTTTAAAAAGGCTTTTGATTCAGTTGATAGAGAAAGAGAAACTCTAGATAAAGTAATCGGAGAATTTGGAGTTAAATCGAAATTAGCAAATCTGATCCGTGAAACCCTCACAGACACCATATAAAAAAGTAAATTTTCAGGGCGAAATATGTCAGTCATTCAAAATAAATACAGGTGTAAGGAAAGGCGATGGTTTGTCTCCAATACTCTTCAACTGCATCTTGGAGAAAATAGTAAGAATTTGGAATGAAAAACTAAAAGAACACAAGCTATCACCAATAACACTGGGGAGAAAGAACAAGGGTGTTGAAATAAACTGTCTAGCATTTGCAGACGATTTTGCCATACTTTCTGAAAACTTGACAAACACAGCAATACAAGTCAATCTCTTAGAAGAGATAGCCAACAAAACAGGTTTAAGAATTTCTGTAGAAAAAAACAAAATTTATGACGGATATAAAAAATGCTCCAGAAATCCAACAACATATATTGGTCAAATAAAGACAGTAAATAAGTTCAAATATTTGGGGGAAATAATTAAGGAAAATGGTTTGGAAAAATTTGCGGTAGATGAAAGAATACACAAGATGGAAAGAGCATATGGCATAACCAGGAATATCTACAACAAAAAATGTTTATCTAAATATCTTAAAATACAGCACTACATCACAGTAGTCAAACCAGAATGTCTTTACGCAAGTGAATGCCTAGTACTGAATTAAAAGTTGCATAAATTAGAAGTACTAGAAAGAAGATTTATATGTAAAATACATGGTCCACTAAAAACTACAGAATTATGGAAATTAAGGAGTAATGATTAAAATATATCGCAACACAAAAAACATAGCAGAAACAATACGGAAGAGACGATTGCTATTCGGACATGTATATAGAATGAATGGCAACAGGTTAACCAAATGGATCTTCAAATACCTTTGGAACAAGAAATCAAAAACAACCTGGATTCAGGAAGTTAAGAAAGATTTGGAAAGAAACAATATAAGTGAAGAAGAAGCAACAGAGAGAGAAATTTTAAGAAAAAAGTGTTAAAAATGGAAGGATTCTGAGACAGGAAGGAAAAGAAAACAGGCTCGAAATGGTCCGAGGAGAGGAAAAACATACATAGCGAGAAGATGAAGGAGTGCTGGAGAAAAAAGGAACAACAAAGGATGAAACATTGAAATTGGTTTGTGGTCCCTAGAAGACCCTAACGGAAAAAGAAGAAAGAAAAATAATAACACAAACGTAGCTTAAACACAAATATGAAACTTTATAAAATGTAAACAAACCTAAAATCTGTCATTCTATCACAACATTGATGTTTACAAACCCACACACACACACTATTCCACATAATAATTTTAAAACAAACTTTGTTTTCCAGGTGTGTGTGTGTATTGTACAATACAACTAGCCGCTGTCAACACAAACACTGAAGTTTCCTACAATACATTTGTTTACATTTATACATATAACATAAACCTCATCTGATCAAAACTACAAGTTATATATATATATATATATAATTAATAATATATAATATATATATATATATTATATATATATAAAATTCAAACTACTTGCTAATTTGTTGTCATGCACATTTAATAGCTCAAAAAGAAATACACAAGCACTTACCTTATAATGGTTATTTATTCTGTGCAAGTTTCTACATCACCTTAGAGATCTACCAATGGTGGTAAACTTCTGGAGGTATGGCACCTAATGCGTTACTCAATATTTTACATGGCGAGTTCCCCGAGAGGCCTATTACCATGTCACAAGATATGCAAACAATGCTGAAACATAAAAACAACACAAGTTGTTTTTACAATACAACACTATTTGCTTCTCTGAGGAGCTTCTTGCGCAGCTCATGCAGTTCCTCAGCATGTCGCATCTGCTGCACATGAAGCTCGTCCCTGCGCTCTTCTGCTCGCAGTTCGCATCAAACTGCCCGTTCCTCAAGTTTCACTGCCAGAGCTGCCTTTGCTTTTTCAATGGCAAGGCGCTGCTCTTCAGCCTCTACCACAGCCTTGCTTGCCCTCATTCGGAGCCTGTGTTCAGCCTGTTGCATTGCTAGGACTTTTCGTGCATGCCTATCTGAACGCTCAAGGTTTGAAACTCTACATTCCAACTCCACATCTATGGTTGGTGTACATCTAGAGCTTTGCCTAGCATGCGGACCAGATACACGTGTTGGTGGAATAACGTTCCGAGATGCTTCTTCTGGTGCACTCACCACCAGCATTTGGCCAGAAGTAAATTCATCACAAGAGGCATTAGATATGTAGCCTTCCTCGCTAAACTGTGGCATAACAGTTTCAACACAAGCGTCACCTTGTGTACAAACTACTATGTCACAGTCTACCGCATCATCCACACAATGCAACACACCATCCAAAGCTATTTCCAGCTCTGGATCTGTGACAGGATCTTTCACAAAAGGTCCTCCCCCAGTGGTCATTCACTGTCTTGAGGCAAGAGAAAGGGTTTTCTTCCGCTTGGTTTTCTCGTCCCAGCATTTCTTCAGCTGGGCAGTGGTACGCTGCAAAGTGTAACAAATAATTAATTACTTATTAATTGAAAATAGTTATTACATACAACACAGAAATGCACTAAATCATGTTTGTAGCTAGTTTTTATAACATACACATTCTACTTTCTGTGTGTGTGCTATTCACTGTGCTAAATCAGCTTTAGCAAACATATGGCGGCAATTGCGACGAATAGCTACTTTTCCCATAAATAGTACTATAATATCTGCAAATGTTATATATAGTTATTACTAATCACACTTAATACAAATTTTAGTGGGGCTTCACGTACTTGCAGTATATATGGTGTTTATGCAATACAACATGTAAAATGTATGTCCAATATATTTATACAAGGTAGTTAAATTGAATTATAGGCGACAATATCTTTGGAAACCAAACCTTATTTTATATGTCATTCACAGGATATATTTATGCAGAGCAGCTAAGCATATTCAGGTAAAGCACAGAGCAAACAGTAAGAACATCATATAATTGTATTGAATTACATAAGGCTTACCTTTTCTATATTCACGACAGGATTGTACTACGTAGCATATTAGTAGAATAAATATATGTACAGATTATACAAAAAAAAGTTCACAGATGGTGATTATCAACAGTTTACGTGTGTTACCATGATATATTACAATACATTTAGTAACAAATGATGCCCAGAGGCAGGAAACAAATGTGCAATGAAATTGGTTTACGTCACAGTAGTATTGCGGGATATCTGCACCATTTCAATGTACCATGAATTTGACTGTGCACAGGTTTGTAATCTACTAGCACTGTTACACGTGTTGTGCAATTCATTCAGTGACATTAGTCTTTTTTGCATTTAACATATTTACGTATGAAAATAATACAATGAGATAATGTACATATTCGCACATGTTTTACACCACAATTTATCTGATCTTCATAGCCCTCCCACTATCGTATTTGTGGTTTGTAGTGATAATATGTTGATGCTTCTAGTAAAGTCATTTACTGTGTAATTAGTAGAGTGGAATTATATCACTTTCGTGATATTTTCTTTTGTTTTCAGAAAAGTTTATATTCTTTACAGCTACGCATATGATAAGTGCTCAATTGGATAGTACACAAATAATAATAATAATAATAACAATAATAATAATGTACACTGTAATGTAGGTACAATATACATTATAATATTTGACAAAGGCCTACATCAAAGGTTTCTTACATGATGCAAACAGACTTCAGTCTTTCGAGTGTGCTTAATTGTATACTCACAACTCAAAAGAGCCTGTCAAATTTCTTTAATAATTTCATTCATAATTAACATGTCAGCTTACCAATAATACATTTATTTATTTGCATTTTTGTATGTTACAAGTTATAACAGGATATACATTAATGTTGATCCCCTTGAGCATAGCTCGTATGGGGATCTTCAAATAACACAAATACTACGACATTAAAATGTTGGACAAAGACTGAATTTTTTTTTAAATTGCAACTAAGAAGTAAGCATAATATACATACTTAATAGTGAGAAATATATACAATTGACATATACATTAATACAAAAAAAAACAGAAGAGAAAAAAAGAGAGATACATACAAACTAGACATAGAACAGCTGCACATTATTAAACATTCCCTTTAGGTATGTGCTATTGCTAATATGGCAAGACAGATGGCCAATCTTTTAATTTAGTTAGTAGGATATATTTAAGTTTTGTTTTTTGGGCCACAGGACTTTTACAACTTTTTAGATCATTATAACTGAGTTTAATAACTTATACTCCTGAAAGGTGGATGCCGACTTGCCATACTCAGTCCGAACACTACATAAAAATTTCTCACTTGAGTTTCTGGTGGCATGGTCATGTTTGGCTCTATTTGTGTCAGGGTCAGCAGGGCACTTACACCTATGCAGTGAAAGAATTAGGTTATATTCATATAGTCCCTTAATTGGCAACATTTTGTAGATTAGGTATACGTCTTTACTAGGAGTTAATTTGGGTAAGCTGAAGACAGACTTAATGCACTTGTTTTGAATTTTCTGCAAAGGATGGAGAATAGTTTTTCTCGCAGCACCCCACAAGGAGATCATGTAACTAAGATGACTGTGCACAAAAGAATCATAAATTATTCTTTTAATGCCCGAGTTTACACTATGTAATGTTTAAAACATTAGCTAGAGGGAGGATTTTGTGAATCACTTTATTTACAAGTACACTCCACTTCAAGAGTTTGTCTATGTAAAGACCAAGATATTTAGCATATTGAGCTCTCATGATAGGGTAACCATTAACTGACAGTAAAGGGTATGAACTCACGGAATGCTGTGGAGCTCTAAATACCACAAATTGAGTTTTCCCAGTATTTATTACAAGTCTATTGATTCTAAGATATGTAGCTAATGTGTCTAGATCATTCTGCATCCCAGTTTCCAACTGTTGAGGATTAGTATAATCACAGTAGGATACCACTTTTGTCATCGGCAAAAAGCGTAGGTGAACCATTTAACCTTAAGCTACCAATGTCATTTATATAAATCAGAAATAATAGAGGCCCCAGAACACTCCCTTGAGGAACACCAACACTGATAAGCTGGGGAAACTTTTATGTTTGATTATCTGAACATACTGATAGTGGTTAGTTAGATAACTTCTAAAGAGCTTTAATACCACACTCCTTACACCATAGTACTCTAGTTTTTGTAGTAGTATGGCATGGTCGACCATGTCGAAAGCCTCACATAAGTCTATAAATATGGTGCCAGCTACCTTGTTTTTATCTATAGTTTTTCAAACACTACCAACTAATTTAGTAACTGCAGCCTCTGTATTTCGGTTCTATCGAAAGCCGAATTGACAGTTAGTTATTATATCATTGACTTCAAGAAATTCAGCTAGTCGCCGTTTCATGGCAGTTTAAAAAATTTTATTAACAACACTTAGCACCAAGATTGGCCAACAGTTAATAACTGATTGGTTATTTCCTGACTTAGAAACTGGTATGACCTTGGCTATTTTAAGCATATTTGGGTAGACTCCATCAGTAAGTGACTGATTTATGACATAAACTAGCATAGGTATGAGATAAGTTTTACAGGATTTAACTGTCTTAACAAGTATGTTGTCACGGCCTTGGCTTTTTTCTTTAAATTTATTTATGATAAGATAAATTTCACTTTCATTCACAGGTGCCATAAAAATGGATGATGGATATGTATAAAGTTTGTAACTTATTAATGTTTTCAGGAGTGTTAGGAAAACTTTTTGAGAGATTAGTGCCAACTGTAGCAAAATACTGACAGAAGACATTTGTTATTTTTTGCAGATCATGTATCACTTTATTATCCTGGGTGGAAAGGGACAATGTTGGTGGAACATGACCTACGAATTCTCCCAAGGATGCAATTTATATTTTGCCAGACTAGCTTGCCATTGCCAGAGCAGTTTGCAAATATTCTTTTGTAGTAGATAGCCCCGAGATTCCTTTAGTGAGGTTATCCTATTATTTAATTAGACTATTATTTCTAGGTTGCTTATGCCGATACAATGAGGTTGTGTTTAACATACACATTTATTTGGGTTGAAAAATGTGGCTACAATTGCCCTACTAAGATATTATTGCAAACCAATTGCTTTAAATAACTGATCTAACATTGCTGTGTGGTATGACGAGACGTTATGGGAGATTTATTTCCATACATATATATACATATATACACACAACACACACTCGCAATTAGGCCACCGACCAGTGGCGAGCTCTCTCAACTCTCCTTCACCCAACCAACTCCTTTTCCACTCCCTTCCTGAATTTATCAACCACTCTCACAGATACCAATTCCTCCCTCAACACATTCCACTCCCTCACAGACCTCACAAGCATGGACTGCCTACCCCGCACCGTTCTCCTCCACATCCTCTGAAGCTTCTCACTGTTGTTTCCTATTCCTCTAAACACCTCCTTACTTAGCTTGCAGTGTAGCCCTCCCCATCCTCCCTCTTCGTTCACCACCCTGTACATCCTGACTAACCGTTCAATTTTCCTCCTGTGCTTAAATGAGCTCCACCCCATTTCTTTCATCATCACTGATGGCCTATAGTTCCCTTCTTCCTCATCATCCTGCCCTTGCCTTCTCCACCCACCCTTCACCCATCTTGCTGCCTTTCTCTGCACCTTTTCCAGTTCTTGCACCTCCACCTCCACATACGGGTCCCATACTGCTGCAGCATATTCTAACATTGGCCGTACCATTGTGCCATACGCATTCTCCTTCACCTCACAGCTGACTCCATTCTGCACCCTTCCCAGCATACCTAGAGCCCTTCTTCCCTTGCTACCACCCTCTCTACCTGTTTTTTCCACCTGAGGTCTCCCTGCAGTACAATCCCTAGATAATTATATTCAACTGCTTCTTCTATCTCTTGTCCATCCCATCTCTACATGTCCCTGCTTATCAACTTCCTCCTTGTGAACCTCACTACCTTATTTTTTCTCTCATTTATGTTCATTTTATTTCCTGGTCCACAACCATATCTAATTAATGTCCGCCTGCAAATTTTTCCACCCCTTCTCCCACCTCAGCATATACAACACATTCGGCTGCAAACAATCTGATTTTCCCCTAATCCCCAAACCCATGTCATTTACCATTATGGTAAATAACAAAGGACCCAGCACGCTTCCCTGTGGTAGCCCTGACGTAACCTCCCCTTCCTCCGATATTGCCTCCCCCACTTTCACCCTCTGCCTTCGCCCCCTGAGAAAGTCCCCTATCCATTCCACTACTCTCCTGTCTGGTATCAGCGCCTCCACTTTACTCATCAATGTTCCATGGGCACCTTATCGAATGCCTTCTCAAAATCTATGAAGCAGGCATCCACCTGCTTCCCCTCATCAACTACCTGCACCAGCAGATCCTCTAATAACCCAGCCAGCTGAGTCTCACATGAGTAACCCTTCCTGAAACCATGCTGGACTCTTCCAACCAATTCCTATTGTTCATTACCCTCACCACATACTGCACCATCAGCCTCTCCATTACTTTTCCTGTACTTGATGTGAGACTCACCGGTCTGTAGCTGCCAGCCTCCCCCTATCCTCTCCCTGCTTGTATAAGGTACCACCATAGCATCCTTCCAATCTTGTGGTAACTTACCCTCTCCTAAGGACTTTTTAAAACACCACTTCTAAATATTTCGCCAACTCCTTGCCACCAAACTTTAGTGCTGCGTTTCCTATCCCATCTGGTCCTCCTGCCATACTGCTCTCCAAACCCCTAATTACCTTTTCTATGCCCTACTCCCTCATCTTAAACTCACTATAACCCCCCCCCCCCCGAACCCTATTTGTCTCCCTATTCCAACCCTCCTTTGCCTCAAACACTGACAAGTACTGTCCTTGCAGCATCTTCGATTTTTCTTGGTCATTTGTCGCATGCCTACCATCCCTTCCTGTTAGCAGAGGGATCCCTTCCTCCCCTTCACCTTCTAACATACCTAAACAATTTCCCCCATTCCTTGCCTTTTTCTTCTTCCACAATGTTCCCCAGAAATACATTCATTGCCTGTTTGATATTCCTTTCAAGCTCCCTACCCATTTGTTTAATCATTTCTCTAGATCTTATCATCCCTTCATTTCTCCACTTGGCATGTAACTTTCTGCACTACTTATTCATTTTCAAAATCTCCTGTCCATAATATGGCGGATCTCCCCCAGTCCGTAACCTTTTCATTGGCACAAATTTCACCAACATAACCTCCATTAATCTTCCAAACTCCCTCCACAACCCCTCTACACCCTCCTCCATAGACCATTTTTTAAACCTGTCTCTCAGGAATATTTCTGCCCACTTCTTGTCTCCTCTCCCATACTGCCACACCAACCTTTCTGTCATTTGCACTTCCCTCATCCTGCCAATCCCAGTTTCTACAACCGGAATATGATGGTCGCTTATACCATCCAATACTATTGCACCAACTACAGCATTCCTAGGTCTGACCAACACCACATCCAGCACTCACCCAACACCCTCCTCATTCCATCTCGTAGGTGTTTCTACTATCTGGACTAATCCTCTGTTGACTAACTGTGCTGCCATTCCCTGCATTATGCTACCCATTCCTTCTGCACCCTCTACCCATTTCACCCCTGGCATATTCAAATCCCCTGATACAACAACCCACTGCCTGTCCTTAGTCTATCGACCCTCTCCTTGATCATCTCAATTGACTGCCATCCCTGTCCTGGTGGTCTATACGCTGCCAGCAAAGTAATACTCCTATTACTACTACCACTCAATTTAATTTCCATTACCTCGACATCCTCACTAACCCATTCTACCGCCCCTTTTAGCCCTTTCCTTACACACACCATTATTCCTCCTCCTCTCCCATCCCTGTCTCTTCTGAAGATGGTGAACTCATCCTGCCTACTCTCTATGTCCAGTACTTCCTCAGTCAACCAAGTCTCCACAGCTACCACTATATCCGCCCCATATCCTTCAACCTTTCTCCAGAAGCCCTCCAGCTTGTTGTACACATTCCTACAGTTCACCACCATTATCTTTATACTAGTACTCTGCTTTACCATCCTACATTGCTTACCTCCTATCTCCACCCCTGCGGCCTCATTAATGCTATCTTCTCCATTTCTCTCCCCTTCCATTTCTAACTGATTGCTATTTCAACAACTGCTACTCTGCCCTGACCCTCTCCATGCAGCCAGCTACTTCTCTACCTAGCAGGTCACCTAGAATCCTCATTCCCTGTTCTGTCAGGTGAACCTAGTCCCTCCCTACACTTTCCCAGCCTACCCATTTCCTACTGTCTATAAATGTAGCCCCCAAATCCCTACACACCCTCTCATATACCTCACTCGCTGCCACTGCCTTCCTATAGGATACTCCTTTGCTAACCAGCATGCCACTGACTACTGCCCTAGCTCCGCTCTACCTCACGTCCCTATGAGCCAGATCATTTCCCCCTACATGAATGAGAACCACCTTTGCCACCCTGCTACCTCTCACACCACTAACCCTTTCCTCCAAATCCGTGGTATCGCCCCCCCCCCCCCCAAACGCTGCTTCATATTTTATATGATCATGCAAACAGCTACTATCCTCCCGAAAACTTATTTAGAATTATACCATTTCGGTAACTTGAAACGTTTCCCAAACACACGCAAGTACAAGTAATGAACTGTTTACCATTGTCTGTAATTGTTTACATTTATATTACAGATTGCATATCAAACAAATCAACTCAAATGCAATTCTTCTATACCTTGGTAACGTCAGTATACGAATTGAATTGGGATTCTATTTGGGACCATGCATCCTTTTTGGCAGTCAGATTACTGAAATCTGTTTTCTTATTCTCGATGATATTCGCATAAGTACGAACGAACCCAAATAAAATGCTTCGTTCATTGCTTGAAAAACGCTCATACTTTCCACATGAAACCATTTTTCAGATATATCAACACCATAGACAGTACAAGAACATTAGGGTACACACAATATCGTACTTCTTCCTATTGGCTGTTATCAACGACGTCACGCCATTTTACATCACTGTGACGCTACTCACTCAGCGCGGGGGTAGATCGGTCCCTTGTGAGGGACCTTGGCCACCCAGTTGGTTGTCAGTTAGATTGCGTTCCGTGATGTCACCAAGTTTAAGGTGTCTTCGGTGCACGATCTGCTTTCCTCGCTAAAAGGACGTGCCAAGCCTTTCCTTCGGTAAGAAACGGAGCGACCAAGCCTTTTCGTGTGTCAGCAACGTACTTTAAGTAAAGGAGTGCTGCCTTCCTTCTGGAAGGTAGCCTTCAGTTAAAAGTAAAGGAGCACCTCTGCATTTTAGTAAATTTTAAAAATATTTTTTGGTTACAGAATTTTATTTACTTGACTAGGAATTGAAAAGAAAGTACCATTTAATAGTTTCTTGATTCATCTGTACAAGTGACAAGCAGAGTTACAGAAAAACTGCTATAATTATTCTAACGCTATTGTTCACACTAACGAAGCCCAAGCTTTTAAAATAAAAGGAACCCAATATATTAGCATAAATAAATTGTATATCTATAATTATAAAATCCATGATGGTGACATGATTTCCTTAAGATTTATCTTAATCCACAGAAATGTGCGTATGATGAGTGTTGGATGTGAATCCTGATACCTTTTTTAGGCTATTATAATTCTAAGTTCTAAAAGCGTTGAAAGAATATCACCCATAAATATCAGGGGGAAATTTTGATATTAAAAAAAATTGTTAAATAATATTTGTGATATATATCGATATATCGTTGTTTAAATATCGCCAATTAAATATATCGACATTTTTCCAATATCCCAAATCCCAATGTTCTTTTCGCTGTAGGTGTGTGTGTGTTTTTGTCGTGTGTGAAGTGTATCTCGGCCCTAATTATACATAGGCTCTTCTACGCCCATGAAAATTTGAGTGCAATGAAGAAGTGATGTGAAATGTGTATGTTCTTGTCAAGTATTTGACCGAGCCTCGCCCTCTGAGATGGACTTGCTGGAGGAATTGCCAATAAAATCAGATCACGATTGTAAGGAAATATTAATTAAGGTAAACCATAACAAAGCTTAATTGTTATTGATATTACTTGTAATTTAATGGACAAGCAGAGGAATAAGACGAGATGAGCTTGGGGCTAGTGTATAACCCAATTCTACAATGTTTACATGAATTTTAAGACGTCACCAATATGGCGTCGTGTGTCGATGACGTCATAAATTATTTTACTATTGCCTAACGGGGCACCCAATGGGAATGTGGGGGTTTTCTAGCACGGAAAATTTCAGCATTTGACCTTGGCTCACAACCATCTGTCTCTTCCGTCAGTCGCCCGCCCAGTCAGCTATCCGTGAATTTAAAGTGACTCAACAGTCCGTCGAGCTAGAAAATTTTCTGTGTTGCCCAACAACACTAACTTTCTCGCGCACAGACAAATATTTTTTATGAATGTAATAAATATATTATCATTCCCTTACATAATTTATCAGCATTTCCTCCGAAAATCTAAAAGTTATATTCAGTTCAATTCAAAGCTGAAACGTAAAAAATTAAACAACTTCACTGTCGTGTGAATTTAATAGAAAAATATTCAGACAAGTGACTTTTCCGACAGCTATTTCAAGTAATGATATTACAAGGTGGTGGCCCATCCATCCGTCTGTGGAAAGTTAAAGTTTGACATGTATATTTGGCGGATAGAAAAAGTTTTGTCCTGCAATACCTACAACACTGTTAATTAAACTGGATACACACATTACTAAATTAACATTTTAACACTTACCTGTAACAAACAGATCAATTTTATGTCAACTTGTAATGCCACACTCTTCCTCATTTTTCCACGATACATTGTACTATGATACGTATATAATTATACGTCGTACATACCACTATTATTCACATTTTTTTTTATTAACTCAATGCGCTATTCTATACCACTTCTCTTTATATAAAGCATACTACTTTACCACTATAGGCCCTATACAGTATGTATCCATTTTATGACACACTGCCGCGTAATAAAATTTACTCTGAAGACTTTGATCACGTAAACTACTACCTTCTTTACTCTATGACCGCACCTGAACAACTATTCATAATTTTTTTCCTATTCTATGATACAAATATACAACAGACATACAACTTACGTAAACTAAATTCCTCAGCTGTTGTATCTTGTTTGAACTACTACCAACCTAATCAATTATGCGGCTAATGGCTGTACATCATTAACTATGTCACATGTATAAACAAACATGGGGAATTGAAAAGTCTACTAGACCCAATGAGCTTTGCAGTGCATGTTTCACATCTTCTGGAGGCTGCGCTACAATCACACTAGGCCGGGTTTATAAACTACATATCGATGGCTTAGTTCTAATAGCCGGTAGGGTGACAGGTTACAAACGGACCTTCTACCGGACAGGCGTAAGTTCCCAGGAACCGGTTAGGGGCGGTAGGGGTGATGACTCCTCCCTTGTCCCAACATGAATGCGGTTCTGGTACCATACACAGCTGCAAAGTAAACTCTTTTGAACAACATAGCTGTCAGCCTGCGTGTAATACTCGTGGCAGCTAATATTGACTTTTATTGAACGACCTTTTTGTCAATTAAACTAAGATCAATGTTTTAAAGTTCATGTGCCATGAAATATCAACGTTCCACAGTTTTCATGCTTGAAGGCTTATGACATAACTTACAATGTAATGTAAAATTGACACCCATGCCTTGCATGTGATTCTAATCCAAAACCTCCCGAACCGTAGACCGCAACTCCAAACGACTGCGCCGAGGTTGTGCCGCATTACATATATAACATTATAGGCAGTCTTATTCTGAAGCACAAAGAACTGTTTATCCAGGTTTAAGAGGTATTCGGTATTCCTTGAAAACACATTTGACCTCTTTTCATCTCTTCATGAGTGAAAAACCCTGAAATTACGTTTTATGTATTTATGTAAGCATCATTATGAAGCAAAAAACACCTCTACATTTCAACTGGTTATATATGATTAACTAAAAACATATTTTACGTATTTTCACTCCCTTAAAGGTCTAATTTTGAAACATCCTTAATTTTACTATTTAGGTATTTTCGTAAGCATCCTTCTGAAGCAAAAAGCATTTCAATATATACATTATATTACCACAAACAACATTACTATATAGTCTATTTGCGGTAATGTGAGCACTTTTGAAATCAATATTCCTGAAAAAACACAGATTTGTTGCCTGACCTAACACAAACGTTGGTTTGTTTGTTTCTAGTAAAGTTGGTAGTGGATTAAGAAAAGTAGTTCAAAATTGTAATGTATTATTACTTGTACAGTGTTGAAATTAGTGGCACGATAAGTGCTCACTTTAACGTGAATGGACTATAATCAAATACAATTTGTAACAGCCTCACCTATTACGAGCCCGAGCTGGAGCTGAAACTCAGCCGTTTCTGTGTTACTCGACCCCATGTCTCCTGAGGAATTTTCATCGGAAGATATGTCAAGGTTCACTATTATCTTGTTTATTTTGATGTCCACTATTTCATTGTCCTTGAAATATTCTGCTTCAATGTTTTTCACGTGGTCTCAGCACTGTTCCACCATAAACGAACCAAATAACTTTTCACACAGCTTTTGTTTATCTTCCAGAGATGATGATATCTCCTCACAGATTTTTGCTTTGATATCCCCCCACACTAGTTCAATTGGATTCAAATCTGCAAGGTATGGAGCCAAACGAATTACGTCATGGCCAAATTCCTCGATTATTTGGTCCACTTTGAATGTTTTTGTGCTATGATGCGTTTTTTACCAAAAGTAGCAAATCTGCTTTGGACATATGAGAAGAGCATTGAATGTTGTTGGCTTTTAACCAGTCTTGGATGCCAGATTTCACAGTAACAGATGTAGGCTTTTTATTTACTTGAACATTGTGGTAGCTGGCATTGTCTAGAACTATGACACTATTTTCAGGTAAATTTGGAGTAACTTCTGTTTCACCCAGGTGGAAAAATTTTCGTAGTTCATGTCATCATGATAGTCACCAGACTTTTCCTTTGATTTGAAAATCATTAAAGCATTTGAAACAAAACCTTCATTTCCCCCAGCATGCACGATTATCAAACGTGGCCCCTTGCCAATCAATTCTGTCACACCTACTTCAGTGCTCGACTGCCAGCAGGAATTAACGCTACGTGTTCCATGTACGTATGTTTTGTCAACATACACAATATTTCTATCACCATTTCGAATTTCCTGTAGATACTGCTCCCTCCACACAGCAATTTATGGTTTTTCTATCAAAATTTTTCTTTTAGATTGGCATTTCTTCCACCTAAACCCTAAATTTTTTAACAAATTCCGCAAGTACTCTGTACTGCAGTTTAAAACTCCATCCTCTCGTAATGCCCTGGTCAATTTCTTTAATATTGGAACTGTTTTCCTAACAGTGTAAATCTCTTGAATTTTCGCTCCTTATTCTTCCAGTGAGTGTAGAAAAACTTAAACTATTTTTGCTTTTAACTTTACCTTCTGCCACAATTCTTTTCACCTTTCTCTGAAAACTCCTGTTGCAGCCTTGTCGCTTGGCAATGTTATGCTTCAAATTGTGTGATTGTGTGTAGGATTTGGGCTACATTTATAGACAGTAGAAATGGGTAGGCTGGGAAAGTGTAGGGAGGGACTAGGTTCACCTGACAGAACAGGGAATGAGGATTCTAGGTGACCTGCTAGGTAGAGAAGTAGCTGGCTGCATGGAGAGGGTCAGGGCAGAGTAGCAGTTGTTGAAATAGCAATCAGTTAGAAATGGAAGGGGAGAGAAATGGAGAAGATAGCATTAATGAGGCCGCAGGGGTGGAGATAGGAGGTAAGCAATGTAGGATGGTAAAGCAGAGTACTAGTATAAAGATAATGGTGGTGAACTGTAGGAATGTGTACAACAAGCTGGAGGGCTTCTGGAGAAAGGTTGAAGGATATGGGGCGGATATAGTGGTAGCTGTGGAGACTTGGTTGACTGAGGAAGTACTGGACATAGAGAGTAGGCAGGATGAGTTCACCATCTTCAGAAGAGACAGGGATGGGAGAGGAGGAGGAATAATGGTGTGTGTAAGGAAAGGGCTAAAAGGGGCGGTAGAATGGGTTAGTGAGGATGTCGAGGTAATGGAAATTAAATTGAGTGGTAGTAGTAATAGGAGTATTACTTTGCTGGCAGCGTATAGACCACCAGGACAGGGATGGCAGTCAATTGAGATGATCAAGGAGAGGGTCGATAGACTAAAGGACAGGCAGTGGGTTGTTGTATCAGGGGATTTGAATATGCCAGGGGTGAAATGGGTAGAGGGTGCAGAAGGAATGGGTAGCATAATGCAGGGAATGGCAGCACAGTTAGTCAACAGAGGATTAGTCCAGATAGTAGAAACACCTACGAGATGGAATGAGGAGGGTGTTGGGTGAGTGCTGGATGTGGTGTTGGTCAGACCTAGGAATGCTGTAGTTGGTGCAATAGTATTGGATGGTATAAGCGACCATCATATTCCGGTTGTAGAAACTGGGATTGGCAGGATGAGGGAAGTGCAAATGACAGAAAGGTTGGTGTGGCAGTATGGGAGAGGAGACAAGAAGTGGGCAGAAATATTCCTGAGAGACAGGTTTAAAAAATGGTCTATGGAGGAGGGTGTAGAGGGGTTGTGGAGGGAGTTTGGAAGATTAATGGAGGTTATGTTGGTGAAATTTGTGCCAATGAAAAGGTTACGGACTGGGGGAGATCCGCCATATTATGGACAGGAGATTTTGAAAATGAATAAGTAGTGCAGAAAGTTACATGCCAAGTGGAGAAATGAAGGGATGATAAGATCTAGAGAAATGATTAAACAAATGGGTAGGGAGCTTGAAAGGAATATCAAACAGGCAAAGAATGTATTTCTGGGGAACATTGTGGAAGAAGAAAAAGGCAAGGAATGGGGGAAATTGTTTAGGTATGTTAGAAGGTGAAGGGGAGGAAGGGATCCCCTCTGCTAACAGGAAGGGATGGTAGGCATGCGACAAATGACCAAGAAAAATCGAAGATGCTGCAAGGACAGTACTTGTCAGTGTTTGAGGCAAAGGAGGGTTGGAATAGGGAGACAAATAGGGTTCGGGGGGGGGTATAGTGAGTTTAAGATGAGGGAGTAGGGCATAGAAAAGGTAATTAGGGGTTTGGAGAGCAGTATGGCAGGAGGACCAGATGGGATAGGAAACGCAGCACTAAAGTTTGGTGGCAAGGAGTTGGCGAAATATTTAGAAGTGTTGTTTAAAAAGTCCTTAGGAGAGGGTAAGTTACCACAAGATTGGAAGGATGCTATGGTGGTACCTATACACAAGCAGGGAGAGGATAGGGGGAGGCCTGGCAGCTACAGACCGGTGAGTCTCACATCAAGTACAGGAAAAGTAATGGAGAGGCTGATGGTGCAGTATGTGGTGAGGGTAATGAACAATAGGAATTGGTTGGAAGAGTCCCAGCATGGTTTCAGGAAGGGTTACTCATGTGAGACTCAGCTGGCTGGGTTATTAGAGGATCTGCTGGTGCAGGTAGTTGATGAGGGGAAGCAGGTGGATGCCTGCTTCATAGATTTTGAGAAGGCATTCGATAAGGTGCCCCATGGAACATTGATGAGTAAAGTGGAGGCGCTGATACCAGACAGGAGAGTAGTGGAATGGATAGGGGACTTTCTCAGGGGGCGAAGGCAGAGGGTGAAAGTGGGGGAGGCAATATCGGAGGAAGGGGAGGTTACGTCAGGGCTACCACAGGGAAGCGTGCTGGGTCCTTTGTTATTTACCATAATGGTAAATGACATGGGTTTGGGGATTAGGGGAAAATCAGATTGTTTGCAGCCGAATGTGTTGTATATGCTGAGGTGGGAGAAGGGGGTGGAAAAATTTGCAGGCGGACATTAATTAGATATGGTTGTGGACCAGGAAAATAAAATGAACATAAATGAGAGAAAAAATAAGGTAGTGAGGTTCACAAGGAGGAAGTTGATAAGCAGGGACATGTAGAGATGGGATGGACAAGAGATAGAAGAAGCAGTTGAATATAATTATCTAGGGATTGTACTGCAGGGAGACCTCAGGTGGAAAAAACAGGTAGAGAGTGTGGTAGCAAAGGGAAGAAGGGCTCTAGGTATGCTGGGAAGGGTGCAGAATGGAGTCAGCTGTGAGGTGAAGGAGAATGCGTATGGCACAATGGTACGGCCAATGTTAGAATATGCTGCAGCAGTATGGGACCCGTATGTGGAGTTGGAGGTGCAAGAACTGGAAAAGGTGCAGAGAAAGGCAGCAAGATGGGTGAATGGTGGGTGGAGAAGGTAAGGGCAGGATGATGAGGAAGAAGGGAACTATAGGCCATCAGTGATGATGAAAGAAATGGGGTGGAGCTCATTTAAGCACAGGAGGAAAATTGAACGGTTAGTCAGGATGTACAGGGTGTGAATGAAGAGGGAGGATGGGGGGGCTACACTGCAAGCTAAGTAAGGAGGTGTTTAGAGGAATAGGAAACAACAGTGAGAAGCTTCAGAGGATGTGGAGGAGAACGGAGCGGGGTAGGCAGTCCATGCTTGTGAGGTCTGTGAGGGAGGAATTGGTATCTGTGAGAGTGGTTGGTAAATTCAGGAAGGGAGTGGAAAAGGAGTTGGTTGGGTGAAGGAGAGTTGAGAGAGCTCGCCACCGGGCGGTAGCCTAATTGCGAGTGTATGTATGTGTAAGCGCTTCTATTCTTTCAAATGTGTTGCCACATTGTAAACAAATTCCTGTGCCTGTCCCCGCAACATCGTGCCGCATGAAAGCCACGACTTATGTCCCGACGTCGTTGCCATACTTAGCGTTGGAGCGTGTAACCAGGATTGCAAGGTAACCGTACCAGATCAATGTTTCCCGGAAGCGGGTGACAGCTCGATTGCCCCCACCCTTGCCGCAAGCGTTGGCCACATTTTCGCTCCCTCCCTCCTCAGCACCATGGATGTCTCTTTGTAATTTGTTGACCTATACCACTTATCCCAAGTTTTGATAATTTTTAGTCTAGTGTTAGATTCTAAAATAGCAGTTTTTTTTTTTTTAAGAAAAAACTCTGAAAACGGTATCATTCCACTCTACTAATTATTACACAGAACACGAATTTACTAGGGGTATAAACATTTGACCAATACAAACCCCAAAAACAACAGTGGGGAGGGCTATGAAGATCAGGGAAATTATGGGGTAAAAAGAGTGAAAAATATGTACGTTGGTCTAATGTAATACTTATTTAGAAAAACATGTTATATTGCAAAAAGACTTTACCGAAGAATACCTAAGTTGACAATATTACCAAAACAATCTACAAATACAATAGTGGGGAGGGTCATGAAGAGAAGGGCTATTGCGGGGTTAAAAAAAATATTTAAGTTTTCATGATAAAATTTTACCTCACAATTTCCCTCGAGTTCATGGCCCTCTCCACTATCATATTTGTAAATTGTATTGGTAACATTGTCAAATTAGATAACGTTCACTTTGATCTTGTTTCAATTGAATACGTTTTCATGATACAATATTACAATAATATTACAAATAGCATGAAAATATGTTAAATTGCAAAACACATTATTTATCAGTGCAAATAGGCTATATGTGAAAATAATATCTGGGGAAACTCCAAGCTTTGCTGATGCGTGATGCTTCGTGTCACCACCAAAAAAAATTGCTTGTGCGTCTTGAATCGTTGTTTTGAAGATTTACTCCCCCGCTGGTACTGGGACACTGATTTAGTGCATAATGTTTAGTTTATGCTTGCACAGTATTTTTCCCTATGAGGATGCTACGCTTGAATATCATACATTATCACAGTAACATTTATGTGTGTGTGCCAGTGTATATTGATAATATTGTGAATGTAGGTATTGTTTGGTTAGGTCATTTTGCATTTTACATTTTTCTGTTTTTTTTTTTTTTTTTTTTTGGTGATATTCCTGATATAATCGTAATATTTTATCAAAAAAACACGTTTAATTGCACAAAGCTCTTACCGAATAATACCTGAATTGACAATATTACTAATACAAGTTACAAATTTGATAGTGGGGAGGACCATGAACTGTAGGTAATTTGTGGGGTAACATTTTATCACGAAAACGTACATATTTTACTCATACCCCGAAATTTCCTTGATCTTCATTGCTTTTCCCACTATTATAAAGTTAGATTTAATTTGGTTACAACTTACCGAATCACTCACCATTTATACGGCGTACATAATTAGGCACAACACAATGTTGATCCATTTGACGACACTACACAGACACACTTATCACCTCACATATATTATAATTTATCTTTTCCCGTTCTATAATAGCATAGAAACACTCATTTCACACAGTTATTAGGTTTAACACATCAAAGAAAATGAATTGCAATAAAATACGTGTTTAAGCATTTGTATATCCCAAACCTCTGACAGGACAAAAATCAAACCGTAACTAACGTCAGGCAATTTCCCACAATCCACGTGATGCGAACCAACTTCAATGAACATTGATTTCCTCTCTCATTGGCCACAGTGTATTAAAAAGTAAGATGGTGATGCATGTCTACTGTATAAATACACCAACTCTGAACATATTTGTGCTATATGTAGGCCTATATTAATTCTACTTACTGTTAATACATTACTTAGTAAACTCCTCTCGTCAATATAGACAAGGTAAGCCTAGAGTAATTCACTACAATTATATAATCTTCCGACACTGTTACCTGTGTTGTATACCTGTATAATCTTAGTGTTGCACATAAATCTACCCCATACATGACGTTTTACACAGTAACGGAACATTTCAAATGGTATTCTTACATGTAATACAATTTAATGACCCAATGTAAATATATTGAGCATAAATTATACGTTTTTTACTGCATAAACACAGCGATCTCGATAACACTCCTCACTATCACATTTTATTTTTTTTTACAGCAAACTACGCGTAGCCACTCCAAAATTCATAGTAATTATGATTAGTAATCATCATATCTAACATATTCAGGTATTATTTTCCCTATTTTCAGCAAAGCCCCTAATCTTGAAAATTACCTATGCATTTATCCTGCGACATTGAGGCTATACAGATATCAATCAATGTGGGGTACATTATGTAATTCTGGTGAATTACTCAACGCTTACCTTGTGTATATTCAGAAGACGATAGTGCTATGTAACATATTACTAGTAGAATAAATATGCATGTACAGTAGTAGAATATACAGAAATACATTCAGAGATGGCATGTTTATAAAGTAGACATTGCGTTGCCATTTTATATTACTATGTATTCAGTGACCAAAGATGCACAGATAAAGGAAACAAGCCTGACGGCCCAGTTTCCCTAACTGTTTTGGATTATTCAAGACCCAGATCAGGGCCTAATTGTCCGTGTACAAGTCGCACTCCTCGTGTTCTATGTATGAGGCAAATGTCTTCAAGCTGAAAATCCAAACTAAAGTCTCTTTCTCATAAATTCAGAGCTTCTGCTCACCCTCAGACAAGCTGCGACTGCCAAAATCAATGGTTGCCAGTCCTAGTTCTGTCCACTGGCTCAGAACTGTGCCCAAAGCCAGTTGTTTGGAATAATCCGGCAGATGGCGAGATAGCCTTTCTTCAACCTGGAAAAGGCAGTTTCTTGCTCTGGACCCCAAAGTTCATTTTTTTTTTTTTATGGCGTTACCAATTTGGAATAATGGTCTATGATTGGGGAGTAATAACCCATAATACGTAGAAACTTTTTCACACCTTTTCACATCCTAGGATATGGAAAATAAAGAATTGGGGTGACACTGTCAGGGTCAATCCTTAGATCGCCCTCACAGAGCAAGTGCCCATGAAACTTAACTTTGTTGGAACCTAATGTTACCTTCTCTGGGTCAACTGTCAGACCTACCTCCTGCATCCGGAAGAAAACTTGATGTAAATGTGACAAGTGAGACTCCTGGTCATCTGTATACCCTATACTATTATTTCATATATGTTGTTAAATACAAATTTGTATTTAAACTCTGACAAAATATGGCCAAGTACACAAGACAAGGCCTGGCTACCAAAATTTGAGCACATAGATATATGAGTGAACTGGTATTTACTCCAAAGTATACTGTATGCCGTGTATTTTCTATACGCCATGTCTAACAGGCACTGGTAAAAGTTATTGTTCAGGTCAAGAACTGGAGAAACACTCACCTTTTGTAGAGCTACAGACTGTGAAATGGTTTGTTTACATTGTGATATTTATTTTGCTTGTTAGTTTTCTTTTTATGTAAAATGTTATTATTTTATATATCTTGCGTGCCCTTCAGGAATGTTTAATCAGTAGGCATATATTCAATTTTTTATGCCTTTTTCTCATTATTTTATTTACATTAATTGGAACCTGTAAGTTTCAGTGATTCATGTAATAAGATTATTTTTTCTTTTTTTCTTGCATTCATTCACTGGATGTTAGGTATTTTTGTTACACAGATTTTGGAATGTGGCGCATAAATTTTCTCTAAGCATTTGACCTAAATACCTGTAATCTATTTGGCCACGGAAGAAATCTAAAATTACGTTTTTCTTAGCTTTTGGCATCCCATTAACTTCCCAGTAGAATTAAAGCGTCATTATGAAAACCCAGATTTAAATACTCTTTCCTGCACATTCAACATGGAGGGACTATAATAATTTTTCACTGCAAGATTAGCGAGTTTTTGTTATGTCTGCCATTCTAAGTTGAAGCTTTAAGGTGTTGGAGAGGCGCCCCAGTACTAGGTTCAACCATCTAGAATTGTGGTTCTAATGAATAATTAGTTTTTTGTGCTGGAAGATTTAAGGTCGCCACTCCGTCTGGATTCTTCAAGTAAGGCCTGTCTTAGTAGATGTGTGGCTTGCAATGTTACTCATTCTATATTTAGCTAAACGATCCTACATGTTGTTATTTTTCTAATTTTTCCAAAGAAAGGATCTGTATTTTCTGAACTTAAAGTAATAGTTTATTTGAAATAAATGAAACTTGCCAAATTAAGGGCACTTTTCTCTACGAACACTATCCAGTGGTTTGAGATGATAGTATATCTCGTTATTGTATATCTCGTTATTCTACAGAACTGACCCTAGTCAGTCATTTAATCCAAGTGAAAACATATTAAGACTGTTTCAGTTATAAATAATATGTATCTAGTGACTCGCGTAGATGTTGGTTTGGGCAAATCTAAAGATACCTTGTTTAATATAATGTTTACATCTGACTGCAGAATATAACAGATTTGTTTGTATTTGAACAACAGATATTTTCAGTATTTCAGATCGAATATTTGTCACCTTTTTTATTTTCAATTAAAGTTAATTTTCCACAAGTGTTTTGTTCTGCTTTATCTAGAAGTTATTGCAGTTAGAAATGTTTATGAAGTGTTTTCAGGGTAATGTGTTGCTTTATTGTCAAATGTGTTTTGCCATTTTATGAATCTTATTTTGAGTTGAACTTTAGCATCTTATGTGTACTGTAATGCTACCAGTTATATCTCAAAGGTATAGTGTATTTTGGTTTTGAAGGTATATTATGATAAATATGTGGGGCACAATATTGGAAATAAAATTTCTGAAATCTTAGTTTATGAAAATTGAATCACTTAATTTTCCTACGTCACCATATACAAGGGTCTAACCAAAGCATCACAGCACCACAGCATCACTAATTATTTTTGGCAGGCGTTAGAAATAAGTCTTTCTCACAACAGTAATCCTATGTAGTACTCTTTCCTCAAGTTGCCCTACCTTATGACAAATTATTATTATTGTTTTAATAGCAATTCTGAGTGAATATATGAGTTTGAATACGTTGGGAAATGTACGAGTTACATGTGTGGTAACAATTTTGTCCTACTACAACATTTTCATCCACAGCAGCTCTCAAACCCCTTCTCCTATTATACCCCTTCTAGCACCCATACTCATTCAGTACAACATTAAAAAATTCTGTATCACTGCACCCCTACAGAACATAAAATTTGCACACAATGTGGTGGCCTATTCTAAAGAGGTACGTGTATGTCACAGCCTTACAAAAACTGGCACTCCAATGTGTAGGCCAAACATAGAGAAAGAGGAATGAGTAATCGGAATACAGGAGTGCCGTATTTTCGTAGGAGTTTGTTGCATCAACCGAGAGAAAGTCAAGATAGCGAAATGGCTGAGTCCACTTCCAACTCTCTAAGCTTGGATGGTACACTGATACTCTGTGCAAATTCTAGCTTCGCGGAAGATAATGTACTTGATGAGGAAAATATAATATGAGACATTATCACCTATGAAATCATTGCTAATGTGCAGGACAAGAAATTTTATAAGCAAAAACATGTTTCAAATAGCATGAGAGCAGATTTGAACAGTAAAGTTGATGCTCAGAAGGCTGACTTTAATCATATGAGAACAGATTTTAATGCCTTGAGGGCTGACTTGAGCAGTAAAATTGATGCTACCAGTATTTTATTGGATTTAAGTTAATTAAGAAGGAAAATACATGTTTAGACAAACTATCCGGTACATGCAAACCACAGTCAAAGGCTACTAGTACCCCGGTGCCTGAACGAAAAGCTGGTGAGGCTATTGCAGTACCCACAAAGCAGGTGCAGGAAAGTGTCATGCACTCAACTGAACCAGCTTCACACACAACTGAAGCTGGAGCTATTGACATCTCATTACCAGTCTCGTTGCGAATTAATACTGAAATCAAAACTGTTACGCCTAAGTTTCGGCAAAGATGTGTAACACACAAAAAAGCACATGCATAAATCACGTGTAGTTCGGCCCTTAGGCCGTGTAAAACACCGTATGCAGACAACATCTACATGAAAACGAGGCAAGAACTCACAAGTGTGCAGTCAACAAAAGATGACAGATACCAGTCTATGTGAATTGGAGGGGATGTATAGTGCACAAAGTTCTGAGCACGAAGCATGCAAATGACAGAAACACCTTCACAGCAATCCCACTAAACCTATCACCTCAGTATGCAAGAGAAGTGAGTGGTTAAGCCATCACAAACTGAAGTCATTGTCTGCAGAAATGTGAACAGACCTTGTAACAATGAATTTGTGACAGAATGCTTTGTTTAGCGGTGGAGAATCAACTGTTTGTGATGTGAAAAATCATGTAGATCACGTCAGTAAGGAAGAACATGTGCTACAAGTTCATAAGAAACATAAGAGAAGAAAACGCTCATTTAATCCATGAGGGAGGCAAAAACACAAGTGGTAGAACGGCCCAAGTACATGCTGCAAACCACAGGGAAGAGTAAATGTAGGATGCAAAATGCCACCTTGGCCGCCTCGTATCAATATAAGCCGAAGAGGTAGGAGAGCCCACTAAATCCATGAAAACCTATCACTAGTCAGCACATGGAAAATGTAATAGAAGCTCTCCCTAATCTCAGTGTCTGCACTGTTGAAGATAATCCAGAGAAGATTAAAGAGGAACATTTGGAAATAGTAAGAAGATATTAATACTTGTCTGCTGAAAGTCAAAATAGCGACATTATAAATCCAGTAAAAGAAATAAGTTCCAGGTCAACAATTTTGTGTTGCGAAGGATGTATCCTACTAGCAGTTACTGGGAATTTGTTAAGCACAAGTTGTGTTTTATATTTAAAGGCCCGTTTTGAGTGATTAACATTACTCGAAATAACTGCTATGAGTATGCGGAGTTGAGTGGAAACTCCGTAGGCAAGTTTAATTTAACACATCTGACCCCACCATACGCCAAGGTCACACCCCAGTTAAATGCAGACAACTGTTAAGTTACTAGGCTATCTAAATGGACAAGTACTTGTTGACGGGTAGACTGATGTAAAAGTATGCTAATTGTCATCTCAGAGGCTGCAATGTTAAAGCAATAGAGGGTACTGCCAGCAGATAATTGCTTAGATCCTTGAGTATTGTGCGCATGGCCAGTGTTATGTTGTTTATTTGTCAAGTGTTACTAAGTCTTGTGTATATTTAAGGGTCTTGTATAATATTGTTTTACGCCGTACAAATACATTTGCTCACCCACACCTTTGCCTTGAAGCCTATTTGCTACACCTCTTCTGATGATAATATCCAGTTGTCAGAAAATATATAACGAACGCTGTTAATCGACAAGGTACCTATGCTGTTGTTGCATGGAAATTGGACCGCTATAAATTTGGTAAGAAAAGGAGTACAAATATGCTGTGGATAGTGTTACATCTACGTCACTGAGATATAATTTACATTTGACTCCAGAGTTCACTCGTATGCAAGTTACACAAGGCCTGACAGCTACAGAAACAAAACGGAGAAAACTATGTTGGCACACACACACACTTACGTGCACATTCTTAATGCCCTAGCCATGTTTGTGTAAATTGTTGAGTTACTTACAGTTCTGTAGTATATATCCCAACAGGAACAGGTTTTGGAAATTTTATTTATAATTTTGGGGAATTGTTGAGCAGACGAATCTTCTTACTTATTCTTCTCTAGGTGTTCCACTTTGTGCACACGATGAGTTTTCTTGTAATTATATAGTGTTTTAAAGTGTATTGTTGGTATGTATGAATGCTTTAGTGATTGTGTAGTTCTTGTAAATAATTATTTCTTTAGAATCAGTAATCAATTTATGACTACGAGAGCTGAAGAATTTAATTGAAGTTGTATGAATTTTAATGCGTTGTTGTAGGATTAATACATTTAATAGGAACAGCGATGCTGAAGGGTCTGGGAATATTTCCCCTGTAATAACCACTTCCTCTAATTGACGTTACGATCTTCTGATTTAGGACAATGTGCCAATAACAAATATAATGTACGTTATAAGTTATGCCAGAGTTCGTAACACTGATCGAAACTCACGCCATGTTCGGGCAAGCCATATGACGTGGCTTGGCAGCTTACGAGAGGCAAGAGAGGCTGGATTTGAGAGAAACCCAGATGCATGGCTAGATATCACTGAATACTTATTAAGTTCCGCTGGGTCCCAGCTCATCTATATCACGGGTGAGCACGTGTACTCTGGTTCTTAGGGCGGTAGTTGGTCGACAGTTACATGGCATATCCATCTTGCAGCACATGTTTACAATTAGGTACAACAAAAGTCTCCAATGCCTTTACATTACTTAAAGAAGCACGTGAACTTAAACTCTGCAGTGAGCCAGGACCCGCTGTGGAATTAACACTAAAATAAAATGAGAACAGGAACGATGCAATCACGTATATTGAATGAGCGAGATTGCACATAGAATTACAAATAAGAAGTCCTTGAATACTGCGGGCGTGGCATACAAGGTCCATCATCGGTCGACACTGCGAAAAGCACTGGTTAGCGTGTGGAAATTAAAATGGTCAAATCTCTGGGGCTGCAAGTCTACGGAGTTAAGAGTGCATACGCGGGGGAGAAAAAAATTAAATGTTTTGGTTAAAAGTACACACAATTGCGATTACTAGTCAGAAAAAAATGATGGGTCCCCACGACGCGAACAATTGCACTCTCCTGAGGAGACTGGCACTGAGATACCATTATAACATACTGAAATGTTACAGAGTATTGTTTTTTTCCTTTTCCTCAAATGTTTACATGGTTTATTATTTTTTATATATTGTTTACTAACATTTGTAGGACATTGCAGATTATATTTCTCATATTTTGATGTTCCGATATTCAAATTTTACATTTTAAAAAGTTTGTTCATTCTAAGGTGTAATGTGTACATACATTAAGGTTAGGTTCAATGTTTTGATGTTTTGAGCAGGAAAATTAAATATTTATTATTTTTGCTAACATGTTTCTGCAACCAAATTTTTTTCAAAGTATGCTGATAGCAGCAATTGGATTTTAAATGCACTGTGCGGCAAATGTAATGTAATTTAATTTTAAATGTTAATATGTGAAAAAGTATGTCGATATGTTAATTAAAATTTCTGTCTTTTCTTTTAATGCCTGTTCATCAGTATTTGCACAGTTTAGTGGGAATATAATGTCACATGAGAGTGCGCGTGACATCACTGTTCATGATGTCACACATTTGTTTTGACAAAAGTTTCTAATATCAAGAAGAAATTTTTGACACTCTTAAAAAGAGAACTATGGAGGTCATGGCCAGGAGATCAGCTGATCTGGAGGCGTGATTAATGTGAGCTTACCTATGTTTCTAAATCTCAGGTAGATCCTTTTCAGAGGTCTGTCTGTGATTGGTTATGTAGGTATGCCTGCAATATTCTGAAAGTTCGTTCCTGACTTGCTCAGAAACGGTCGGTCACTCAGGGTTGAAGATTGAAACCGTAAGGACGTGCCTGGAGCGTCCGTTGTGATAACTGGCATTTTATGCCAACAAAGTACCGCCCTAAGTTGTGAATATGTGTTGAAAAGGTTGCTAAAACAAAGTGTAAATTTTCAAAACATGGAAAATATATACATCAATTTTTAAAGAGGCTTTTCTTTTTTTGACAGACAAACCAAAGGCCATGCAAACCACTATTTGGAATTTAAGTTATTTCTTTTGACTTAACAAGTATCGGCCAACAACCGGTTTTGAAATATTACTTTACCTTGCAATTTTATTTAACATTTAATATCATAAGCAATTTTGCCATTCCTTTTACATTTTAAAATATGGCATCTGTAAAACATATTAAAAAAAGTTTAAAAACTCCAGGCTGAGTGGACTTGCCTGACATTCAAATACTTTACCAAAATTTAATTTTATCCCCTCATCCAATGAACAAAGCAACTGCCCACAAATGGCGGGCCTTAATTTTCGAGGAGAAAATACTATTTTAAAAACCTCAGGTTTCTGCACCAAGATGACTTCCTAGGAAACATACTGAAGAACTTTAAGTTTTCTTTTCAGATTTCAATCAGTGTTATATTTGCAAGCATTTTTTTATACTTAGAAAACTTCAGTCCTTTTGGGCACCTAGCCTTGTGTCAAAGAGACATCATGACCTACTGGCTTGAAGAGCTGAACATTTTGAAGAAATATTAATTTTACCGTCACATAACTTAGTGTGATGGATGCTCCCTCGAGGACGATCATCTGTCCACAAACAACCATTTGCACATAGTATTTATACAGAAATCTCTCTATTGAATCTTAGAGGTGTGACACAAATATACCCCCAATCAGAATACATTATTTTTCAATATTATATACAACAACCAATGGGAGCACTCTTGCCCAAAAAGGGGACAATGGCGTTATCACTTGGTGGTGGGGTGTTACTCAGTTCAATAACCAGTAGAGGGATCTTCATTAGAGCCTCCGATCCCGGCTGTTTTCTTCAAAAATGTCCAAATATGGGAGACACTCCGTCTCACTGGAACGTCCGTTCAAACAGCACACGAGCATAATGCATAGGTAACGTCACAGCCACCGGCTGGCGGGGAGGAGTACCCCAACCCTCCAGGCGCCCGGTATGCTGGCGTCTGAACTACACCCCTCAGTTGTACCGGTGCCATGTTTGCTACCTGTTGCATCGAAGTAGGGCGTGCATACTTTATTTCATTGTGCCGTGCAAAAGTGTTTCCCAGCGTGCCAGGCTACGCCACAAACAACGTGCAGCAAACAGGTTGCAAATATGTAGATTATAAGTAAATTATAGTGCTCTTTAAGTAAATTATCCATTTTTTCACTTCAGTAATTTTTTTAGTGCGTGCAGGAAAACGAACGTTCAATGTAGATCACGTCGAATGGGGTGAGGGGGGGCCACAGGAGACAACAAATTCTTGTAGCTTTTAATGCAGTTGTCTCGATATATTTTGTTAGTTTATAAGTTCTGCAGGTATTACATTGACAATGTTAATTAGCCATAATGAAATCAAATCTGCGCCTTGCTCCCATTTATGGAAAGTTACTGGGATGGGCTAGGTGTAATTACAGAACCGGCTGCCCTATTCAAAGGTCAGACTTGTGGTCCAGTCAGTCTTCATGAGGAATGCATGAAGCGAGCTGCGCTTAGGATAGATAAGGCGAGGTGCGCTTAGGATAGAGGAGCGACAGAAGAAAAGTGGTTAAGAAGCAGGAATTTCTATCACATTTATCAATTGTAAATAACCAGAGGTCAGATTCGCCTGGGATTGAAACCGAATTGCTATGGTGGGAGATCTGTTGTTAGCCAATGGAGCACTGAGACCCACACCGCAATGCTCAAATTACCATACATATTAACATTTCACATATACATTGTAAGTATTGTACCTTATAGTAAGTAATGTTATTGTTGTTTATGTTTACTAAAATAATGTTTAGCCATAGCCCAATGAAAATCCACACAAATCGAGAATGACAATATTTATTGAACATTAAAAAAAAAACAATGGTTCGTACAATACTTTTCAAACAATGCAATATTACACATATTTAAGGCAATAGGCCAATTCTCCACAAACACTTGGAAAAGGGAATTAAAATGCTACTATAAAATATAATGGATTGGTATTTCTAAAATAATAATTGAGATTGCACAATTAAGCATTTCAATGAATGTATCACAGACTATTATTATAATATGCTTCCATTAGAGCACTGTATGTGCGTATATGTAAAGAGAATTTGAAGGTTATGTAAAAAATTACACAACTCACTATGTGTGGATAATACAGAATAAGCTTTCTTTAAATAAATGAAAGGGCATGCTATGACATATGAACCAGATTGAAAAGCCTTACAAAGCCCATGCCACACACCAGGGCAACACATATCAAAATATTAACCATCAATTTTATTGGCTATCCTTATAAAAAAAATTTTAAGGCTGACCCCAAAACTAGTACACACTACAAATACAAATAATCAAAAATAACTGAATGGGTGACAAATAACAATCAAATACTCCAGGAACATTTCACCTTGAATCCAATTTACTACTGGTGCAAAACGAACCCGTTCTCACTACTAATATTCCGCAACCCAGTGCACCTTACTTTCATTTGTAATGACTATATGTTTAAAAGAAAATTTATCACAGGCGAGGAGATTGTTACACATCAAGGGTTGCATTACATTATAGGTGAGGATAATCGTACTCAACACCCTCTTATTACTCGGGTACTCAATGAATGTACACAAAAAATGTTGCTGGTGGCGAAAACATTATGCCCATCCAAGGCTGTAGGATGTAAAATTGAACTGTTAAATCCTAACATAACCCATTAAAAGGAAACTGACTTTGCACGAGGGCATCCCCACAAACGGCCCCTTAAAGCCTCGTGTGATTATACAAAAAACAAAACATTGATTTCACTATGATCAATCCAAAAGTCGCAGCTTGCCGACTAACCAACAAGTTAACCAGAACATACATCATTTCAATTGGCAAACCTGAAAGGAATTTGGAAAGGTTGGTGTCGTCTGCCCCGGCAATTATGCCCATTCCATAGCTCGACATGCACTCCCAAGAAAGTTTAAAACCTCACAGCACGACTGCAATAACTCACCAAAGTATCGCCGCCAAACATCACGAGGCTATCACACTTGCAAGCATAGGCGCACCATGCAAAGAAGCTAATTGCACACATTCTAAGTCATGTCAATGTCATAGTAATGGGTCGGGTGAACAGATGCCAAATGATCCACATCATGCTAGTGTGTTCGTCCAGCCACTGAGGCACAACCGAAGGCTATTGCAGAGCGAAGTAAAATGCCCGCAGACATTCAGGCCTACCTGGCCCTGGCTCATGAAGAGGGGAAGGGGGAGAAGGGGAGGGATCGTGTAGAGGGGGACAGCCAAGGAGTAGCAGCTGGTAGGCCACCATACAAACATATGGCCAGAAAAGTGACGACAGATGCAAAATTGTCACAACCCCCATCCCTAAATGTTCCTACCCCCTGGGAGCATCACTGCTAACACATAACAAAGTCACTGAAGCAAAGCACGTTCTCAGAAGGCACCGAAGAACAGTTTAGAGAAAGTACAGTACATCAGGTAGAAACAGGTTACAAAATCAGCATTCTTCTTAAAAACAAATTTAGACAAAAGTTATTCAAGTCACGATGAACAGTTCAAGAAACCAAACAGTGGTACACTCAATGAAAGGTCCAACATGTAAACGACATATCCAAGAGGTACCTGTGGACCAAGCAGTGTGCCTTCTCTCGCAGAAGGCATCTTCCAAAACAGAGAGGGGGCAACATAAGTTCACAGTCGAACTTGCAGCATGTAGAGGAGCCATCCAGCCAGACACCAAAGCAAAGGGAGAGGGAAAGGAATGAAAGGAATAAGGTTCCAGGCGTAAAGAGCCAAAAAACCAGGCTTACAATAACCAACCATGGCTCTATCTAGTAACAACAAACTAATGTCTTGCGACATATGGTTACGCACCTCTCTCTTAGACCCTGGTACAACTAGTGGACCTGTATTTGGTGTTAAAATCTTTACAATACAATAAGGGCCAGCAAACTTGGTGATTAACTTAGAAGTAAGGTTGTTTGCCAAGTCCGCTAGAACAAAATTTCTACACAAGACTAAATCACCCAGATTAAATATCACCGGAACCCTGTGTTTCTTCAACTTACCCATGATGGACTGCTTTACCACGGCAAGCGGACGATGGACCTTGCCGAGCAGGCGGTTACGATCAGCATCGCTCAGGGGGAGGGGTTAGGAGGAAGATTCCAGACATTTAGGAGCGGGTGACAAATAGGACTG
Organism: Dryococelus australis; assembly: GCA_029891345.1. Taxonomy (NCBI): domain Eukaryota; kingdom Metazoa; phylum Arthropoda; class Insecta; order Phasmatodea; family Phasmatidae; genus Dryococelus; species Dryococelus australis. The sequence goes on from CM056995.1 coordinate 160,094,212, forward strand.
CCAAGAAAAGTGAAAGGAGAGACACTGGTAGAATCATGTGCTGTTAAAACCGGCAGTGATAAAATCCATATCCTTGTCCCAGTGGGTTTGATCGTGATTGTGAAAGATTGAGAGACCAACATTCAGGTTCTTATTAAACCGCTCCACCTGATTACTCTTCGGGTAGTAGGGACTAGAGGTGTAATGCTTGACAGTCCACCTAAAGCACATGTTCTGGAAAATTACAGAAGTAAAATAAAAGTAATGTCTGTGTCAATTTCCTAGGGGGCACTAAAAACCTTCCAGACATGCTCAGTCAAAGACTTAACCACCGTAGTGGCCTTCATGTTTTTGAGCGGGAGGAAGATCACAAATTTTGTAAAAGTGTCCAAGAGAATGAAGATACAAACATTGCCCTTCTTTGACCTGATGAGAGGTTTAAAAATGTCCAAATGGACTGTCGACCAAGGGGGGGGGGGGGGGGATAAATTTGCACGGCCATCTACCCATAATTTGTGCGCACGTGCTGTTTGCACCACCGGCAAGCGTCACAAGATTTTACGTACTCTGAGACCTCGGCCGTCCATGTTGGCCAAGCAAATTGCGCTGCTATTTTCTGAAAAGTCTTTTCTACTCCCAAATGACCCCAGAAAACAGTGTCATGAAAATAAACTTGGATGATCCCCTTCATGGACGCGGGAACCAAGATCTTGCGCGCCCAACCATTTTTTTCTGATAAAATTCACTATGCTCTGTTCGGAGATATATGGAACAGGTAGTCCTCTGATATCAGCCAAAACTTGCTTGCAAAAGTCATCCTTACTCTGAGCACGACGTAGACTAAGAAAGAGTTCAGAAAACCCCTTATTCATTGTTAGAGCCCCTTCGGATGAAGCCAAGTTCTCAGACTAATTCAGACAGGTCTTACATGTGGGACAAGGCATCCTTCATCTGGTTGTCTGACCCACGAACATGATTGATCTTAAACCGAAATTGGGTAAGGCGCAATATCCAACACTCCAATTTGCCAAGTTGGTGTGGGTGGGCAAGCACCCAACTAAGAGCCTGATTATCAGTATATAAGTCGCACTTGTCATGCTCAATATACGAGACAAACTTTTCCAGACCGAATATGCAGGCAAACATCTCTTTTTCGTACACGCCAAGTTGACGTTCGGGTTCCGTCAAACTCCGACTAGCGACGACAATGGGAGCCAGAGCCCTCTCTGTCTGCTGACTCTGCACAGCGCCAAGAGCAAGGGAGGACACATCCACTTGAACAACAAACCTACATACAAAGTCAGGCAAATGGAGAACGGGAGGGGAAGACAAGATCTCATTGATTCTACAAAAGTCACTTTCCTGATCAGGACCCCACACAAATTCCACCCCTTTCTTCTGCAAGAAATTCAAGGGTGCAGCAATTTCTGAAAAGCCACTAACAAATCTCTCATAATAGCCTAGCATACCCAAGAATTTCTGGACTCCTTTGATGTTGTTGGGACGGGGAAAGTTCAACACACTAGCAATGCGCTCCGGATCTATCGTCAACCTACCCTCAGTCAAAAGGTATTCCAGAAACCTAACCTTATTAGACCCCAGGGTCACCTTCTCTGGGTTCACAGTAAGACCCACCTCTCTCATCTTGAGTAGGACTTGCCGAAGACGATCCTCATGTGAACAAAGGTTCTCACTGTAGACGATAATGTCGTCCACATAGTTTAACTTAAACTTAGTCAGAAAGCACAAAGTCCAACACTCGAAATAACGCCTGGCTGCCAAAGTTTGAGCCCATTGGGATCCCCGTGAACTCGAACTGGCTCCACAGAGTGCTAAAAGCTGTGTATTTTCTGCAGGATGGATCAAGTAGACATTGATGAAAACTATGATTTAAATCTAAAACCGAAAATACTCTGGCCTTACCCAAATGTTGAAGTGCACAATCTACGTTTGGGTAAAGGGAACGGATCTATATGAATTTTGTGGTTTACCAGGTAGTGATTTACAACGGGACAGTATTTGTCTCTTTTTTCTTCCTGACGATAAATCCCGGCGAACAATAGTCTGAGTTTGAGGGGACTATGACACCAGCATCTTGTAACTTGTCAATAATCTCCTTGAATGCTTTAAGTTTCGATGGAGGACACGTGTAATGATGGTCTCTGGCAAGGATATCATCAGTAAGGGTAATCCGATAAGGAAGGATATCACACCTTCCGATGCAATGGGTAATTACATCCTGGAACTCGTGCCGTAATTGATCTAACTGTCGACTAAAGTTACTTTCGGAACCCTCACCACCCTCAAGAGATGAAAACAATTCCTCATCAGGAGTCTTTATTAACCCCACTCAGATATTCGGGTGGAACCCAAATGACAGAAATCCTTCATCAAGATTCACTGATGCCCGAGTCCTTCTGAGGAACTCCAAATTCAAGACAATGTGATGAGATAAATAAGCAAAAACCCAAAACTAATGTTTACGAAAATCATCCGACCTTAAAATGAAGGTGAACAACCTTATTACTCGTGCCAAGATCGCCGTTGGCCATGCACAGATGTTTTTCTTCACAACGTCTCACCCGACCCTCTGTAATAAGTTTGTTGTCTAAGAGGTGTCTCAGAAAGGATTCGCTGACCACGCAATGAGTGGCACCAGTGTCCACTAAAGCAGGAAAGTTGTTCCCAGTGATGGTGATCATCAATGAACATTTACTCAACCAGCCTTGGGTTCTCACGCTTATGAATAGGATGACCACGCTTCCTCTCAGTCAGTCCCCGTTTCCCAGTATTGACAATCCACTGGTTTGACTACATTGAAAAGAAGTACACTCATGCTGGGCACGCCTGTTGGCCCGGTACTCAAGAGCAATATGGCCGAAAGGCAAACAATTACTACAACGCCGAGAACCACATTGCTGTTGAATCCCATCTATAGCCACTGCACGAGCTGAAGGGGGACCACTACGACCCCTGGCAATATGATCAGAAGCTTCCTCTCGCGTTTCGGAAGCCAAAGAAATTGATATGCGGCTCTGTATTTCCACCGCAAAACGCCTAAGCTCAAGCAATATATGTGGAGGGGAAACCATAATGCAGTGAGATCTCACCTGTGGTGTCAAGTTGTCTATCACCATATCCACCACTCCTCTTCGTCCATGCGTGAGCACAAGGCATCATGGAAGGAAAATACTGACTCAATGAATTCACCTAGGTTTTCCCCAGGCCTCTGCTTCCTACACACCAACTCTCTTTCGCAAAGTCGCCTAGTGCGTGGTGGAAACAAGGCATTAACAATATTTTCCTTGAAACCCAGAAAGGTTCCTCCTCCTGAAGAGAAAATCTCATCCTGGAGTAACTCTAAGACTTGCCCCTGACATTTGACTGCTGAGGCTGTCAAGACCAATTTCTGAGGACATAGTTCAAGCTTAACCAAGTTTCTAACCTTTATTATGAATTGCAAAACATTCCTAGGTTCTAATGAAGTCAAAGGTTGGATTTGCTGAAGGGATAGGTAAAATAGTTTTGAATATTGGGAAAGTCTTAATGCAACACTCCCACAGAAGGAAACCTGTCCTGCAGAGGATGGCCCCAAAGCCCCGTACTGCTGGTGCCACATGTCCATTGCCAACTTCCGCAGGTCAGCCAACGTTTTCCCCTCTTCCATCTCAACATCGGAGTCTTGGAGAAAGGCAGCAAATTCTTCCTTTAAAAGGCGATAAATGAAGTAGACGTCCCCATGGTGGTTATATGAAATAAGATAACAGGCAGGCTTGTAAAACAAGCAGAGTCGCGCAGATTTTGAGCTGTAGCTCAAATTAAAATCCACACAAATTGAGAATGACTCTCTGTCTCTGACTACTGTGTTGACCTTGCCCAGGCTATACTGACTCCTGCACTCCTCCGCTGACTTTAGACTCCCCTCATGCCATCTCTACTACTCTTTAAAAATGTCACCCCTCCGCAGCTGGCTTCCATCAACAAAGCCATGCCTGGCATCATCGCTCGCGTCACCCAGCCTTCAGCCAATAAGTATGTTGATTGCCCGGCATGCCCTGACTATATGCTGGATTCAATAAGAAGTTAACAAATGTCATGAATTTAGGCCAGCCAGTTGTCTTGGTCACTGGCCAGCAGGCTGTTGAGTGGATTCCAATATGCACTGCTGGCTCATAGCATCTGTTGGCTGACCTGCCTGTCTGGGGCATGCTATAGTATTGGGTTAAGTGCATGTGGGTCAATTCAGTATATAGGTATTTGAATTCCATGGTAAGAAAGAAAAAAAGAGAACTTTATTATGTTTGTGGATTTGTTTGTTTGGAATGTTACAGTTATTTTACTTAAAGAGTAGTATGTTTAATTTGCAGTCAAACTGAAAAAAAAAAAACTTAGCCTTCAAAGTACTGTAGTTTCAGAGGAATATGCGTGACATTTTTTGGATATGTTCTTACTTGGATGAATTTGAAACCAATTTCCAAGTGACCATAACTCAGCACATGTTATACGTAAATAACTGTTCGAAAATGGTGAAGAGGTCAACTGACTGATTTCACAGAGGGCTGGCTGCATCTTGATTCAAGAGTCTTTCATGATCACTTAATTTCTGTGTGCAAATGTTCCTGAAACAGTGGATATCATTAGGAAGAGGAAAGATTGAAACGGGTGTTGGCTGCCCTAAACTTAGACTTAAGAGGAGCACAAGTATTGGTATAGGACGAGGGTAGCGATTCCCTCTCTGCATCATCACTGATTATGTCACTCAGCTATGGGAGTATATTGGCTCTCCCAAAATCATGTGGTAAAGTCAAGAAATGGAACTGTACTAGGTTGTTCCATATGCCTATAAAGTTTTTCCACCCACACATCATTCATGTAATTCAAATGTTCTCCAAAGTGTGTCTGTCCGACAGGATTATGAGAACTGTCATTGAGCTTGTGTAGCACTATAAATAATCTGACTCAATCTTTAACACCACCGGGTGGAATATGCTTGGCATTTAGTTCATTGCCAGATTGTGACAATCCCTTTTGTTGTTTTAGGGTACATTATATACTGAATTGGACTTTAGAAGTGCACTGTACACACTATAGACTTTTATGATATAGATAATAGGGTTGTGTGTCTGTACCATTTTAATGGCAAGATGTAAACTACAAATTCTTAGAACTTTTGTAAAATTGAAATGGAAATATAAAATAATTTTTTTACGTAATGGTGTATTTCATATTTCCAGATGTGCACAGCATTATCAACTAAAAAAATTAAATCAATATATACAGTACCATTTAAAATAAAATTCAGTAAGACTTCTGGATAAAAAAAAAAGAGCTAAAATAGTTTAAGCTTATTAGCTAGAGAAACGTATAAGAGTACAACTACTTGTGTATTTATACATTATGTGCCAGAGTCTTAAAGATTATTTAGCAGGAAAACCTCCTGAGTGCAAACTTAGAAGAGTTTTACTGTAAATGACAATATTTTTAATATGAACTATTTCTTACTAGCTGTTGCCTACACATCGCTGCTCTGTTTTTAATTTGTATTGAATACAAAATAAATGTTACAAGTTATAGAATAGGATCTATAAACAAAAATATAGTACTTTAAGTTAATAACAGTGTGTGGTATACAAGGTATTAAAAAAAAAAAGGGTGGACATATTACTCCGGTGATTTTTTCAAATGTTTGTTTCAAAACCTCCGAAGAAACTGCAAAAACATCATGTGAATTCATTCATCAGATTTCCTGTATTTTCAGATGTGTATGTTCTCTATTATACAAAACACTTTACACCTACCTGTCTCTTCACCACAAGTACCTAGTCAATATTTTGAACTATAAGCATTTGAAAACTCAATTTTGGTGGGCACACAGCTCCTTTAATAACCACTTTAGGTATTTGTATTATTGAAGACCAGTGGAGTTTAATGCTTGTGGAAACAAGTTAATGTATCTAAGAGTTAGTGTATGTAAGTGACATGTTTATGGCTTCAAGGTTTGGCTTTTTAAAACATTACTTGTAGAAGGAAAATGAAATGTTTGTCAATAATTTTCAATGGTGGCTGGGTTGCATCCTTGGCCAGCAAGCATGCAGCAAGTTACAGTTGTACGCTGGCTCATACAGTAGTATTGGTGTATTGTTTAATCTGTCATGAATTATTGTTGTGCAATGTACAAGTGATGGCAGTATGTACACATTGTTCACAGTCTGTTGCTATGTTTCAGGTGGAGATTAAAGATGAAATAGAAATATATGATGAGGTTATAGAACTCAATGCAGGCTCTCCTCGACCAGCCGCAGTGTTTGACGCACACAGTAGCAGTAACCAGGTGAGTGTGGAGACTTCCTCCAGTACAGTTTATTGTTATGATCTGTAAGTTGTAGCTCACACTGTTTTTTCCCTTGCGCTAGGCATTTGTACTGAACTGAAGTTAGCTGTATCCACCCTCCTGTATGTATCACACACGACTCACCAGACCTGACCCACAGAAAAATTGTAAAAGTCAAGGCTCCAAACACCCTCGTCCACAACTCACCATACCCAAACCTCAGAACAACAGTGTATGTCGGTTACCTTGCTCTGACAGAAACCATGTAATTGCAGATGGTTAATTCAGCAAATAAAAGAACTTGCAATGATAGAACAGGTATGCAAGTGTATACTTACATGTATAATCAATTAATTAATGGCATTATGATATGGCATTTTTATAATACAGAGGGAAGTAGCTGCAGGAAAATGTGTACTTGGAAAAATACCATAATTCATGTAACTTTTTTCTTTAAAAAAATGAACAAGAAATTATAGATTTCATACATAGGTACTTTCCTACACATGTAATCTGTAAAACGAAACCATTTTGATATTGTGACTTAGTATAACATTTGAAATGCTGGACATCAGTAAATTTGTCTATCATAAAGTAACAATTAATGACAACTGCTGTATAGGCGCACTCCTACTTATGTAAATAATACATTAAAACCATTTTGATATGGCTATCTCATTTATAAATCAAAATAGGATAAAATAACTGCAGGAAAGTGTGTATGTTGACAAATATCGCAATAAGGATTTTCTTAGAAAATCATCAATTGCACCTTTATAATTAGATGTCAATAAATATTTACATCATATAATACTATCATACCAAAAAATTATTCCAGTGCACACTTTATTTTTAAAATTATCAAGCTTTCAAAATGTAGTATTTTTTAACTTATTTTTAAACAATATAAATAGTTTCCTATTGGCTAACATGAGTGTGACATAATTCTATATATTTTATTTCCCCATGTGAGCATCAGCATGCAGTGATTTGTAGTCTAGCGGTTTCTGTGGGTTTCAGAGAAATGTCAAAATTTGAAAGCAGTGAAATTGTTTTTAGAAACTTATCTTTCTTGAAAAATTAAATGCTAGTTTTAATGTGATTTTATTTCATCTTTCGCTGTCTTTGTTAATGTTTGAAATGATGTCACAGTTTCAAGACATCATCTTTTAGTACAGCATAAGTAAATGAATTTTAAATTGTTAATATTGTATTCAAGAATTTTATTCTCAAGAACAGCCACTCTTTTGCACTTTCATTTATCACAGAGTATGTATTTTGACAAATACTGTTATTTGTGTAATTTTTTCTGCAATATTTGACAGAATGCACCATTTACATTTATTTGGAACCCTGGCTGTATTGTATCAAAATTATTTGTATTTATTGCCTACATGTGTAGGAGAGTGTGTAAGTATAAGCCCTATCATTGCTCGCTCTACTCCTTTTTTTTTTTTTTCCCCCAGAAGAAATTACAAATTTGCAGTATTTGTCAACGTACACAGTGTCCTGCAGTGATTTGGCTCTATTAAAATTTTTATATGACATTGTTTTATCAAAATGCTTTTAATTTATGATGATAAATACACAGAACATAAAGCAAAATTACATGACTATTCCAAGTTTTCCCTATCTCCGTCAGATCTTTTCCCAGACCTATGCCAGTGCAGTGAAATAAAATTTTTCCAGACATTTTGTTTAATCATAGCTTTGTTACATTAATAAAAAACATGCTTCTATGACTATTTATTTAACATACTGTATTTTGACGTGTATAAGCTGCACATTTTTATTTAAAAAAATCATTACAAAAAGTGTTGTGCTGCTTATATGCGAGATATTGGCATCAAATCATTTTTTTAACTTGAAGGAAGGAAAGAAGAAGAAGATGGAGGAGAAAAAATTTTTCCTCTTGTGCAATAATTTGTTCACTCACGTTCATAAACAAAATAATCTTCATCCCGCACTTGTAAAATGTAAAGATGTTGGAGCTTGACCATAGATGCCGTACATGAGAAAATAATTTCTCTGCTGTACAAGAGAAAGATATCTTACGTAGTTCGCACGCCCACCTGGCACTACATGTGCACATTGATAAGATATCAATTTGTGTAACATTTTGCAGTGGTTTTGCCTTCTCAAGTCATGTTACCATCTGTGGAATAGTAATTGCACAATGTATATTTGTAAACATTGCAACATAATACAAATTTTCTTTCACAAATGTTTTGTAGGGGAGAAAAATAATAGTCAAAATTTATTATGTTTGTACGGGATCGTAACATAACAATATTTACAGGAATACAAAAATTTAGTGCAGACTATACTTTAAATGTTAATTATCCCTAATTTTTCATCAAAAACTTCTGGTGGGGCCTATACACGCACGCTGACTATACATGGCTAAATATGGCAATCCTCACAAACAACAATGTAGTACATGCATAAATTATGCAAAATGCAATAAAATAAATATTATTGTAATCGTTGCTCTATTATTATACATGTTCATACATTTTTTTATAAAAATAATGCATTTTGGTTTGAAAATATTTGTATGGTAATAGTAACATGTGGATGAAATATACATGTACAACGAATAAAATACAATATTGTAAAAATATGGAAACAATAGATTCACTCCTATTAATGTAAAAAAAAATTCCATTTTGTCAATTGTCACTGTCATGGTACCCTACAAGCAGCCTTTCAAAGATTGGTTTGAAATACCCCACGGACACATGCGTGCATGCAAATGCACACACACACACACACAAGCTGGCATAGGGTTAAAGCAGAGTGTGATAGAAGTGTGCTTTATTTTGTAATAACCTTAATGGAACATTTATATATGTTATAAACCTCCTCCTTTGTATATAAGAAATACATTTTATATTACATTTACAGCAAAACTATTATTTCTTTATATTTTGCATCTTTTTTAAATTAATTTTGCTGTAATCTATACATATTTGTAACCATCACCTATAAAATGAATTAATTACAAAACTAAGAAAATATGCATTACAATACAGCCAATTACAGTGGATTCTCTATGTACCGAAAGACCGATTCATCAAAACTTTAGTGATTTCGACAAAATTCCTATATAAATTATTTTTAAATCATCCTTTTTCATAATTTATTGAATATTGGATCAATTGAAAAATTGTTTGTTCCGGTCACTTATGATTTCACCTAATGATTGCACATGAAGTAGTAAATGAATATAATAATGTGATCTCAGTTTTAAATGACGCTCTGATAACCTGTGAAATGCACCGCACCACAGAGTGGTTAAGTGCTCTGCTGATTCTGTCTTTTAACAAGGTTGTAGTGTGCCACCGCGTTGAGCAGCAAATGTAGTAGTTGCTGTACGAATACTCAGAGTCCCCAGCAAACACCAGCTCTAAACCAGCTCAGTGTGATTTTGAGACTCTGAATTAATAAAATGTTGCAATGCTTGTTGATTGAATCCAGAAAATAAATAAAAGATGATTATACTGTTCACTGGAAAGTTTATTGCCGACTCTTCAAAACATCTGCAAACAAAAACAATTAGCAGTTGTAGTAGGCTAAAGAAAAAACTCAAGATACAGAATGGCTGCCTTCACAAAACAAAACTTCTCACTTCGAGACTTGATAATTACGAAGACGGGAGAGAAAATACTTTTCTCTCCCGGCACCCTAACAACTCCTTGGACCGACGGAAAATAAATTTAATAGATAGAACAATGTCCGAAATGAATACAGAAGGTTAAAGTCACGGGTGCATGTCGGTGCAAGTGAAATGGTCACTCGCTGAAAACTATTCGGCTGACAACGATAAACTCATGCTAACCCTATTTATGCTGCCTGAAATGTTGCATCAAGTAAACGTGGTCCAATTGTGGCTTCACAAAGTGCGCTAATGTCTAGGAATAGCCCATGAACTCTGACATGGGTCTTGAAATCAAAGTATTACATGCGCGTGCAGGTTGTCATGTCGGCCAACTGTGATATCAGTACACTGAGTTTCGTCAAACGGTGCAACACAACGACTACGTGTCTCACTTATTAAACCCTTAAAAAAGTTCCACTGTCATCCTGTGATGATTATAACTACTGATGCAATGACTCAAATAAAATAATAAATTTGGAAGAATGAACATGTACAAAATTCAAACAAATTATCATTGCCACGATCTTCTAAATATTGAAAGTATTACTATACCCTTTACTCAGAAATATAACAAATAAAAATAATTCCCGAAGATATAAATTATAACATATTGCAATGCTACACTATCCCCCTCCATTTTGGGAAGATTTAGAAGAAACCTGTTGTAAATTGAAACCTACATGAATGTTGGTTGTATAATGGTTGGACTGCGATTCCATCTCTTGTAAAAAAAATTATTTGATTACATGGTTATAGATTACACATACAAAGTTAAAGTCACATTAAAGTACATCTTTACATGGTTATTTCTACATATATAAAGTTTGCATCACTGTAAAATACATTCCAATTCATTAAAATTTTGTATCATAATATAATCCTTTATATTCCTTATCCCACAAAGTAAATTAATCAGAATTAGTTACAAACGATAATACACATCACGTGTTCCTTTTAAAGTCATTACAATGTTACATTCACTTTCAGTTTTTGTTACTAGGGTCATTAGTAGAAATGAAATACAATATTACATTTCCATTCAGTTTTTGTTTACATGATTAATTAGCAGAAAAATTAATTGCATTAATATGCAACAAGTAAAAGGGGAGCCGAGGTTTGGCTAATACAAGACTACTGCCTTTCATTTTAGATCAGTGCCAAATTTAACTCTAGGGACCCTTTCCTATGGGGTCAGCTCTATTTAACTCACGACAAGAGAGCCACTGCCCTTTATATTAGGTTAGTGCCACATTTAACTTGGCAGGTTTATTCAACTCACCTTTGACAACAGCTTCTCCATTAGGAATACTCTTCAAAAGAATAAAAACTTTATATTTCCACGAAGCCCAGTTAGTTTTGCCTTCTAAGTTTCCAATGTTGACTTTGTAATCCATTTCTTTTTATTTCTTTTCAAAAATCCTCACCTGTAAACAATGGAACTTAACCACAAAACACTTTGTTTACTAATTGCCTTAGCAGTTTCGTGTAACTGGGCCTGTTATGGTATTTGAAATAAACTTTTATGATTTGTTAAAATCATTATATTAGTGAAAAGTAAACATTTATTAATTATTGACTTGACATAACCAGTTACAAATATAATAACATTCAACTACATTGTGCCGAAGAAAAACGTGTCACTTCACTACTGTAATAATCAGTTACCAATATGAACTATGCAAAAAGTAAACAAAATCAAACATTACTGAAACACAATTCAGTGGATATAAGATTGATAATTAAACATCATGTAAAATAAATTTTAAGCCATAAAATCATTAGCTCTACCTGCACCTGACCTTCAGTCACAAACGATTGGCCCTTGGCCATTAAGTAGCCAATCATGAATCATTTACGGTTGGCTGTGACATTGTGACTGGCACAGGCGCTTTTCAGCAAAATTGGTTCAAAATAAACAAATCGTTCACAAAGTAATTTAGTTGTGAAAAATAATTGAAAATGTGTTTATGTGGAGATTGAGCCGCATATTCAGAAATTACACACATCCACCAGTGTTTGATACATGAGTTGAGGCATTTTTCGAATATTGTGTTGATTTTTCAGCGGTATTGTAGTCTGACTTCAGATTCATATTAATTATATTACACACATAATGTTTTCATTGCTCATTTGTAAAACTCTACATTTGAATTACATACTTTTGTATATTTTGGAATGCTTGAAATTACTACAACGGTGTGTGTTCACTTTTATTTTTCAGAGGAAGTGTTCAAAAATATGTTTATGTGCATATCCACCAGATTCATCAAATGTTCAGGCTGGTTGAATTGGTGAATCAAACGGTTTAACCAGACTCAACCTAAACAGTAGTTTTTGAATATCCAGTGTACATGGGTGGGACTTTGATGATTTTTCCAATATGCAGCATTATTGCATTAGATGAAAATAATCGTAAAAATTTGTTTTTAAAGAAGGATAAGATTTAGGTGTTTGTACTACTCTCACAGTAGGTGGAATGTAAATAAGAGTTTGAAGTGTGAAATTCAAATTATAACAAAGGAAGAGAGTGTCTATGACTTCAAACACATTTAAATCATAGTTTTCAAAAGTTTTTAACTACTAATTGCATTTATTTCTTGATTTTATTACTAAAACTCAAGTAATCCGAAATGCTTGTAGCTCTTTAAAATTTAAAATGGTCGGATTATCAGAAAAGATAACTTGCTAGTTTTGTGTGCCGCAGCAGTTAGCCAAAGTGATATTTCGTCACAGTATACACTTTCCCAGCATATTGTGCATGTGTGAGAGCAGAAGCTGTGTTATTTGTAAAATCACATAGAAAATTGTTAGTGGTGCTGCAATAATCGGTGCTATTCACACATTTTAGTACAGAATTTAATATTGAATTACGATGTGTGTCTACTAGGCCCTTTTTTTGTTTGTGTGCAGGAGCTGTAAAGTGTTTTAGTCAAGTAAAGTAGGCATACCTATATTTTTTATGGCAGTCATATTTTCTTGTCGTCACTGTGAGAATTTCATGCTGTAGAATAGTAAACTTTTTTCCATGGTCTTGAAAATTGACATTTTTTCACAAGCCTTTAAAATTGTGCAAGTAGTGTAATAGGAAATTATGTTGTACATGTCACAATTTTCGCCCCAATGTTTGTTGTAAGGATGGTAGGAAATAAATAATGGGAAAGTTATATTTTCTGCAGTGGTAGGCAGCTTCCTTCTTATTTTGTTTACAGCTGTGTTTTGTTGTTTTAAATATTTGTCATTAATGATTTTCTGTGACAGCGTGTCTGAGAATTTTTTTCAAATACTGTTGCTTCAAGCAGAGGTGATATTTTTAATTTAGACTTTTTTTTTCTGGTTACAATGTTTTGTAACGAGTTCATCTCTGTGTGCATGCTACTAGAAACAACAGATTTATGATAATTATTTGTTGGTTTCACAATAGCATAATGCGATGAGGTGCGATGAGCTGTAGACAAGAGTGAGACCGACTTGCTGTCGCCTACCAGCTAGCAGTGATAAAAATATCTGGGACGTTGCTTTTGTCAGCATCAGATGATGACAGAACAGAAAAAAAATCATTAAATACTTACTCTTGTAAAAAAGAAAAAAAAATACAGTATTTAACACAAAAAAACTTATTATAGTTATTTCTATTCACAATGAAAGTAAACTTGAATTTGTTTAACCATTTGTTATTGAGGATTTATTTGCAAAAAGTTTATATTTATAATATATGTTATATAGAGTTTGCTTTCTGTTAAGATTTAAATGCCATTTTTCCTTGGGTATGTACTACTGGTGCACTGTCCTTGCCTGTAATAACTTATTCCCTCTCAAATAGACGGCAGCACATCTGAGATGATCTTCGTCGCCGGCCTTGATATTGAAAATTCCTTAAATTTTGTCTTCTGTCTGTGTCGGATGTGTTGTGCTGTATTGTGTTGCAATATTGTGGAAACCAGGTTTGTGTACAATATAAACAGTTACAGATAAGTCTGCATGACTTTTATTCTACTTGATTGTTTCTTGTATAATTTTTTTTATGTAAAAGAATTCAGAGGAAAACGTATGGGAAATTCTATTTACTGTCTTGCTGGACACCTTGAAAATCCTTTTTTTGCACTTCTTTTTGGTACACATTTCCGTATATTACACTTTTTTTGTGAAATGACTTTTTTTTAGTACATAAATCTCTTTTGTTCTAAAGTTTACCACATTTTTCAACATCTGGTATAATAATCAGTCTAAAAGTGTAAATTAAAAGGGTTTTATTTTTATGACACTGTACATGAACTACTTATCCTGCGGTGATATCTCTGAAGAGACTATTAACACTAACAATTTATGATACCGTATGTAACATCGTGAATTTGTGCCATATAGAAAATTTTAACGATTTGTTTATTTATATAACTTCAAAATGTAATTTTATTTTCCTGTATGTTATTACTGTCTGGCACAGTAGTTATGTTATTTATTATGCAAATTAACTGCTCAAATATTTTTCTGAATTATTTTGTAATCTCTCCAGTCTGTTATAATGATGTTTTGTTTAGAAGGCCTTAGCTACTGAACAGTTGTTAATCCATTGTAGGGTTGGCAAAATGCCACCAATTTTTAGTAAATTCTATGCCACTGGCAAAAACTTGGCATTTACTAGAAAATACTGGTTTTTACCAGCAAATATAATTTTGTAGGTGTGTAACAAGACTAGAATATAAATATTTAAAGAAAATTTGCTTTTATTTGTTAATACAAATTAAATAAATCAGAATGCCATTGTATATCTTTATATTTCAGGATGGCTAGCATCAGGGTAAACCTGGAAAAGTCAGAGAATTTTGCATTTCTAGGAAAGTCGGAGAAATTTGTGTGAGGTTTGGCAACTTAGAAAAAATTGTTTAAAATGTATTTAAAAAGTAAGTTAATAGGCCCTACTTCTACTACATGCCATCTTGTGAATTGTACTGTTACTTTTGATTATTCCACCTTCATAGGAAGATTGATGCGCCTGGGGACATTTCCTTGGCTGATTTTTTTTTTTGTTGATGCAGCAAGTACCTAACATGTTCTCTTTACTAAATTAGTAATTTAATACTTTCAGTTAGTCATTCTCATTGAATTAATACATTTTATTACGTTTTTCTCTTCCATAATGATTTTTCTGGTTCTTAGAATGCTATGTGTCATCTTTTTCCATTTGCCAATTTTTTCCTATGTACTCTTGTTTTTAGTTTTTTATAAATATTTGTTTCTGCATAAGAAAGCATTCATAAATGAGGGCTATGTTATTGTTACCCATAAAAAATGTGTAATTTATTTTAAGAATAACGTAAAAACATTTTTTATATTTGCCACGTAAGGTTGTAGCATTGCATTTATACACCTTTTAATCACTTTTATAATTGTTTTTCAGGTTCACTTTTATTTAAATTCCCCAGTTTCATTTGTCAGCGAGTGTAATTGTCAACATTTTTCCTTCCATGCCACGATTTAGAAGTGAGTTTAAATGTGCGGCTGTATTACAAGTGTTATCTGTACTACGTGGCACTTTTGAGTTTTCAGGCTTCAGAGCGAGGTGACACCACTTTTGAGATTTTTTTTTTTTTTTTCCCCCATGATTCCTATGCCATCAGCAGTTTGGTAATGCAACGCTGCGCCATTATGTAATTTTCAGCCAATAGGAGGTTGCGAGCCCCGGCCAAATGTATATTTTTAACTTTTGTAATTTGGAGTGGGGGAAGCCGCACGTGGCGAGCCCAGAGCTCGTTCTTATAGTATCAACCATTGTAGAGGTAACCTCATGAAGGACCATCTTCGCTCACGCCTGCAAGCGTCACCGGCTCTTAAATCTATCTTCGTGTTAAGTACTTTCGGAACTCAACAACAGCTTCTGTTAAAATCTTTTCCGCTGGTGTGGGAGATCAATAGGAGTCAAGGTGGAAGGTTTCTTTTTCCTCCCCCTTGTCTTCTTAATTTTTCCTCACGAGTCGAGATGTATTGTTTAAATTTTCTGTAACTACTGCTGTAACTTGGTACCCTGTGAGAGTGTGATAAGAAGGAAGACGGGTCGTTTGCGTGATGTTGTATTGACATAAATGTAACTGTTTTTGACCTTCAACAATAAATAGAGTCTCATTCAACATGGACACTTTTCTGTTCTCATTTCTAATAAATAAAGTGTACCAACTTTGTGCTCTACCCTACTGAAGCTAACCGAACCCAATGTAAGTGATGATGAGTGTAATATGTATTGTAATGTAGCGAGTTGATGCTATGTTATAAGGTAATCAGGGAAATGTAACAGGATACCTGGAAAAGTTTGAGAAATATCAGGGAATTCGTATACAGATTTATGTTCGAAAATTATAAATCATACATTTTGAGAATGTAATTCTGAGACAATTATTTTAGTACTTATAAAGGAATGTATGATAGTTTCCGTGTTTAGTTGGGAAATTTATTATTTATGATTCTAAGTGGTCACACTGATTACATTAGAATAGAAAGTATCACATAACCACAGTGTTTTAATGTACTTAAAAAATTAACTTTCCTTCGAGCAAAAGTGAGTTTTAAAATTAGACCAGGTATTGGTGGGAGAAAGGAGGTCATTGTGTGATTGTATTTGAAGGTGTAACAATTTGTGAAAGTGGACAGCAATTGGAAAAACAAAGATGCAAGAAAGGAAAGACTTTTTGCTAGTTCAAAAGCTCCTAGGATGAAAGCCCATTGGTATGCATGTTCCATTAGTGAAAAAGAATAGCAAATACCTTTACGTGATTATGATTATAATATGAATGTACTTGTTGAGGACATTGATGTAACATTGAATTCAATTTCTAGTGGGAGAGAATCAACTGATAGTATGAGATTGAATTGTGTTTCTAACTATCCTTCATTAAGCTTTCATTTCTATAATAAGAACCAAAGTATGCATACTCTTACTTCAAAGAATTTTGAAGTGATGGTTGCATCAACAAATTATGTTGTTCCTGTCTCCAGCTCACCAGTGTAGTAACAAAAGTTATTTATGATAAGTGAATAGTGTTAGGTTGCCAGCACATTGAGGAAGTGAAGTAATCAGGCATCCAGCACAGAGGCAGCAGAGAGGACAGTGGCGGTTGTACATGCTTGTATTACACAGACGTGTCATCTGTAATAATGTATAGCAAATCATGTTAATATGAGGTCTTGTGTTTATTTTCATTTGCGATCATAAATGGAAGATTACAAGACAATACAGGGCACAGTTGGAGATGGAATGCTTATGACAAAGTAAACAGGCCACATCATGCAAGATCACAGGAACGGTAATTCAGTGAATATTACTAAGTATTCGTGTGTTCCAGTTCAGCAAATTAAATAGCCTGAAGCAACCTAGTCCACTGAAATTCAGTTGTAATGTAGCAGAAAACTTCCGCAAGTTTAAGCAGGCATATGAGTTGTACATGCTAGTGTTGGGATCTACAAAGCAAATGCCGGAGGTTCAAGCAGCAATTTGGTTAACAATAGTGGGGGAAGAAGGACTAGAAGTATATAATACATTTGACTTATCTTCAGATGTCAAGAAAGATCTTGGAGACGTACTACACGCCTTTGAAAAATATTTAACCCTCTGGGCCAGTGTGAGTATAAAACAACGCGTGTTCTTTAGTTGAGATTGTAAGGAAGGTAAAACTATTGATAACTATGTAACTGAACTGAAGAAATTGTGTCAGATTTGCGAGTTTGTAGATATGGATGGTCTTATGAAATATAGAATAATCAGTGAGCTCAGAGTCAGTGAAGTTAAAACCAAGCTATTTAACACAGATGAACCTTGGAAAAGTGCACCAATATTTGTAAAAGTACGTAAATTACACAGCTACATGTACAAACAGTGTCGTGCCTTGAAAAAACCAGGAAGAGTGCATAAAATAAATAGTGCTTAGCAGTCCCTTAGTAGAGGATGCTGTATGAAAGATCCTTACAAGCACCAACAAGGAAATGGAAAATGACACTCAGCAGCCAAGATGTACTGGGTTTTGACAGACAAGATCAATGGGATTTTCAGGTGATAGTGCAGAATACCACAAGCAGATGTCATAGCGCAGCTTGGGAAGAAGTGTGTAAGTTCATACTTGTGTTTGCAAAATGTTAGAAAATTACAGATATCTGTTTGAGTATTTAATTACACCTAAAAAATAAAGTTGAAGGAAGGTGCAGAACCCATATAGCCAAAGCCAAGAAAATTCTGTTTCACTTATTTGATAAACTCACAGAGGAATTGCAGAAAATAGCAAAGTTAGGAATTGTGAAACCAGTTACAGAGTTAACTCAGTGAGTCAACTTAGTTATGGTAAGGAAACCAGACAAAGGCCTTGGAATCTGTTTAGATCCTTTCAAACTAAGTAAGGAAATAGGGAGGGAATATTTCCCATTGCCTACATTCAACGAGTTAGTATCTAAGATGCCACAATCAAAAGTGTTTAAGGCATTAGATAGGTTCAATAGTTTTTGGCACATACAGTTAAACAAAAAAAGTCAGGAAGTTACCACATTCAATACACCATTTGCCAGGTATCAGTTTACATGTCACCCATATGGGTTATGTTCAGCACCAGAGGTTTTTGACAAATGCTTCACACAAATTTTCTCGGGAATTCCTGGTGTTGAAATTTACATGGATGACCTAATTATTTGGGACAAAGATCAAACTGGAAAAGACTTAAGGTTAGAACAAGTACTGCAGAAAGCCAAAGAAAACAGGATTAAGTTCAATTAGGTTAAGTGTAAAATTAGTACTTCAGAGGTAACTTATGTAGGGCATAAATTAAGCGCTCAAGGTACTAGCCCTGTTGAAGAACATGTCAATGCTATAAAAAATATGCTAAAGCCAATTAATAAATGGCTATCTTTCTAGGTATGGTGACATGTGTGTCAAAGTTTATTTCCCGGGTAAATGAAATTGGCTGCCCTTTTAGAGTGTTAAATAAAAAGAATTCATTTTGGCAGTGGATTGACAAACATGCTAAAGCTTTTAGGGAACTAAAACATACGATAACCAAAACTCCAATGCTGCAATATTATGATAGAGCGAAACCAGTTGTTTTGTCTGTAGATGCCTCAAGCCATAGTTTAGGAGCAGTCATTGTGCAGAATTATACGCAAATCAAGAACGAGTGCTTTGCGATAGTTTTTGGGTGCAAACAATTTCAGAAATACTTGTATGGAACAAAGTTTGTTGTACAGGCAGATTTGGATCTAGGGCAGGATATAGAAGCTTATGTAGGATTAGTCGTTTAGATTTTACTTATCTCACAAAGTAGGTTTGAACAGATTAAAAAAAAAAAAACTAAGAATTATCGAGAAATACAAGCTGTCATGCAGTTAGTGAGGCAAGGTTGACCTGAGAGTAAGTTAGTGTTCAGACCTAGTAAACCTATACTTCAAGGTGAGGGGAGAGTTAAATATTGTTGATAACTTGTTATTTAAAGGGGAACAATTAATGGTACCTAAATCGTTAAGGAAAGAAATGTTGGACTGTGTGCATGATCACTTTGTATTTCTAAGTGTAAACATAGAGTAGGGCAGCTTTATTGGCCTAACATGAGTAAGCAGTTAGAGAACTTAGTGTCTAATTGTGCAACTTGCTTGAAATATCAAAATAAACATGTGAAAGAACCTATGTGCATGATAGAATAACCAGAAGGTGTTACATGGCAAAGACCAGTTAATAGCCCTGCTACAGTAACAGTCTCATCTAGCTCAGTTGGTCAATATATAAAACTCAGGTGGCATGTTGAAAAATAAAGAGAGGTGATTTCTAGTTTGGAATATTTGTCAGGTTTATTGAATTTTCGACCTAAATGTACAACACAAACACTGACATGAACAGGAATAGGTTGACTCAATTGACAAACTTTACACAGCAACAGTATCACAGTGATAATTAATTAATCTTACTCCATCCAACTTGCATCTCAAAAACATTGCGTGCGCGTCGCTCGCCATGTTGCCTGCTTCCAGGCCTGTAAACAACTGTCTCACGAACAAAGATCCTGGTAGTGCAGCTCGGCGCATGGCTACCACCTCTCCTATTGGCTAAACTCTACATCACCGTGAAAGTTTCAAAACAAATACTGGTGAAGACAGGGGAACGGCAAGTGGGGTTGAAAAAAACTTATCTCAAAACTGACACAACCTCGCTCACTCTGGGAACTCAAAAACGCCAATGCACTACAAAGAAAAAAAAATTGAAATGCAGTCACGTATTATAACTGATAATCGGTTCCTGCTCCACATAGCATCAAAGAAAAATTTAGAATATTACACCGACTGACAAAATAAACAGGGACTTGAACCAAAATTCAGATAAAAAATTATTATAAAAATGATTGAAATTTCATATCCAGCAATGCTACATCCCCCCCCCCCCCCCCCCCCCACACACACACAATTTGGGAGAGATTTTGAAGAAACCTCTTACCAAATCGAAACCTATCTTAAAAGTGGGAATTCTGTAAACTACTGTGATCTTATTCCTACATACAATTTAAATTGTCACTTCAGTATGAACTGACACAGCAGTCGAATTTACAAATACATACACTACACCAAGAATTTTGTTTCAATCATATTTATTATTGGTAAGTACACCCCAACAACATTTTATCAAACCAAAGCTCGTATAAAGTACGAGAGAATTGTGTACCATTTACAAATCTGATTTCATTAATTTCATTTTACACCAGCGTTTTCAAAATGCATATATTAAAAACCACAAATATTTATACTCATAGCAGGTTTCTGTTTACAGGGCAGCAAAAAATGTTATGTGAAAAACCACAATATTAAGTGGGCGGCTAACCACAGGGCACAATTAAAACAGCACCAGGCCCATTTAAAACAATGCCACAATATAACACTATTCAGGTACATTGTGATAAATAAGTTTATATTAAAGTTTAACTACATGCTTTTCTAGCGTAATACATACATTATCATTATGTCTCCATTGACAGGCTGCCATGTTACCAAAGTTTCTCAATAATTTGTCTCCATTGTCATAAGTTACCTAAGCCAAAATTAACAGGCAAAATATAGGCTAGGTTTGTACATAAAGTTCATATAAAAGACTACCAATTATTACCATCTGAATTATGTTGCTCACTGGCCAAACCTTTAAACACTTATTAACTCATCGTACAAGGTACTTCTAGGGTGACCAGGCATCTTAACACTGCACAACAAAGTGAATTCATAATTCTGTTTCTCCAGAAATTTTGTCCCTACTGTAGAGTTTCATACAGAATTATTTATAAGAGTGTAGTTCATGGATGTAGAGATATAGGTGCCTTTTCACATGTATATTTGTTAACATCAACTTGTTAATTATATTGCAGAAAAAGTATTTATAAAAAAAAAAAACAAATTTTATCTTCAGAATCATCACTTTAAATCATTATGCTTACTGGGATCATAATGGCAGAAACTTGTACTAGTAATTATTTAATAGTGCAACCTTAAGATACGCTCTACTGACAGGAAGCACATATAAATCAAGTTAATATTTTTTTATAAACAGACAATTCTAACACTACACAGTACATGTCACAACTACCCTTCAATCCTACAATTAAAAAAAATGAAAGCAGGAAGAACTACTATCTGTTGTCAGAAAATGAATACGATTATAATAAGAATATGATTACTTTTAGAAATCAAATTTAGGATGTTCCCTAAATATTTCATGATAGCTAAACAACGAACAAATGAAAATTAATCTTAAGTTAGATCAAATGGTCCATGAAACTGCACTCCTACATGTGCCATCGGCCAGCAACTCAGTCTTACAAAACAACGAAAACTCTCGATTGGGTGACTTCAGCTTCACATCAAATAATGATCTAAGCCACTTTGATGAATCATTGGCTGGAGAAGTTTGAAACAAAAGTTCATTATGAAAATTTGGTACATATTTAACTTTAAAGGTAATTATACGCCTTACTTGACGTAATGCAGACACGAAGTCATGAAGCTCTGGTTCCGTCAAAGTCAAAGGTCCACCAAACCATGAGTTATGAAACTTGGACAGTAACATCGGTCCAACACGTAGATGTAGCCGTCATCAGGGGTGGACGATACTCTCCAGGACTGCAGGACATCATCTTCATCCACAAATCATTTGGTTCGGCAGGACACTAGTTGCAACTATATACTTATTTCAACAAACTTTTTTTTACACCAGTCTCCATTTAGTGCTCTCTCAATTCATGTCCACACCAAACATTCCAAGCAAAAACAAAAACTCTGCCTGGTTACCTTCACGATATCTGCACTTCTTCAAAAATAAATATTGTTCTCCATGTAATATAAATTGCACAGATTAATAGTAATCTTATAACAATTTAACAAAATACTTTATATGGAAATTTTAGTAATATGCTCAATGATGATTTAGTTTAACATGTGAACCATTTTATGATCAAATGAATACTAAGCGAAATGATAATTGAGAACCAACTTTAAGGGAACTCCTTTAAGCAAAATACATGAGAATATCGTTCAGGTTAACTGAGTTTCCTCATACAAGGCAACATATTATTACTATATGATTAAGACTATACTGCAGGTGCCGCAGGTGAATAAGCCCCATTAAAGGACACCTTGCTAAAATTGACAAATTAAAATTTATTATTAAAGCCACATCATAAATTAAGTGTTATTAAAGCCACGCATGATATAAAATGAGACGTAACAATACAAATAAAATGTGTATTCCTGCTGCGGCGTGTGGAACAGCTGATAAAGTTAAGAGGCCGGGTCAGCTGAATAGGGCAGTAAGTCACCAGCAAACTACTTCAAACCAATGAAAAAATTCTTGCTAGCCAAGCCTAATTTTAAAATATTACACACTTTAATCTTGCAAGCTCTAGAAAATTACTAAATGCAAAATCTAACATCTGCTTTCCAGCTAACAAAACTACAATTACTGAATAGTAAACACACGCAAATTAATGCACATTTAAAAGATGCCTTCCACACTCACCGATTGTCACATTCCCATCATTAAATTTACAAAACGTATCTGATACATGGTCGTAAAAAGGTATTACCACACACAGCAATATTAAAAGGATTCATATTACTTTTATGCTCGTCGAGCAGCTGAATCATTGCAAATTCTTGATGCTATCACGTCTTGTCAAGTGCTCACCGGCAGTAATCATTAAATGGGACTGCAGCTGTCAACCCGCATTTCTAGCTCCACATCCTGTCGTATCACGTACAGAATGATTTAAAAATTAGTTGTGAGCCGTGATGATAGGAAAATTGGAGGGGAGGCAGCAAGGAGAAAGGAGAGGTATTGAAGCCCACCAAGGTGGAAGTCTCTGCACGCTGTGATGGTGGTGGTGAGGTGAACTAATGTCCATATAGCAGCACTGCTGCAACCCCCCTTCCAAAGCAACCCTCACTTAAGAGCAGAAAAACAAAGTACATATTCTGGTCTATGCTCTGGTAACCCAGGCACAATTTTCCTAAACGTTGACACATGTAGAAAGTTCATAAATGCTGAACAAGAAGAAGAAGAAGAATGAAATAGATAAGCGTAGACACGGGAAGTCTCCTAAAACAAACAGTACATATTTCATTACAGTTAATGGCAAAATCAAAAGCATAAACAGTTCTTCTATGCTTCTCTTCCCTCAAAAACCAAGGGCAGTTCTTCCCCGGGGAAGATACACAAAAATCCAGTAGAACAGCTCAATACACCAATGCCGGGTTTCTTCTCGAGATCATACAACAGTTACAGGGGGGTGCACTCCAACAGCGCAATCTTGAAAGATGAAACCATGAAGCTTGGCAAGTGACATCCAGAGGGCCTCCTGAGCGTGGCTCGGAGGGAAGACAGGTTCAAACATGAAATAAACAGGGATAATATTAGATAGGAGAATAAACAAAGTAACTAACTAAGAAAGGATAAGATAAAGGGAAAAAATGGCACACACTATTACAAACAAATGCAGAGAATAGGTGGGAGCCAAAATACCAACTAAGACCTAGATACAAACTTCTTTAAATGCGCTTTACGAAACTGATTACGAGATGATGGGAACATGAGTTTAACCGAGTTGGGTGCTAAGTACTTACTGATCTTATAGGGCCCCTTGTATTTAGGGTAAAGTTTTCCTGAAAGATCATTGGCTAAGTCCGCCAGCCGAAAAGACTTCACGAGATCATCCGGCACAAAAGGAGAACGTGAAACATTTAGTCTACCATTTACAGCCTTCTTGGCAGACTCTAACCGCTAGCAGACCTCACCCAGCAGCCTGTCCTGGTCAGTCTTGGACAAAGGAGAAGGAAAGGGTGGAATGTTCCAAAGATTGAACAATGGATGTTTCAAGGACCACTCAAGAAAGGGCAAAGGAGGAGGAACACCTGTAGAGCCATGCAAGGCACAATTGAAGCCCACATTGAGGAAGTCGAGATTTTCATCCCAATGGGTACGATCATAGTTATAAGAGATGGTAAAACAGGCCTTTAGGTCCTTATTGAATTGTTCCACTTGATTCCCTTTAGGAAAATATGGACTGGAGGTGAAATGTTTGATTACCCACTGGAAGCACATATAGCTAAACAGCTTTGATGTAAAGTACCTAGAGTTATCTGTGAAAATCTCGGCTGGAGCACTGAACACTTTCCACACCTGTTCAGAAAGTACCCGCACTATCGTAGATGATTTCATGTTCCTTAGGGGAAGTACAATTACAAACTTGGAATAGGTGCCCAACAAAATAAGCATGTAAATGTTCCCTTTACAAGAACGGATGAGCAGACCAAAAATGTCCAAGTGGACTGTCTCCCGTGGCAGTTCTAGTATCTGACATACACTCTGCCCAACATTCATGTTCCGCGCCTGTTTGCATTTCTGGCAGGCTTCACAGGTCCGCCGAAGGCAGACACATGCTCTTCAAAGTCGGCCATGAGAAATAATTTGCATCTTTTGGTAGTCTTATCAAGCCCTGATGCCCACGTAAACTGAATCATGAAAATAACTGATCACCACTTTTGCAATGACAGCGTAACCACAATCTTACAAATCTGTCCCTTAAGAGAACCACCTTACAGCCCCCCGTCTTCCCAGTGCAATTAAAGAACATCCTTGTCCACATATATAGAGACCATCCTTACCCCCTTTACCTCCTGGGCCACACATGAACAGAAATCATCTTCGGCTTGGCTTGACATAGCTTAATAGAAAATTCAGGGAAGCCCTGTTTAAGGGTAATGGATGCCTTAGGACTCGCCCTACGTTCCACCTCAAATTTGCCCGTATCATACACCCTCAAAAAGGCATCTGCCACTTGATTTACGCCACCATGAAGTGGAACCTCGAAAGGTGCAACACACCCATCGTCTTAGTTTTCCTAGCTGCTGGGGGTGGTTAAGAACCCAACTCAAAGCCTGATTATCCATATATAGATCACATTCATTGTTCTCTATATACGACACAAATTTTCTAAGCCAAAGATGCAGGCCAATCTCTCCATTTCGTAGATTCTAAGACAGCGTTCACCATCCATCAAGGTCTGGCTAGCAAAGGCTATAGGCACTAAACCAAATTCAGTCCTTTGGTTCAGGACTGCTCCTAAGGCCAGGGACGACCCATCGACCTGGATCACAAAACGCTTAGAGAAATTGGGCAAATGAAGAACCGGGGGAGATAATACCTACTTCAGATTTTGAACAGCACTTTTTTGCTCAGCACCCCAGACAAATCGAACATCCTTCTTCTTAAGGTGGTTCAGTGGTGCCACCAGTTCGGAATAGCGGTCAATAAAACATGAGTAATATTCCATTACTCTGAGAAACTACTGTACACCTTTAACATTTCTAGAGTGTGGGAAATACAGAGAAATTTCACCCTATTGGCGCCGAGAGTGACCTTGTCATAGTTGACAGTAATGCCTACTTCAAGCATCGTAGCTAGAACTTGTCTCAAATGGTGTAAATGAGGTTCCCTATCGTCGCTGTACACGATATCATCGTCAATATAATTAAACACATACTTATATTTGAATTCAGACAAGACGTAATCAAGGACATAAGACAAGGCCTGGCTGCCAAAGTTCGACCCCATGGGAATCCTCATGAATTTGTATTGATTCCATGGAGTGCTGAAGGCTGTGTATTTTCTAGAGGTGGGGTCCAACAGGCACTGGTGGAAACTATTGTTGAGGTCTATACTGAAAACACTTTAGCCTTCCCAAGATATAGGGCACAGTCTATTGTGGGCAGCGGAAAAGGATCTTTATGTATTTTTTTAGTTGACTAACGAATGGTTTACTACCAAACAATATTTGTTGCTGTTCCTTGTATGAACTAAAAATCCCGGCGAGCAGTAGTCCGCAGTAAATGGTACTATTACTCCAGCCTCCAAAAGTCTATTAATAATGTCTCTAAAGATTAGAAGTTTAGTCGGCGGTCACCTGAAATGCCATTCACAAACTGGAATATCATCAGTTAGTGAAAACCGATACTGTAAGATGTCGCACTTCCCAATCTTGGACATAATCACGTCCGCAAATTCTTCCTTTAAGCTTTCAAGTCTGGAGTTAAAATTCACAACTTGCTCGTCCTGCGACTCGATGGTGGAAAAATTTACCAATCCTTCCTCAGAATGTAAACTGACACATATATTCAGTGCAAAGCCAAATGAAAGAAAATTTTCATCAAAATTAACAGTTGCACGTGTTTTCCCTAAAAACTCCAAACCAAGAATAAAATCATGAGATAGCAGTGGAAATACCCATATCGGGAAGGTCCAAAGCGAACCTCCCTATCTTAAAATGAAAATGAACCAGAATATCTGATTTAATGACGTCACCATTGGCAATACAAACAATCCTTTCAGGCATTTTGCAAATACAACTACTAGACAAGATTGGTCGGTGGGTTTTCTCTTGGATCTCCCATTTCCCCCACCCCCTCATTCTGGCACTGCTCCATGTTCACTTCAATCACCCTCATCTGCTCTCAAGACCTCGCTGTTAAGAGCCGCCCAAATATCTTCACTCACTCACTTACTGGAAAAGATCTTACGAGCCAACAATTTATTCAGAAACCCTTGGCTCATAACTGAATGGGTAGCACCCACATCAATGATCGCTGTAAAATTATGACCACTATAGGTGACACACACTGTACACTTGGCTAAACCATGTGGTCTTGCATGAGGCCGATGACCGGAGCGACCACATTGCGCACCAGTCACACCTTGTTTCCCGACCTAGGGCAAAAACTCATTACGTGCCCGGCCTCGCCACAGCGGAAGCATCACCTTTCACTTAAACTGCGTTTTTCCAACTGACATTCAGCTGAACGGTGACCTAGGATAGTACAGTTGGCACAACGCACCACTAATCCACATTGCTCATTTCCAATGACATTTTGCACCTTAAGTGACTGTCGCGACACACTGGCAGACGTATTTGCGCAAATATAAACCGGAGGTGAAAAATTCTTAACATATTTACGTAACAAGACAAATAAAATGTGTATTCCTACCACGGCGTGTGGAACAGCTAATAAAGTAAAGAGGCTGGGCCAGCCGAATAGGGCAGCAAGTCACCAGCAAACTACTTGAAACCAATAAAAAAATTCTTGTAAGCCAAACTTAATTTTAAAATATTACACATAATCTTGCAAGCTATATAAAATTACTAAATGCAAAATCTAAAAGCCGCTTTCCAGCTAACAAAACTGCAATTACTGAATAGCAAACACACTCAAATTAATGCCCATTTAAAATACTCCTTCCACACTCGCCGCTCGTCGCATTCCCATCATAAAATTTACAAAACGTATCTCTGTGGGAGGGGGGCACACAAGAGGCAGTCTCTGTTCTTTATCATGTTGCCTTATGTTGACTTTAACAAAGAGGAGGTCTTTGAAATTCTGTTATCTGTGTTTGCTTGTTTGTACGGGTGCGGGTCGGAGGGTCACCATGCGGTCGGGTCATTACACGTTCATTCTTTCTTATCACTTGTGGAACGTTTGCCATTACAAGAGGTTGGTGATATTCTGCGCTCTTATTTTGGTGCTGTTGATATTCAGAGTGTACGAAATAAGCGGAGTGTTTTCCGCTATATAATGACGGAATGTTTGAAATTGGTACATGTATTGATACTTAAGAGTGTCAATGTCATCAATTTCCTTAGGCGCAGGATCATTTTAAATATGTGACTTCCTGGAGAAACACATTTCCAAGATACAACTACCTGCTTCACAGTTATTCCTTGCGGACCAAAATGGTACAAAAACAAGTAAATATAACTCTCTTCTATATCAACAATCTTAACAGTCCAGGACCTATCGTCCTTATTGACATTCTTAGTAAAAGGCAAAATATTACGGTACACCTTCTTAGGATAATACCTAGACACGCGAGTATGCCAAGGAACCACCATTGATGTCTCTTCTCTAATGACACAGAACGAAATGAACTACACCAACAAGTTAAAACCTTTATAAACTTCACGAACAAGTTACAACCTTTACAAACAGAATCCTATAGATAACATGGCAAGATAAAAACACAACATTACGAACATATGCACAAAAAATTACCAACATACGTGCAATACCTTACCTTAAACATGGGCATCCACTTTTCAAAACATTATTATTTCTTTGAAACATTGGTTACTTTTGTATTACAATATTCATTAAAACCCTGGTAGTAACATCTAACCACAAATTTTCACAATTGTTTACTTTCAATGTAATAAAACTTTGGTAACATTGGAAATAAAAAAAACGCTTCTTAATATTCATTGCCGTGATTTGGTACACTATTTTGTAATACCTGTACTCAATCCTAATAGTTACTCAACATACACAACCAAAACAAAACATTCATTTCATTTTCTGACACAACTATAATTTATAGTTAGGTTTTACATACCTCAGTTATTCACAAAAACAAGAATTTTACATTTCTAAAACTTACTTACCATCATTTTGCATCTCAGATAATGAGAAAAAGACATTTATACTACAACTAATTAAATGTTCTTTACAACACAGAAAAGTACAAACATAAACACAACTACCTGATGTGTTCAGGCTCCCAGGGATGATGCATTCGACCGTCTGACTTCTCAGACAGGGCAAAGTGGTTAGTGTGGCAGCACCAGCCCTGTTGTGAGAGCAATGTGGGGTCATCGGCCAAAGGCCCGTTGGGATCCCTGGTATCTGCGTTGTTGCTGGTATGGTTGCAGAGTTGCCACGTGCACTTAACAACACTGAAGTTAAGGTGGTAGTTTCTACTACCATGAGAGTGTAGGATGTAGGCCTCCTACACGCAGTTTACTTACACTGCTGTTACTCTGTTTAGGGGACAGGACCTGTAATGCATACCCTGCACTCACTACACAAACTACGGCCTTAAGGACGCATGACCGAAGTTACCTTTAAATAATTGAATGAAATGCAGGAATTTGTCGCATACGTTTTATTGCCATATAACCTAGCTACTCACATCCACATATGAAATGGCATAAGTGATGTGGACTTGATACTCCAGAACGTGCCGATAGCCTAATGTGGTTAAGATGGGTGAGGCCCTTAATGAATTAAAAGTGAAAATAAAGTTCCCACTCACTGGAAAGGCAGCGGGTCGAACCCTCGGTACTGGATAAAAGAAATATTCCGGTTAACTACTTACTATAGCATATTGAAAGAGTTGTGGCCTAAATACTGCATACAGAGGGTGGTCGCAGAGCGGATCTCCATCACTGCCGTCTTGTCTGAGTGCCAAGCCAAAGATGCTATATGGCCACTGCGGTGACGCTAAGCACCCATGCCGGAGTCAAACTGCCATCTGAGTGATGATGCAACATATGCGCTCTTAAAATAAATATTGTACATGTTAAACACTGTATTTACAAGAAATGTTGGTGACATCCCCGCAAATAAACAAGCGTTTGTTTAGTCGCTCAATGCATATGCGGGGGATGTCACCACACTTACACAATAAATAAAACTCTACAAGGCTGTGCTGTATAGTCTTTTGCAATCTACTTGCATGTACACTGAAAGCATTATTAAATTATATGCTTGCTTGGCTTCCGTTACAATACAAGCACCGATAAAACAGCATCACTTCCACCTCTATGGCATGGTGAAACGTCACTTCTGTCTCATGACACTATGGGTGATGTCACCTCCTATGAAATCCTTTTATGCATGCAAAATAGACTAAGTGTAACTTCAGTTTACACTTATTACAAAGAAAACTGCTAAACACATTTATTTTGTACGGACGATAATTGAATATAGACAGGGCAATTCTATTCCCTCCCTATCTTACTGTGTATAGGGGCAGTGCATCACAACACTTTGGCGAGCAGGCCCGCCTATGTAGTACACATTGGGGAAAGGATAACACTGCTGAGCGGGAAGCTCACTTGTTTCCATCAATCTGTGTGTACCTGGCGGTTATGGCTTCGTGGGGACACTGTGCCAAATCGCTAACTAATTTCCCCCAGGAGTTGCCTCTTGGAAGAAAATTATTAAAACGACCTTTCTGAGTTACACAATCTAGGTCCCCGAGAAAAGTGATTCGCTTGTTCTTTGCGACCTACACCTGCATACTCTTGGCTGTTCTTGTCGACCCGGCGTGCACTAAGTTTGATTGTTGACTGCGGGGTGCAAATAGTCAGGCGTCCATGAACCCTGCGTTCACGTCATACCTAATTCAACATTTATTTTAAGTGTTCTGTACCACACCACCTTTTACATAAATAAATGTTTTTTATTACACCATCTCACTTAACCTATAATTGATGTATAAGAAATTTTCTCAAGTTTTGAAAACTCATAAATTTTTTCTTTCTTTCTCAACAAATTCCTTATAATCAACTATCTTCTTGGAATCCACTCCTCATTCCATATAACCTCACCTATTCATGAATAACATGGTACATCATAATAAATATTAATTAATAAAGAAACCTATTCCTTAATCCTAGTTACTCTTCACACCTCTGCTTCTTTTTACTCCCTATCCTCTTACATTGATACACTGGCACTGATACGTATGTAACCAAAAAAAAAGTAACAAGCTATATTTCATACTAATAAATTTTATATAAAATAACCCTCTACTGATTAGCAAACAATAACACTTCACTCACCTTAATCATGTACTAGGCTATCTGTTGCCTATCCCAAATCTTAAAACACACATTATTACACTTTACATCATTATCTAGTGTGCAACATAACCCTATTTTCTCGTTATCTCATATACTTATTCTAATAAAATAATCATTACACTAACCACATTAAGATATCCATCGTATTTTTATCAAATAGGATCACATTATTAAAAAACAGTACCCTAAATTTTTAATAAATCATACAAGAATGGTTAAAAACTTAATTACCTACTTATAGTAGATTCACGATAACTTAGGCCTTTTCTGAAGCCCTGCTAAAATATCTACTTTTGGTTACTGATTACGTATCCTTCCGCTACATGTAAACATAAACACTGCTACGTGACGTCTACTTTTATAACTGTCAAATGCTTTGGTTGCTGTTCAAAGAATGCTGTCATATTTCCAACAAATGTTCACAATTTAGGCCTATAACAATATTTAGTTCGGCTTTATAACTATTTGTTACACACAATATAGCACGTTACACGTAAGACACATTAATATTTTGCCACAGCAGTGTTTGTTACAACTGTGATAGAAATAGTAGTATTTAACCTGTTATTAATATGTGTTGGATTATTTCGTTAAATGGACTGCCTTATTTGGAATAAAAATTAAAACGAAGGGACTCAGTAAATTCAAGCACGCAACTCGTGTCGTTATTTATTGTTTGTAGCGTCCACAAACGTAAAAGATAGTGGTGAACATGCAAACATATAGGCCTACCGTAACGTTTATTCCGTTAATGTTTACAATTATTGGTACTTACTTGTAGGTTTATTGTATTATTTATTTTAATTTATCTGCGTAACGATTGCAATGCAGCCACCATGCCCTTTCAAACACAGCGATCACAACACTTTTAACCCTGCCATGGAAACACATTCTTATCACGACATTGTAACTTGCTAGGATGTTTAAAAAACATGAGTACAAACTAGACGCTTCGTTCAGAAACACAGCGTGTCATTGACACGTCGCCACATCACTGCCAGTCGTAAGGCAAAGGGTATAATCGCCCACCATATCGGGTTGGTTTGGGACAAGCGCGTGATTTTAGATTCTACTTGCCACACCACGTCTGCCAACTTGCTGGATTTGTAAGTGTCGCGCCATCGCATCACATCTAAATAACATATAATAGGTATTTAAACAATAAAATCTCGTTTCAGTTGTAAATTACAATTTCAAACATAATTATTGTTGCTGTAATTAGTATAAAATGTGCTGAAATTAGAAATAACAAGATTTACACTCTCCTGCCACACAGGTGGTACGAACTTCGAGAGAGAGTGCGCGCGTCATGATCCACTTCACTTAAACTTTTCTTCTGGCAGAAAAAAACACAGTGCCACTAACGAGCCTACGCACTGTAATTTCTGCTGATATTTTTTACTGCAGTAATAAAATGTGTTTCCATCAGTGCTACCTAAAAATAAAAATATATCATTTGGCAAAGTTTAATTTACAAATAGTTTACATAAAGCCGAGGTTAAAAAATATTGTAACTGTGAACTATTTCTTATTGGCCGTTGCCAACACGTCGCTGCTCTCTCTCTGTTTTTGGTTCGTATTTAATACAAAATGAATATAACAAGTTATAGAATATACTAAGTAGATTATTAATCTATTGAAGAACACAGTACTTTAATCACAGGGTTATATAATTTTGGAATACGAGTGATTGAACACAACAGGTTGACATGTTACTCTTAGGGTGATTTTTCAAGGGTTTGATTCCAAAAGGCAGAAGAAAGCGTGAATGGACTATAACCTAAATTGCAGTCCTTCTGCCATGCTCAGATTTTCTTCCTTTTCCTTCTCCACAGCATTCTCACTCTGTCTCTCCAATTCCATCCCGTCTTTCTCACAACCTTCCTCCCACTGTACTTCACAACTTTACATTTCCGAACTGTTATATATTTACCCCCCTTAAATCTACCCCTCTTTTTCCTAATTACTTGTTTTAACCTTCTGTTTCAATCTTTTCTTTCACCTTACTTCTTTCTGAATGATACATTACAACCTTTCATATGAGAGTACCTCCCAGTTTCACAAGAATCTTCTTCTACATGTACAGTACTCTCCTTAACCTCTGACTGGGACAACATAACATCTGATTCCAACTGCAGAATTACTTTTTACAAACTTTTTTCTTTACACCCCATATCTGAAATTTCCTTTCATTATCTGCATTTTCCTTTGACACCTTTAATTTTGCACAATTCAATATACTATTTTTATAATTATCAATCTGCCACAGCAATTGATTTTCATTTACAAGAACTGTGTCACTTATACCATTTCTACATTCAACATAAACATAATCTTTGATGTGGCCCTCGCTGCCTGCTCGGGAGGCAGACCAATGCTGCTCGCTGTGTTTACTTCTGTGATTCAATGTGATCCCCCAAAAGCAGAGCTTAATGCATGCCCGAGGAAATGTTGTCTCCTCTTTGCGTCCCAGTAATAAAGTGCTTTTATTATTGAGTGTCTGCCCACGTGGTTCACGTTTGCGCATGTAAGAATAAACTGGAAGGCTCATAATTATTTATCCAATTTTTGCAGTGTTTTGTCATGTGTCATTTTGTTTCTAAAGGCGCAGTTCATATTTCTCCTTTTAATAAAATATGCAGTCAATGATACTTGTAGTTCCGGCAACCATCTTGCTCTTCTAGCCACGTAAAATTTAAACAGTTAGCCTATTAAATTTGAACTAATTTAATGTCACTGTTTTAAAAGGGCTATTGTGTGTAAAATGTATTTGTATTTTTATTTTGAGAGTGTTTGTGTGTTCCGCATGCCTGTCCTGGTATTTGCTGCAATTACCACTTTACGAGACACACTTAGCAACAGCAGACTAAGACTTTCCCAAAGAACTGCAATGAAACAGAAATACATAATTAATTTACCTAAGTGTTTTCAAGCTTTCATTTGATTTTGTTTGCATACTGTTCAGTATTTGTGTTTTGTAAACATTTCCCTTGAGATGCTGGCGGGAAGATATCCGTTACTAATGGTATCCCCGCACTACCATCTTTAGTCTGAAACAGTGGGTCATCGAGGGTAGACGCGTACCGCGTCGCCTGCCAAGGGAGTTTCATCTTCTTTGTGCCAATCGTGTAGAGTGCAATAGTTTATTTTAATTATTTAACCGGATCATTTTCTTTTGCTCCTCCCATGTGCCGTCCCTCCTCTCCGCCGACTCGCGACCTCGGAGAGTTTATAGCTTTATTATTTCCATCGTGCTGTTCTGCACCTTTCTTCCGCATCGACCCCTGGCAGGCCTCGTGTACCAGGTCCGCTTCAGACACGGTGACTTGAATGTGTTACCAGTGTATTATTTCAGTAATACAATTAGCTTCTTTAGAATCCGTGTCGTATTAATTTTATTATTGATTTAATTTTCCACCACGGGATCTGGCCCTCTCCAGTAAGTGTTATCACGCGGTAAGTCACCACGCTTAGAACAGTGTAAGGTGTGTAACCATAACTCTATTAATACGTAAGTAGACGTGTGCTGCAGGGGAGGATGCCGCCACAGGCTGTCGACCTGTAACGACCCTGAGAAACTGAGATCCTCATGCTTTTCCGAGACGTAGAGAAGCTGGCGCCCTGGGAACATCACCAACTTTATCCGCATCCATCAACATGCTAGAAGGTTTGTATCATAATCCGGCATATCCCACCCCACGCAAGCAGCCGAGCACGTCACCTTCCTTATTTACATTGTCACAATTATTTATTATTTCGACCTCTTTGTTTGCGCTCTCACAAATATTATCACTTTTTTTTTTTCATCATTACTTGTGTAAATTAATGTGATTCCGTTTGTTCCACATTCCTGCCTAACCTCATTTAATTTGACATTGTAATTTTGGTCAACCTATAATTCTACCATATCTTTAGTATTATTCTCTACTGCAACTGTTACCTTTTTCATTTTAATAGTAAATTCACAAATTGCATTTGTTTGTTCTTTGATCATTGTTACGATCAATCTCAGTTGTTCACATCTATCAGGCGTTCTTATTTCTTTATTTCCCTCCATTGTTTTACTAACTTCTGAACCATAACTATTCATTTCAACATGATCAGCCATCCTGAATTGTATGTATTTAATCTGAAACACTTAGAAACAAATTTACGTGTACATAAACTGTCACCCAAGAAACACACAAAAGAAAACAGCATAAATTTAAACCTTGGTAATTATTACCACTCTAACCTATATTTCACAATTTAAATATAATAAATAATGGTGAATTTGCTTGAATATTACTGTGTTGAAAATTTGTGCCGTGTGAAGGGCACTGTAAATGATACATGGCAAAGACTACAGTAACAGTCCTAGCTAGCTCAGTCAGTCGTAGATACATAAATCTCAGGCGCCATGTTGAAAAATAAAAAGAGGTGAATTCCATTTTGGAATATTTCTCAGGTTTATTGGATTTTCCAAAATGTAAATGTACAACATGAACACGAAGATGAACAGGCATATGTCCACTCAATCGACGAACTTTGCACAGCAACAGCGTCACAGTAGTATTTAATCAATGTTCCTCAACCAGTTCACATTGTGAGAAACATTGCGAGCATGTTGCACTCCATGTTGCTTGCTTCCAGGCCTGTAGATAACTGTTTCATGAACAAAGACCCCGGGAGTGCAGCTTGGTGCATGGCTACCCCCTTTTCCCAGAGCTACAAATCTAAAAATAAGCCTTCGCCGGGGCTCTCCGCCTCCTATTGGCTAAACTCTACGTCACCATGAACGTTTCAAAAGAAATACTGCTGATGACAGGGAAACTGCAAGTGGGGGTTGATAAAACTTATCTCAAAACTGACGCAACCTCGCTCAGACTCTGAGGACTCCTCGAAAACGCCAATGTACTACAGATAACAGCTCGAAATGCAGCCACGTATTAAAACTGATAACCGGTTCCTGCTCCACGTGGCACCAAAGAAAATTTTAGAATATTACACCCACTGACAAAATCAACAAGGAATTTAACCAAAAGTCAGATGAAAAATTATTATAAAAACTATTAAAATTTACATAACCTGCAATGCTACAAAGATGTTCATGGTTAGCTGTTGGAATAGATATCTTTGCCTTGTTTCAAAAGAACATCATAGTTGCAGATTATTTCACCTAGTTTGTAGAGGTAGAGGAGTTAAGTGACTTGGTAGTGAAGGAACCATCAATAAATTAAAATCAATTTTTTTAGAGATCTGGGATTCCTTACAAAGTATTTAGTGACAATGGTCCACAGTATGCTAATGCTAAATTAAAAAAATTTGCAGAATGATGGCAATTCAAAAATATCACTCTGGTCCACAATACCCGTACTATAACTGATTTGTTGAAAGACACATACAAACAGTAAAAGGAATGTTGAAAATAAGTAATGTTAGAAAACAAAGATGCCAAGCTAGCTATGCTGGAATTAAATGAAACCTCAGTAGAACAAAACTGCAAGTCACCAGCACAAATGATGTTTGGTAGACGATCAAATAGCTTGTTGAC
The DNA here is from genome assembly GCA_029891345.1 of Dryococelus australis. Classification (NCBI taxonomy): domain Eukaryota; kingdom Metazoa; phylum Arthropoda; class Insecta; order Phasmatodea; family Phasmatidae; genus Dryococelus; species Dryococelus australis. The sequence goes on from CM056995.1 coordinate 160,130,901, forward strand.
AGCTGAGCGACTGAAGACTAACATCACCTGCAGGGAAGATAGGGCAAGGATAGCAATCAGGCAAAGTAAACAACAGTATTATTACAATAGGGGATCGTAGGTATCTCAAGCCCTTTAAACAAGGCCAGAATCTATTCTATAGCAGACAGGGTGATGTGGACAGTGAAAAGATAGATTACTGGTAATTCTCCACACAGACTTCGATCATACGTGATTCTAACACCAGAAGGTAAACAAGTTTAGAGGAACAGAGTTCATTTACATAGAGGGGGTAGTATGTTAGAGTTTGAGTCTAGAAGTAAGGTTCCAGACACAGGTGATGGGTACAGAAAGTGAAGACCTCAGCACACCCTTCAGAGGATGGGATAACCAGAGGACAGAATTTAGAGGTCTGAGCTCAGTCCAAGTAAATGTCAGTTGTGTACAAGAGATGCTGTAACCATGAGCCACCCTGCTACTCTTCTCATAATGAGAAATAGGCTTATTGTACATAGACCTAAGTACCTAGAAGATTATTAAAAAAAGGAGAGGTGTAATAACAAAGTTATTTATATAAAGTAGTTATGAGAAGTGAATAGTGTTAAGGTTGGCAGCACATTGAGGAAGTGAGCTAATCAGGCATCCAATGTTGAGAGGCAGCAGAGAGGACAATCGTGGTTGTACGTGCTTGTATTACACAGACGTGTGATCTGTAATAATCTATAGTATATCGTGCTAATAGGAGGTCTTGTGCATTTTCATGTGTGATCATACATGGAAGAGAACAAGACATAACTGGGTTCCAGTTCTGATGGACTGCTGCCATCAGCTGACACATTTAACAGTTTTAACAACCAATCCCTACATTCGCAGTAAGGACTCCTGCAAGTAATAAGATGATGATATGATGAGTATATTGCTCAGTTCTTTTTAAATGCAACATACCTTTTAGTGTTGTATAGCATTGTGCAATTATCGATATGTTGAAGTAATAAGACCTGGTTATAAACCACCAACCAGAAATCATCTAGGAAGACTAATTCTTGATTCTTTGTATGAACATCTAAACAAAGAAACATCTCTTAGATTATTGGGTCAGTCAGTTACTTTGATGCAAGGTGAGTGGAGTAATCCTCACAACGATCCAGTTACAGCCAATATTTTATCAAATTGTATAGTTTTAGAAGTTATGTTGCTGATAACAAGTCAAAATGAAACTTGTGGGGAAAAATCTTGAAGATGAATTCAAGGAAGATTTATCATATGGTTGCCTGTTACACAATCTGAATCTACTGGTTATTCTTTACTAATCAAGAATGAAAGTTTGCCTCGTTAAACGCTTTAAGCAAAAATGTGGGGGGGGGGGGGTGGACTGACCTAGGGGGGGATTGGTAGTGCCCCAGGGGGGAGGGGCAATTTATGGTTGCTGACTCCCCCCCCCCCCCACACTTCCAGGGGGGGGGGGGGGGTTCCCCACAATTAAGATTCGTGTTTACTATAAAAGTTGGGTTTGGGTGTACCATAATTACTGTACACAATTTCACATGCTCATTTGTTGTGTACCATGATTATGGTAGTTATGGTACGGTGTATCGTAATTTCCAGAATTATTACGATAATTTAGAAAAGTGTATTATAATTGAATCTGAAGGCTTCTGGCATTTCAACGCACTCATAAAATTTGACCTAAGTCCAAGTTTTTGCGAGATATTTACATCAACCTTTAAATGTGTAATATAATTTGTTCGGCTGTCTGTGAATGTTCCAAAGTTAGCCACAAACATTTAAAAAAGCCTTCACGGGTCTAGATCGGACAATCGGTTCAGAACTTATTGCAGATTTAAAGCACCAGTGTACCATAATATACCATATTTTATTAGTAACATAGTATTCCCTCAGCTGCAAGTGTCGAGAGGTGTATTTAGCCAACCCATATATACCACAAATTAAAATTTGTTCAACATATACCTTTATGGTACATAAATGAGGTACAATAAAACTGGGGTCGAGAGTTGCAAGTTAGTGCAGATAGGCGCGAGCTAACAACTTAAGTAGTTATTGTACATCCGGTACATACCACAATTACCTGCTTCACCGATGGTGGCCTAGCCTGCAGATTCCATGGGCCCCGTACCCTGGAGAGAAAATATTCAGAAATGTTACTTGAGTTGTGAAACACATTATAGAAATCAATTCAAAAATACTTATGAAATTATCACCACCCAGCAGTATGGTTAAAGCAAGCTGAATGGAAAATTCATGCAAGCCTCAGCTTCCTAGGGAAATTCGTTGGAACAGCCAACTTGTTCGCCTTGAAACTTTCATCAGAAATAGGCCATGTGTATTTAAAATATGTGAAGATCATGAAGTTGATATTGATGGAAACATTGTAAGAGATATTATGTAGCATGTTACAAAGAAGGTAAAACTTACGTGTCCAGCTTAAACCTGTTTTTACTGCATTGGACAAAGTAAGTTTTTACTTATGTTTCTATGTAAAACTAAAATTTTTAAATCATTAACGTATAATTTCTGCTTGTGTAGTTGCAGAATACTGCAGTGTTGTGGAATAAAGAAAATCTTGGCTTGGATTCTGCAAATTCTTTTTTGCTACTTGCTAGTGATGATATCTATTTACAACTAGAAAAATAAGCTTCACACACAGCTAAACAAGATGAATTACTGTCTTGCATCAAAATTAGCTTATAGCCCTGGTAAGTACCAAGCATTCATAATGTTATAATACAAAATATGACTGTGCTTACTTCAGCAAGGTATTTACTTAAAGTTATCCCCCCAAAAATATTTTTTTTGTGTTGAAAGCATTTCAGTAACAAGTGTACAATGGATGCATGAAAAATAAGTGCTTTATGACCTTTAGCATTAATGGAAATGTTAAGAATGAAAGTGAGCCACCTCGTAAGAAGAAATATAAAATGTGGACAATAAAATGCCAAATGATTTTCTATTACCTCTATGGTTGATGTACAACAGGTTACATGACTTGTATACAAGGACCGGTAGGGTCACACCTTGCATTGTCTTGCATGAAAAAAAAAAAAAAATAGGACATGCTCTATCTTCTGATTTTGTGCAAGGTGAGCATCTTGCACAAGTTTTGCACTCCTCTTGCATCGTGGTAAACCTGTCTTAGAAATACAGTGGAATCCCATACCTATGAGAGTGCATAAAAGTGAGAAAAATTGACTTAACTATGAATACTCGTAATATCAGATTCATCACAAAAAAAAATGAAGTTTTAATTTTATGAAAAACTTATGGTGACTGCTGAATAAAATCGGAAGTATTACACACAAAACAGAAACAAGACACTGTTGGAGATGCCTTACGTTTGAAGCAAATCACAGCATTTTATTTATTGATAATAGATATGAAGTTATATAGTAAAAATTAAATCACTTGTGTGTTTGGGCTAGCAGCAAAAACAATGCTGTGTGCACGTAGCTGGGTGAGCGCTTAGATCCTCGAGTGGGGCTGTGAAGTAGGTGGGATGCTCACCCGAGTGCCGCTTAGCTGTTGTTCATACCGAATCGATACGCATGGCTGGCACGCTGTGTGGCAGCTCCAGTTTGGTCACTACAAGCAAGGTTACTCTGGCGAGCGGCGGCCAGCCAGTCTGTTCGTAACAGTGGTCCGGTGTTGGGAAAACATGCCGATAGATGCAATTTACGTCTATATGATGAATTTCTACCAAATTTAGGCGGTATGTTGGCCTCTGCACTGGCATGATGAGGCCTGGCAATCTTTACGGGAGTACAAACATTGAGTGCTGACTACTTCAGATATTAACTATCCCTAATTTTTTAATCAAAAACTGGTGACATGGGCAATACACGCACACGGCCTTACTCTCCAAAATATGGTAATATAAGAACACGTTTTATTTGCACACACTTACCTTTATTCCCTTTACACATAAAATTAACTTTGTAAGAAAAAAACAATAGTTCATCATAAAAAATTAGCACCTTACATAGGCATGGGTGCACATAAATTTTCGCAAGTGGGAATCATGCAGAACAATGCCAGTGGTCGGTGGGTTTTCTCAGGGATCTCCCTTTTCTACCGCCCCTTCATTCAGGCACCGCTCCATATTCACTTCAATCACCCTCATCGGCTTTCAAGACCTCGCTGTTAAGAGCCGCCTAAATCTTTTCATTTCACCCTTCGGGCATTAAGTAATTGATTGTATTATTAACAGGCCAGCACCACAAGTACAGTATAAGAATAATATGTACTGTATTCTCATAGTTTACTGAATGTCACGTAACAGCTAAACAAAAATAAACTACCATATCATGAAGAAAAAACTTTAAGCAGAGCATGCGTTTATTACGTATTTTACTGACTTTTTTTTTCTCCGTAACTGTTAAGTTGCTCAGCGCTAGCAGGAAAGTTAATTTTATTAGACGTTACATTATGTGTACAACCTTTATTTGATAACTGTAAGTATTTTTCACCCTGAATGAAAAAATAAACACTAGAGGTCAAGCGATTATTCATGTTGTCAATTTTGCCAACTTCAAAGTTGTAACTGTGTGTGTGTGTGTTTTTTTTTTTTTTTTTTTTTTTTTTTAAAGCGCATAAAATGTGCCATAACACTATAAAATTGATTGGGAAGTTAAGTCTTACCTTTTATGAAAATTGCATGGAAATGCAGACGTGTTGATATATTGAATATACTGTAGCAGCTCTTATTTTGCACTGAATACACACTTAAATTTAAGTACTGTATTACATTGAAAAAAAAAAACACTTAAAAACTATACTTTTTACTTTTGAAAGAAGATGTCATTGGTCGTTTGCTTCTTTTTGTTCTTAACGTTTTGCACCGCAAATGCTTCCACATGCTGAAATGCTGCCAAATCAGCAACAGAAGCGTTTGAAGCTCTATAAAAATTGTTCAGGACATCGAGAGCCTCCAATGGAGCCTGTGTTATTGTCCGTGGGATTTCCTCCTGTTCTTCCTTGGAACTGGAATGTTCCTCTTGTTTCGTTGCAAGCTCAATCAGCTCTGCATCTGTCATTTGCCCTCATAATTCGACATTTTCATCAACTGCGACAAAATCTCGAAACTGACATCCACCATAATGTTGTCAGTCAGTTGGTTCCAGCCATCGGGTTCAGGTAGTTCATCCTCTACATACATCTCATCTTCATTTGTTACATCACAATTGTTGTGGCTGAATCCAGCCTGTTGGAAACATCCCTCAATGGCCTGTGGTGTTATCTTGTCCCACGAGACAGCAATGCTGCAGATGAAAATTCTGAAGACACCCTGGTCCAGTGGCTGTAGAACACTGGTGCAATTGGGAGGCAAAAAAATAAGTTTGGTGTTCCGCAAGGTTTGCACTTTTGAATGTGCTAGGCAGTTAGCAAACAAAACAACTTTTCTATTTTTAGCCCCCATCCTGGCATCAAAAGCATGGAGCCACTGTGTGAAGAGTTTGCTGTCATCCATGCCTTCTTGTTTGCATTGTACGTGCAAGGGATGATGCGAACACCCTGAAAGGCACGAGGCCTTGCAGATTTGCCAATTATGAAGGGTTTCATCTTATTACTACCATCCATATTGCTACACAGCAGTACTGTAATGCGTTCGTTGCTCCGCTTGCCACCTTTGCATTCATCACCTTTAACAGCTAGAGTTTTATTAGGAAGCAAGTTATAAAAACACCAGATTCATTGGTATTGTAGAAATCTCTGGCCTTGTAGCTATTTAAAATTTCACTCAGGACGGGGTACCATTGCTGCACTTGTATGCTGTTTACACTCACAGATTCTTCAGATATCCTCATTTGGACGATTCCCCTTCTTGCTTTAAATTGATTAAGCCAACCTACACTGCACTTAAAATTGTCAAGCTTCATCTTTAGTGCCAATTCATTAGCTTTCGCCTGAATTACTGATCCACTTATCGGCACGCCTGCTGCACGTTGCTGCGAGAACCATTCGTACATCACATATTCCAATTCTGAATGATTAGCCTTGCGTAACGTTTTGCTCTTACCGGACACGTTTGATTTCAGCACCACATCTTTAACTTTGTCTTTATTTTTTAATATTGAGAAAAGTGTCGAAGAACTTAAATCTTACCGCCTACCTATTTCACTTTTACTGCAGCTACTCTTTTCGCATTACTGAATAATCTCAAATTTAGTGGCAATATCTATTGCCTTACGTCGACTTGAACTTGCTATTTAAAACCACAATAGGCATACAATTTCACAAGTAATCTGCGTGCTAGAAGTATGCACAAATACACAAAGCAAGGCAGAGCGCAACCGGTAGTAAATAAGATAAAGGATGTGTGAAAGCGTAAGTAAGAGCGTGGGCAATCACTCGCTGCCGACAAGTCGGACAAAGCATGTGGCATTGCAACATCTACTGCACTGCAGTGTTGCCACTTCTCATGGAATGTGGCCTATACATGTTTTATGAGATTCAAGATTAATTATACTAAATGTGCAATTTAAGCAATTTCAGTTCACCACAATAGTTAGAAGAGGCAAATACAATTTGTCGAAATGCATTTGAATCGCTTGTAAAAACGGAAATACACAATAAACCTTTACTCGCGGTAACCAGACAATTTAACCTTGTTAGTATAGTACTATAAGACGTATTAAAAAACTGCTGTAAGTACGGAATTCTCGTAAGAGGCCGTACTCGCAGGTACAGGATTTCACTGTAGTTGTGTTGTGCTATCAATTGTAGTTATAGTTTCTATGAATTCTTTTCTTTTCTAGTGTCAGGCAGAAAATTTCAATATTGCAAATGGATTGGCGATTTGGTTCTCTCACTGTCAGGATCCAGCATGGAGACCATATGAAGATGATGTTAAAAGCTGTTACTCCAGCTCACCATCTAGCATACTTGGGTATACAAATTTACCAGCGTTGTCACCTGACAGAGGAAGAAGCCAGAATGTTTGCGTAATCATTAAATCCAGATTTTTTTAAGTTACATGATTTATTTTGAAGCAGAGTTCAATACTTTTCCACTGTATTTTTTCTCAGCTACTGCAAGGACATGGACCCCTTGGTGGAAAGTGATACAAAAGGATAAATACAATATATTGAAACAAGTTCAAGTCATTCATTGTTCACTTTTTCAAGTGCCAAATAAGCTTAGCTTCTATTGAGAGAGTGTTTTCCAGCTTTTCATTTATACAGATCCAACTTAGGAATAGGCTTGACCAGACTACTACCAGCAAATTGGTAACATGTTACAAAAGCATTAACCACAGCTACACAAATGTAAACGTTTAGAGTGGTAGTTATTTTTGTCACATAGGATTTTTGACAAAATGGTACATTATTTTCCTGAATTATGTAATTAGGAAGATAGCTGTAATGAATAATATAAATTATAAGTACAAAAACCAAGGCATTGGGAGTCTGTTGTACAAATATTAATTGTAATTTATGATTAGTCCTACTATAGTTAAGGAATCAGAATTTATGAATTGCCTTAATTCAATGACATGCATTTTGTGCTCAATAAATATTATTGTTTTAGTATGTTGTTTGCTTGTATATTGTCAGTATTATTATACATAATTAAGTGGATATGACGTAGACACAAATTCTGAAATAATACATAAAACAGAGTCGCTATAATAAAAAACAGGCTCTACTTCAGACATGATTTTAAAATATTAGATTCTGTGGTTCTAATAAAGGTTTTGGTTGTTATAGGTAGATTGAAGTCTATGTTGTAAACTGCTTCAACATTTAATAATTTCGAGAAAATTTCCCTACCAAGGGGAAAATACTGGGAAAAATAATAATGTCCATAATCGTTTTAACCTGGAATTTACCAGTATTTTCCACACAATGGAAAAAGCTGCCAACCCAGATCCATTGTCATAACAACGAAGTGGCATAAGTAAATTTCTGCCTCTAGCACTCTCGTGATTAGTTGATTTTTGAAGGCTTGGTTGATATTCAAACTTTTAGCCATCTTTCTTTTCAATGGCAGGATACTGACCTGCGCAAGTACAGGTTGAAGGCCTTTTTAAATTAGTTTTTGGGGTAATTGTTTTAGAGTTTGCACCTCTAAACAGGCCATCTCGATGCAGACACACACAAGCTAAGCTAGTGAGAAACAAGCCTGTATGGTCACCACCCACGTAATTTTTCAGGTATTAGGAAGTTGAACTACCACATTGTGTTATACTAGTATTAAGCAGTTCTAACAACAGAGCGATGCGATGTGGCGCGTCGCTGGCTGCCAGCGACACAGGCCGTGCCACCAGCTGTTATCCTGCAAGGAAGCTTGCAATTAAATGCTAAAAGTGAACTAAATACAGTGGATTTATTTGCTATTTAGTTAATAAAATTGTTATTTTTTAGAACATGAACAACTCTTTATGCATCTGGAAACATTATCCTTTTGTTGTCCTAGAGGTAACAAAATTCTAAATAAGTTTAGACTCCAGTTAGTATCTCTACAAATCATTTATTATATACGTTTTCATTTGTTCTGTACCTCAACTTCTGGTCAGTTTATATTTTATGAAATACATAAATGTTATTCTTCTTATTCCCCATCGCCGGCGATCAGCATCAATTCCAATGTCAGTCGCTCGTACAACGTTCTCAATGCTCGTCGCTAGCATCAAGGCTCTGATTTGCTGATGATCGATGCAATGTGCTGCAACTCTAGTGTGAAAACCGCTTTAGATCTCTATGTGCACTATAGGTCCGAGAGACTAGTTAAGGGAAGACCTGAAGACTATCCTGCAGAATTCAGGGGAATGCTCCTGCCGAGGATCAGATCAATGAGAACATCCGGACCTTTTATTAGATTTTAACATGTAAAATGTTTATTAAGCAGAGAGACTATTTAAATTTTAACAGGTCATTTGGTAATGTCATTTTGAATTTACACTGAACCGATCCCTACTAGTTTTTAACCATAAATCCCCTGGCATAAGTCTTCAGTTATACCTTGAGCTAGTTTTGAAAATATACTATATATATATATATATTATATATATATTATATATATATATATATATATATATATATATATATATAATATAATAAATTCCCCCCCCCCCCCCCAGGCTTAAAGATAATGAAGTATTTGTATTTCATTCATGAGAGGGGCTAGTGTTGCGGAGGCCTTCTGAACTGTATATTTTTGATTAAAAATTGGGTCTATATATTATTTTATAAATAATTATTAATTTTGTTTTCCACGCCATTTTAGATTTTTATGTGCAAATTTTGTTGACAAGATTACAAATTAAACATTTGCACATCTTCTGGAATGTCTTTGCTATGTTATGCTTTCAATAAAACATTGGTATTTTCTTAGTTCTATCCCTGTCTCTAGTTATTGAGGTGTGTAGTGTTGTGTTACACTACATGTACCGTTTTTATACATGTGTGGTTCACATACAAATTATCTACCTTCTCTCCTCCTTAAATTACACAATGCGGCAACAGCAACAACAGTGAAGCTGTCTGAAACTCACGCATACATCTCCTACATTTATACTACTCTTTCATAAAATTTTCGGCACCTGCAACATGGGACCATTCTCTTCACCTTCACCACTTTTTTCAATTTACTCTGTCTAGTACTTTACTGTAAATTTTTAATTTATACAATTTGCAAAGTAAACGTATACTTACTTCATTAAATTAAAAACCCACTTTAGTTGATAACTGTTCTGATGTTATTGCAGCAGTGTACTTTGTGTTGCAGGGATGCAGTTATTCAGCCTTGGAGACAAGATGTGCAGCAGGATCGCAGGGAACGGAAGTAAAATATTGCAGTGAAGAAAGTGACAGAGTGAAGAGTGATTGTGGACTTGAAAATGACAACACTGCGGAAACACCTTTGTCTGCAAGTTTCTTTATGTGCAAGTTATGCAGTACAGTTTCAGCAGATTGCAAATGCTGGCAACATAGTGAACCTGTGTGCTTGTCCAGCAAATGTGAAGATAACCCATCAGTTCCTCCAACACAAAGGCTTTTTGTTGTTCCCTCATTAACTCACCAGTGCCATAACACGTATACTTGTGATTACTGTGGCAAATCCTTTGATCTGAAAAATGCTCTTATTGGGCACATAACAACTCACACTAGGAAGGATTTTTTCAGTTGTGAACTATGTAGTAAAACATTTGATCTGAATAATGATCTTAATATGCAGTGCAGAACTCACTCTGGGGAGCATCCCTTCAGTTGTGAACTATGTAGTAAATCATTTAGTCAAAAATCTGCTCTTATTAGGCACAGCAGAACTCACTCTGGGGAGCGTCCCTTCTCTTGTGAAATATGTAGTAAATCATTTAGTCAAAAATCTGATCTCACTAAGCACAGCAGAACTCACTCTGGGGAGCGTCCCTTCAGTTGTGAACTATGTAGTAAATCATTTCGTCAAAAATCTGATCTTACTAAGCACAGCAGAACTCACTCTGGGGAGCGTCCCTTCTGTTGTGAACTATGTAGTAAATCATTTAGTCAAAAATCTGATCTCACTGTGCACAGCAGAACTCACTCTGGGGAGCGTCCCTTCAGTTGTGAACTATGTAGTAAATCATTTAGTTACAAATCTGATCTTACTGTGCACAGCAGAACTCACTCTGGGGAGCGTCCCTTCAGTTGTGAACTATGTAGTATATCATTTAGTAAAAAATCTGCTCTTATTAGGCACAGCAGAACTCACACCGGGGAGCGTCCCTTCTGTTGTGAACTATGTACTAAATCATTTAGTCAAAAATCTGTTCTTACTAAGCACAGCAGAACTCACTCTGGGGAGCGTCCCTTCTGTTGTGAACTATGTAATAAATCATTTAGTCTCAAATCTCATCTTATTAGGCACAGCAGAACTCACTCTGGGGAGCATTCCTTCAGCTGTGAACTATGTAATAAATCATTTAGTCTCAAATCTGCTCTTATTAGGCACAGCAGAACTCACTCAGGGGAGCATCCCTTCTGTTGTGAACTATGTAATAAATCATTTATTAAAAAATCTGCTCTTAATAAGCACAGCAGAACTCACTCTGGGGAGCGTCCCTTCAGTTGTGAACTATGTAATAAATCATTTAGTTACAAATCTGTTCTTACTGTTCACAACAGAACTCACTCTGGGGAGCGACCCTTCAGTTGTGAACTATGTAGTAAATCATTTAGTTACAAATGTGATCTTACTGTGCACAGTAGAACTCACTCTGGGGAGCGTCCCTTCTGTTGTGAACTATGTAATAAATCATTTAGTGTCAAATCTCATTTTATTAGGCACCGCAGAACTCACTCTGGGGAGCGTCTCCTTTTGTTTTGAACTATGTAATAAATTCATTTAGTCTCAAATCTCATATTATTAGGCACAGCAGAGCTCACTCTGAGGAGCATCCCTTCTGTTGTGAACTATGTAGTAAATCATTTATTAAAAAATCTGCTCTTAATAAGCACAGTAGAACTCACTCTGGGGAGCGTCCCTTCAGTTGTGAACTATGTAGTAAATAATTTAGTTACAAATCTGTTCTTACTGTTAACGGCAGAACTCACTCTGGGGAGTGACCCTTCAGTTGTGAACTAGGTAGTAAATCATTTAGTTACAAATGTGATCTTTACTGTGCACAGCAGAACTCACTCTGGGGAGCATTCCTTCAGTTGTTAACTAATCATTTAGTTACAAATATGATCTTACTACGCACAGCAGAACTCACTGTGGGGAGTATCCCTTCAGTTGTGAACTATGTAGTAAATCATTTAGTTACAAATGTGATCTTACTGTGCAAAGCAGAACTCACTCAGGGGAGTGTCCCTTCAGTTGTGAACTATGTATAAAATAATTTACTCTCAAATCTCATCTTATTAGGCACAGCAGAGGTCACTCTGTGTAGTCTCTCTTTAACTGTGATTTATGTACTCATATTGTAGGGTTATTCATTCAATTTCAATTAAAATATATGATAATCATTTTTGTAATTTAAATTGCTTTAGGCAAATAACTGAACAGCCTGTAATACACACTTAAACCTCGTCGGTACGGCATCCGTTTCACACCGACATGTCGTTTGTACTGACAGATTTTCGGGAACCATAAATATAAATATTAAAAATTAAAAGTTGCTGTGAATATCTATTGAAACACATTTGAAAGCTGAAACATCAAATAAAATAATACGGGTTGTATGGACTCTACCCTCAGCCAATGTATGGCTAGAAGTGGGGGTGGGGGGTATAGAAAAAACAACAAAATTTATTTAAAAATTTTCCATTAATAGCGTGCAGCAAGGTTGTCAACCCAATAGCTTTTCTATTGTGCCGCCTCTGCAGGTGAGGGTTCTCTTTCTCGTGCTCTACTTTTCTGCTGAGATCCATATGTGTAGCACAGCACATTCCATGCCCTACTCCAGGGCAGCAGCACCAGCCAATGTTGATATTGGTACACACTGGAGGTGACACAAAAGAAACAACTCCACCTTTTTACCCTTTTATTTATTTTGCCTCAGTCTGGCTGTTCAGCCCTTTTTGGTCCTGTTAGTATTATTGCTGAGGAGTTTGCTTGTTGTTACTTATGTTTTTGACTGTCTGTTGTTGTAATACGTTTGCTTTTTGGCTTTTATTCACCGACTATGATTTAGATTTATATTATTGACTTTTTTTTTGTGCTTTATTTTGCTACATTTTTTGACGTACACTACTTTTTGGACATTTTTTTGAATTGCGATTCTAACAAATGGAAGCAAGAGGCAGGCCATTATACTGGAGATGGATGCAGCATGCACTTACAATGGTTTTATAAACAACTTATGTCTCCTTTCCATGTGTTATTAAAAGTAAAACGCTTGGTGTAATAATGCCCCTGTCATGTTTTAAACAGTTAGCAGAGAAACTGTCTACAGTACACAAGTGTTTCCAAGTGGCATATTCCTTCAATTTACGTGACATTATAAACTAAAAATATGTAATGCCTCTGCCTTGTGTAAACTAAAGGTAAAGGAAAAAAAAGTGCACTCTCTTATGGCCGGTTTCACCACGCAAGTTTTACTTTCCAAGCCAAGTTTAAGAACAAATTAAGTAGGATTACTGGTCTACTGCATTTCACCACTGTCAAAATGTGATTAACTTTAACTTACCTAAGTTTAAATTTAAATACCCATTTTCGGCCATTTAACTTCTTCCAATCCGCTTATGATAGAAATATGGTCGCCAAAACATATTATGATACTTTGAAGGTTATGAGAAGCAAATTCGGCGGCAGACACCTTCGTTGCGATCACAATATTAATTGCAATTCCCACTATGTAATTTTGTTTGATATTTGTTATATGAATACATACAAAAATGTAAGTTAGATTGGCTGTACGAAATATACATGTCATAAACATTTTTAATATTAAGTTAATGACTATTCTGTTTATGTAAAATTGTTAGTCTACATTTAAATATTGTTTGTATTTTATTGTCTCTGTAAACCAAGTACAGTGAGTTTGACAATGACGTCGAATTCTATTGTTTGTTGCTGTGATTTGCTAGTTTATCTACAAATGCCAGTTATAACAATAAATTTGTTTCACGAGGACAATTAAAATATTATAGGCGACCTCGATGTATTCACGAAACATATGTTATTACACTAATTAGAATTTATTACATACTTTCGCCTCACACAATGATATACACCAGTTTTCCTAAATAATTGTAATATGTTGGCTGAACTAAAATCCACAGCAATTATTATTCAAACTTGCAATTTCCCATTCACTGACATTATTTGTCCTGTTATATTTTACATCATCAAAGTTTCCACATGCTGTTTCAATCACTTTTTAATATTTTATAAGATGTATGTATGTATTTTCTGCCAGGATTCCAATGGCAACACAACTCAGATTCCATAGAATAGTGGGGAAAATCCTTGCCACCACCTTCTAGATGCACAATTTTATTCAAATGTCAGTCCCTAAACTTGGATTTACTACACTGGTGTAATTATCTACTAGACGTGTGTTTTGAAATGCACGGACCTAAAATGGACCTTAAACGTCAGCAGAGATGCCAACTTTCTCAAAGAATAATTAGTAATGGATGCAAGTGCAGAAGGGTTGGGAACAACAATAGCACTCAGGAACTTTTACACTACAAATTCTACAATGTAACATATTTATAATATATAAAATGCTCCTCAACTTACCAGCTACAGATTCTCGTTATCAACAGCCGCTTCTGTCAAAGCTGTGTCAATGGAAGAACCTTGGGTCAAAAGTTAATGCACTACTCAAGTTGTACAGCTTAGTGGCTCACTTTGCATCTCATAGTTGCTGCTTTGTGAAAGTTGCTTGATGACAATATTTCTCCTTGGAAATCAGTTGCATTTTATGAACTAACAGAGCACTAAAAAGCTCGGTATTCATGTTTGCTCTGAACTGTGTTTTATTTTCCCTTACCAAACTAAAGATCCTTTCTGTTGGGGAATTGCTGTGTGGTATGAGGAGAACTGTCACCATGAGTTTACTGAGGGATGGGTACTTTTTTCATTCCAGATGAATCTGTAATCTTTGATATTTCAAACCAGATTTCATCATTCCTGTCACTGTTAGAGAATGAAAAAGATTCAAACTGGAAACGACTGAACTCTGTTTCCAATGATTCAGTTTCTTTTTGAGTGAGCACCTTTGGAAACTGGTCAACCAAGAACTCTATAGAAGAAAATGCTCTAGAAACGTGGTCTTCATTGGCCACTTCTTAGCAATGTAGTCACAAACTCTTGTATAAAATGATCTGACATCAGCATAAAACATCTTCAATCTCTCATCATTTAAATTGACTTCCTTCATGTAAGTTCTACTTTTAGCTCCTATGATTAGTTCAGTATCACTTTTCTGCAACTTAATACTAGCAATTTCACCTGAAGCAAATCTTTCTCAGACTGTGAAACTGAAGATTCTTTGACAAACCGAACAATAACATCAACAAAAAATTGTTTAACTTTGAATGCAGTTGATGAATGACTGGGGTTTTCTGCTGAAGGTATACATTGAGCAAATTAAAAAATGGAATGAAGAATAGAGCTCAGAAACAAAAGGTACAGTTTGATATATGGATTTTCAAACTGTTCTTTCACTTTCTAAAACTTTGAACCAGTCGTGCAATGGTCCATTTCACAAAAATACATTTTCAGAGGATTTCACTGCTCCAAGACTATTAATGCACTGCAAAAGTGGCAACCACCTAGTTGACACATATTTCAAAATTTGGTGAGGCTTTTCACCAAAGACTTTTTGGCACAGTTTCAAAATATGTTGTCTCTTGGAGTTTTTCTGCAAGTAGTAATAGATTTCAATCAAAAACTGCTCAACATTAACATTTTCCAGACCACCACAACCTTTTTGAGCAGCTAAGTGCACAAGATGACATGCACAACCTTGCACATGAATGTTTTCATTCTCTTTGGGAAGAAATGAAATCACACCTTTAGAAACACCAGTCATAGTGCTTGCATTGTCACGTGAAAAACCTACACAGTTCTCCCATGGAATTTCCCTCTTCCTCAGTTTACCATCTAATACTTTAATAATGCCTTCCTTTGTGTTATCATGTGATTCCTGAATAGTAAGGATGACAGTTGAAATATGGCCAGTTTCTGCATCAAAGTATGAGACAACTAATGGATACAGTTTCGTATCATTTAAATCATTACTGCCATCTGTAGCGAGGGAAAAGGGTTAAAATTTCATTATTTGTGCAAGGGTTTCATCTGTTGATTTTGCTAAACTTCGAACTACTGCTTTTAACAATTTGCCAGAGTGGTCACTACAAGCTAGAGACAGATTATGCTCAACAAGAAAAGTTGTAAACAACTACTCTGCATTGGTCACAGCATTTTCATCCTCCGAGCTTTTGAAAAAAATCTGTGCACTGTTGTTTGAATCCCTAACCTTAAAAAAATCAGCATGCATTTTACTACTCACATGTTTACGACAGTTGTCTCTTCCTCCATGTGCAACAGAAACATCTCGTGCACACTGCACAAAACATGCGAGATGAAGACTTCGAAGATCGTAGTAAACACTGCCACTCATTTGTGTATTCTCCTCTGTATTTCTGCACAATCTTAGGCTTTTTTGTAGTTTCCTCATCCCCATTAACACCCGCACCTCCCCCACACTGTACCAGAAATTTTTTCATTTAAAACACTTCGAAACTTACTGCCACACGACATTGTTTCTGCAAATACATGGAACAATATTACAAAGCTGACACTGTTTCTTGAAATATGTGGAGCAATATTACAAAGTTGATTTTTATAATAATTAACTTCAAACGATATTGCACTTTCACTATAAATCAGCTAGCACAGGTACACAACATGATTAACAACAGCAAACGCATTGCACAATGGAAGTCAGAAAAGTGGCCTCCCCCTCTCTGTAAAACAAACGCCTACACATAGCTATTGATCTTCGATAATTGAGGTTATAGATTGACGGCCGACAAACACTCACGGAAATTAGTTACCATTTCTGAAGCTTGGCGCGCTTCATGGAAACAGCAAAAAATCGTAATTTTTAACATTCCATTCGTAAATGCGTAATAGCAAGCAGAAATTCGTAAAAGTTACTATTAAATCATAATTATTGGCATGTCTGCATAAGTAAATAAAGTGTTAAAATTTTACTTTTGTTTAGTTAAGCCGAGTTTAATGACTAAGTGGTGAAACTGACCTTTAATACATTGTATTTTTGCGTGGCAGTACAACTTACTTTATCACCTAACTTTATTAATGCCCAACTGTAGGGACATAGGAAAAAATGTATCCTATAATGAATAGTAAGTGCTAATGTTTTGTGTTCAATTTATTGTTTACTTGTAATGTTTGAATTGCTATTATGTTGTTAGTAGGCCTACTATACGTTACACTTTTTTTTTTTTCACGTGAATATTGTTCTGAACCAGTGTGTACCACATTTTATTCCCAGCGCGTTTACAACTAAAGTAACCTCACTTTTAATACACAGAGCTTTTATTTTTCTGTGATAATATTATTTAAATCATTATTTGCTACAATGCGACATCTTATTCGAAATTGTAACAGCTTTTGTTTTTCTTATTAAATATATTTTGCATGTGCTAGGCATTTACAAATATTTGAAGAGAACATGTCTACATGTTAAAATTATATTATTTTATTAACGTAAAACATTTCATTTCCTCGCGGGAAATGTAAAAACGGGCCGTACCACCGCTGTTTTTGTTAGGCATATGCGCTGTGATTCTGTTTGCTTTTTCGTTAATTTCAGCTCGTTCAGTTGTCTTTTCTGCATAACTGAGGTACCGTTTTCCACAGAATCTATCACCCCTTTTTAATTAATTTATACTTAATCAATGAAAAAAATTTAAAATGTATACTTTCTTCGCTGTAAATATAAAAGATGGGCTGTATCGCCGCACAATGTTGCGGTCTGCATTTTCTTTAGTTTTAGCTTGCTCAATAGTCTTTTCTGCATAACTGGGATACCGTTTTGCTCAAAATATATCGTGCTATTAAGTTAATTTATATTTAATCAAAGTAAACATAATAAAATGTAATTTCCTCACTGGAAATGTGAACATTGGCTGTATCACAGCTGTTTTTGTTAAGCATATGTGCTGCATTTGGGCTTTTTGTTCCTTTTAAATTGCTCGGAAGTCTTTACTGCGTAACTTGGATATCATTTTACTCTGAATATACTGTTACGTTAATACATAAATTTCCATTTTATCAATAAAAATGTATAATAATATTTCTGTCAGGTGTGAACATGGCTCCATGTACCCAGTTAGCAAAATATGTTATTTGGACACAATTTTCAAGTTTGGGGGGGGGGGGGGGCACTATGGTTTAAATTTGGCTGTTTCAGTTCATACAGTCAACTTAGTCGTAAAGACTAATTTTGGGGAACCATGAGTGTCTGTGCCATTGAGGTTTGACTGCAGTACTTGTGTTAATTTTACAGGCACATTGAATAGAAGTAAAAGGTTTTTTTGATACACAGTTTTCTGGACACACAAAAGTAATGGAATACCTTTTCAATAGTATTTTTAAAATGTCAAAAATTATTGTTTTAAATATTTTTACCATTTTAAATGTTCAGTTTTTTCAGCATTGATGTGTTTTTGTGGGAACAAATATTTTTACCATTAAAAATGAGTAAATGGTTTTATAACGTACAGTAAACAATTTTACTTGAGTTTGAATACTGTATTCACCATTGGCTTAAGAAAATCTCGTTAATTGTGTTATGCTGCAAAATACATTTTGGACATAAGCTTAGACTATTTGGTCTGCAGCGTATCATAGCACGTTGTTTGAAAGGTAAGGAGACGGTACCCTTCAAAATGTCTTGTATAGCAGCTTGGTAGTCATACCTGCATGAGGGTGACTACAGAAACCTGTGGACAGGATTTCCTGTTCTGGTGTGTGAAATACAAGAAACGCACGTGTTTCAAGTGTTGGCATTGCAATGTGAAATCACTGGCTGTTCGTTCAGTGTGAAACGAAATGTGAGGTTTGTGCAACGAAGTGAACCACTGGAAAAAATATATATAAGCTGATAACATTGTTTGAATTTCTGGGGGGGAAATGGGGATGTAAAACAAAAAAAATAACTAATTTTTTAACATATTAATAGAAATTATAACTCAGGTCTTTCATGCTTAATTTTGAATAATTGAAGACTTAAAGTAAAAAAATGGGTCCAACTGCCAAAACTGCAATTGTGAGGAAATTGTGATTTAAGAAATTACAAACAGGTGAAATCAAGTAAGGAGTACTATGTTATTAAATATACTGTACATATAACAAAGTGGCATTGAACATTGTAAATTATTATTATGTTTTTAAATATAATATTTATGAAACTCAAAAATGAAAAATCATTATTATCCCTTGTGCCTATATATTTTCATATATAAAGTATTATGTGCAATGACTTTCTACATAAATATTATCCTAAATGCTATTAACTCTACATACTATCCTGCACCCAGCACAGAACTTCTTGACTGCTTGAGATCAGTTGATCTGCCGCGCTCCTCCCACTAGCTGGTGCCAGTAGCCTATCACGGCTGTGCACTGTTGTCTTGTTCAGAGTGTTACAGTCACCACAATCAGTAGAACAATATGTTTTACGGATGCACTCAAAAATTTGTGAAAAATTTTATTAAAATTTAGCCAGTTTTTGCGTGGGTTTGGGTGAAACAAGTTGCATGGAAGTTCGGTGCACTCTTTGTTCTAGCACGCCTTTGCTGAGCATCTATGATGGAGTCAGGAAATTCAATTAGACTTTTAAAACTAGGGAATGAAAACAACTGGGGTATGTGAAGATTTCGGATAGTCGTTATCGTGAAGTCAAAATACCTACTTTGTGTTGTGTCGGGCAGTGAGTTTAAACCATGTAAAATGGACAACATTTCAAATGCTGAGTTTCAAAACCATTGGCAGTTGTGGAAATTACACCAACTAATCAATACTCTTTTGTATGATTTTGAATCCACTGCAAGATTATACTGATCTACTTTACCTACTAATTCATTGAGCAAAATTACTTTAACTGCTTACCTATGGTGATTTTCTCTCAACAAAGTTGTAAAAAAAATAAATTCAGTTACGAATAAATTGACTCAGAAATGAAATCTTATGCCAGGCAACTGAAAAGTAGCTTCTACAAACAATATTCATTATGCTTTATCCTTTAAATCGGTTTATTAGTCATTACTCTGTGATTGACAGTTGATGATATACAGCTGCCAAAGCACTGGCGTGCTTTGCCAAGTACAACTGCTGACTGAATCGCTAACTATCTAAGCTAGTTATAATTTTCTAGTAACATATATATTAAAATGTTTAAATTATTGATTGCTGAGGGTATTAAATATGTGAAAACAACACTTTAACAATGTGATTTCAGTTTTTAATTGTATTTAACATCTATTAATTTAAAAATAAATAAATTATAACAGGCCTACTGTTTTGCTATCATTACAGATCATTTGCTAGTAAACATTTTTTGAAAACTTTATTTAATTAGTCCTTAAACATATTTTCTAAATTAACCTTTATATATTTAACTAAACTAAGTGCACAAAAGTTTGTGTTCTAGTTAACTCTTCAATTTTAACTCATAAATTACAGAGCCGAGTTCAGTTATTTTATTTATGAATGACCAAAAATTACCTATCAGGTTACTTCATCTGGATCATATTTGTCACTATTTTCATTTAAATCTTCAATGTACATATTTATGCAACTTCCTCCTCTGCAATTTCCACACATAGTTTCGCAGACCAATCCAGCACGCATGCATTCTTATCTGTATGCCACAATATTTCTTGCAACAGAGATTCAGGAGCTGGTACGTGGCTGGTCAGTTTTGGCAAAAGGAATTCTTCAGCCAGTTTCCACCCTCTAGTTAACTGTACTCAGGAATACGTTATCGCGCCACTGCTGAACCTAGTTAGAAGATCAATTTTGTTATGTAATACTTTTGCTATTCTGTGTATAGGATAGACTTTGACTTTTTCTGTAGACTAGAATTGACTTACCTGATAATATGTCTGCAGAGAATGTTCTGCACAGGCAGCACTTGTTGGTGGCAATGTCACTAATTCGAAGGCAGTGGTCACAGGCTGCTTGGCGGTGGAGCATGTATGCTAGGCAACTCGTGAGTTCATCGGGACTGTTACAATCAGTTCCACAGTATAGAGCTATGATGTACTTCTCTCCAGCCACGTAAACCTCTTATTTCATACACTGTGGTCTGTTGAATATATTAGTGACATTTCTCATGCCAAGTCTCTATAAAGAATTTTGTATGCTTTCTTTTTACCTTAGCTAAAGAAGGTAGCTGTGTCATAAACTGCATGACAGAAGATGACACTATCTTTGCTCTCTTCGATATTGTCTTGAATTTCCCTTAAGTCATTCACCTGGTCACATTTTATATTTGTACAAGCGCAAAGGACTCCCATTTCCATTTCATCAGTGGTGTCGGCTAGCAGCATGACTATACTATCCGTGTCAGATGCAACAACAGTGCCGTTGCTTCCATCTGAAGCCAGCTCAAGTGCTCTTTTCACCATCAGTGTGTCAACATCCCCCTCTGCATTGCATGATTCAATCCCTGCTGTCTCAAAATGGTGTGACAGAAGGTAATGCGTTGTTCCTTATTGCAATGGTTACTTAGGAAATATATCTGTTGTGATTGCAGTTGTGTTCATGTCAAACATAATTTCAGCAGATGTTCTTTTAGAAGCACATCGAATCTGTTGTGATGTTGTAGAGGGAACATTGTAGCCATCAAATACATTAGTCATTGATGTTTTACTGGGTGGCCACCCACAGGGAAAATAGGGATGAGTCAGGGGATTTCATGTGACAAGGAAATGTCAGGGAATTTTTACCTGGGTCAGGGAAAATGAAAATAATTGGCACTCTGCAAATTGGTTATTTATGTGAATATAGGGTAATGTAAATGTAAGCATGCGTATTTAAAAATTTTAATTTTTAAGTTTGTGAACTGGCAATAGTACAGCTTTGCCAAGCGACGTAGGGGCCTATACACAACAAATAAAGAATTTGTGTGTTTGTAATGGGCACTCGAGGGAAGTCAATAACGTGTATCATGAGAAAAATAGAGGGACTGAACAAAATGTTGGCATTGCTTCCTTGATCTGTTACTGTGTAATTTAATTCAACTTCGTTTATAGCATATTTGTTCTGTCTACAGTGGAAAAATATGGTATTGGAAGGTTTTGGTCCTGTAAATAGGCCAGGAAAAATGTCAAGATTCTGCCTGGAAAACAGGGAAAAGTCAGGGTATTCCAAAATGGAATTTCAGTAGACATGATTCTGCACAAAATCTAAATACACATCTGCTATTTGGCCATATGTAGCAGAATGCAGCCAAATCAGAGTAAGAAGCAGATATCCATCAATGATGACTGTTTTTATTGGGTAGTTTGTGGAATTTTCCACAGATGTGGTGTAAGAGAACAACTGCAGAAAAGCTGATCTAACTGTTATACACGTTTTCACTTCATCGAAAAGAGCTGGAGGTCTTTGAGGAAGTTCGCAACTGAGTTAATCTTTGTGATCATCCTCAGTCTTCCTTACACACACTATCTGCATAAAGATCTCGTGAATATTTACTTCTACTACATCATCCCGAAATCAAGATGCTGCGATTCACTTCTGAAAGAGGTTTCACTCTATTCTTCTGTGTCAGTCTGACTTCACCGAATGTTGATCCAGTTATACCTCTCATGGCAGCCATACCAATATATTCTGCTTAATCGGAGGTGCAAGTGATCTGCAGCCATCTGCATTGCAGGGCGAGTGTTCCTTTAGGTCAGGACAGGAGGACTACAACATCGTGAGCAACGCTGGTTCGGTGGCAATCCCTTAACTGAACATGCTGCTGAGATGATCCTGTTTTGATGCCAGAAAGCTTCTCCAGGTTATTGCACAAGGCATGTGGGAAAGGCTGCTAAAAACTAGCTAAGTATATGTTCTGTGATTCCATGTCTTCTTGTAAGTCTCCCTTAAGATTTCAGAATGTACATCAGCTCCTGCTCTATTGACATGTCTGTCCATACTCCTCCCTCCCTCCACAAATTGTTCTTCCTCCACAGTGTGAAGAAACCTTCTGATGTAAATATATTGAACTCATGTGATGGCGTTAGAGATGGGAGTTCCTCCATCTGCTGGACATATAGTACAGCTGATTTAGCATAGTGAAAGGGTCCAGCAGTATGCAGGTATGGCAATATAGACTGCACACACTGCAGATGAAGATCCCAGTCACCCAACCTTTCAGCTCTGATAGAGTTGCAAGTACTGGACCCATAGTTTGCCAGTACGGCTTTGTTCAGACAATGCAGGGCACCATCTCTCAAATGATGCCAAAAAAATTCAAGCGACTCCATAGCATCTGCAATGGTTTTTCATCTGCTGAAACCTCAATGTAGATCTTGTGTAATTCTTCTTGATACACCCCAAACAATTTCTGCATCCCCAAAATCATAGTAATCAAGTCTTGATAAGTTATGATGTGGACATGCACAGCACTCCCAGATGTTATAAATCTAATAGACCCCATGTAACTGACTAGGAGATGAACACCACCATACCGAAGTGTTAAACTATCCAATTTCCCAGAAGATGCTGCAGCGATGATTTGTGATGCCTTGCCATAAAGGGGCTGTTCAAAAGTCACAATATAGCTGCCCTGGTTATGGTGTTTACACTCCACGACTGCAAACAGAAGTGCAATATAATTTTTTTTTGCGATTTGATGGCTCTAAATTTATAAATGCGACTGCCTCAGTTGCAATGATATGATAGGGCAGTTCATTTCCCTTGTGTGCATACAGCTTTGCATAAAACCAATCCAGGATGGTGCAGAAGACCCTTCTTACCATCTAGCAGAGGACCAAATTAAATCTGCTGTAGCATCAGAAATGGTGGCTAGCTCGCGAATGATAATGCCCTTGAGTCCTGGCTGTGCTGACTTGTAACAACTAACTTGAAGTTTGCCTCTGGCAGCTGTGATGACTGCAGATGGTGGATGAACCAGTCATGTTTACTGTCACAGATTCTTGATTTTGGTAATAAAGTGCACATTGCCATAGCCGTCTTTAGTGGAAGGCCACTGCCTTCAAAGTGGCAACGCTGCAAACCCCGCTTCCACAAGGGTCAGGTTACTAGCCCTTGCGCTTCGCTGTGCCTTCTGCCTATGGTTTTCTTTTACCTATTCTGCTCAGCTGTAGCACAGTATATTGTTCTGCTTACAATGCAAGTGTTATTTTTGTTTTGAGAAATCAAGAGCTTGCCCTGGAAAAAATACGTTTATAGATCCGCGATAAAAAAAGAAATTGTGTATATATGTGTGTATATATATACACATATACATATATACATATACATATATACACACATACATATATACACATATACATACACACACATATACATACACACACACACAACCCCACTGACTGCCGGAAATCTAAGACATACATATTACATAATGACATTTGTTGGTATATAAATTTTTGTTTTACTTTTTTACCTAGGTATACTCGGCTGACTGTAATAAATTTTTTGTTAAATATATTTTTTTTTCTGTAAATCAATACAAAAATACTTAAACATTTCAGAATACATAAAATAATGGTACCAATAAAATTTATAAAGTTATTCACATGTATTATGATACATTAAATCAATATCACTGATATTATTGCCTTTAGGACCTTACAAAGAAATCAATACAAAAAACTTGAAAATAATAAAAAACAGAAAACACATACATCAAGGCAAAATAGTGGAGTCATTTTTTCATTAACATGGCTCATAATCTTGCATATTATCATTGTCTGACCTTATTGCCTCTTGTACATGGAAAAGTAATATAATACAAAAGAAAACTGAAATCTAGTAAATATTAAAAATTACATCAAACAAGTGCCTTTCTGTCAGACGCAGAGGAGCACTGTCAGACGCAGAGGAGCAGGTGACGGTCTAGGCCGACCAGCATGCTTGGGTGAAATATCAGTTGCATGATACTTGTTAAGTATTTCTTGAACAATAGCTAACCTGAAGTTCAGGTGTGAATTTTGCCCTCCACATTTTTTGTGAAGCATGAAAGCATTGAAGATACAAATGTCAGAAAATTGTGAAACCATATCTTATAATGAATTTTTCCCCGTTTTCATGGGACAAGGTAATTTGCAAGTTGTTGATGAACGCCTCCCATGGTATTGTTATAGGCCTTGACAACTTCTGCTTTCATCACTGGATCGTTTCTAGCTTTCCAAATTGTCACAGTTGTGAGCAAAGACACTTTCTTTTTGCCCTGCCACAACACTGCTGTGACTTTACCTCTCTGGTACGCTACAATCTCACCTTTCTTCAACTTATTTTTCCAAAGCGAATTAGGCATGTCTCTCCTTGAAAGACGCATTGTGCCATAGGTATCAGTATGATTAGCAATCAGTAAATCAGCAAGTGCAGGAGATGAATAAAAATTATCCAGTGTTACACAATAACCTTTATTTAGTAATGGCTTTATCATCATAACAACATGGGAGGATTTCAGGAGATCCTGATATGTTGCATCAAGTTGTGTATCTTTATCTTTTCCTGTGTAGATTACCGTGTTCCAGACAGTGGTTACATGCTGGACTCTCATAACAAATATTATTTTATCCCGAAACGTGACCTTTTTGAAGGAATGTACTGCTTCCACTGTAGCTTCCCTTTGAAAAGTAACAGAGACTCATAGATAACAATGTCTCTTTCAGGTGTGTACAACTTTTAGAAATTTTTATTTAAATCCAAATCCAAATAAACAGGCCAAATTTTTCACAGCTTTGGACATAGATGTGTGTTGTCAAAACTTGCATTGTCGAAAAAGTGCAAAAAACTTTTCAGCAAACAAAAACATTTGTAGATCATGATTTTTAGAAAAATTTGTGTTGTTAGAAGGGCATTTGAGGACCAATATAGCTCTACATCAGGCTTCCATACAATGCTCTGCAGAATGGCAACAGCAAAGGAGACATAAAGGTCATTTATGCTTGTGTTTTTCCAATTTTCGTATTTGCATTGTTGAGCATACCAGTTGGTCTCGTTAGTGATTAGCTGCATGAGAGTGGGAT